>OZ023170.1:28103840-28225074 GCA_963678695.2 Diplodus puntazzo
GCGTCAGTGATGGTAGACTGAGAGGACAACAAACCACAACATCAGCTGTACAGACAGCAGCAGGAACTGTGATGGTAACAGGACCTCACTGTCTCATCCTTCTCTTATAATCCCAGATCTCTCTGTTGACAGTCTGTCTCCACAGTCAGGGAGCTACCAGACTAAATGTTGCCCAGGTGCATGATGGGCAGTGTTGTAGTAGTGACATACCTGACATGAAATAGTCCTTAAAATGTAATAAAAAGAGCTCCAGAAACAAGAAGTCAACAGCCAGGAGAACCAGGAGCGCTGTGGCCCAGGATGGGAATCGTTCTGTGGAAATCAGAAACATAAAGAACATGACCTCTGACCTCTGATCTGTATCTACAGGAGGTTTTAGGGTTAGTTGCTGACCTTGATACTGATTGATATGTCCTCTCTTTAACCCCCTGCTGGACCATTTGGTGTAGGAGCCACTGTCACAGAGGTGGAGCTTTGTCAGATTGAGGCTGAGGTCTCCAGTTGCCAGAGCGTCAGTCTTCATGGATGTTCGGCCACTGTAAAGCTGGTTTTGGTCTTTAAGTTCGTCACCTTCTTGCTGACGCTGGTGGACATTTGAAGGATTGAGATCATAGCGGCTCCACACCACTGAGGGCTCCTCCAGCAGGACAAACGGGTCCCAGCAGAGACATTCTATTATTGTAGAGACAGATCACTCTGATCATTTTGAATGGGGAAATCTGCAACGCCAAAGATGGCGCATATACCGCCCCTTTCACCAACAGCCAATCACCTGTGTTGTCACAGCCGAACTGGGAAACTTATAGCCCAATCATGTTGTTTCACCAGCGCATGCGCACAAGTACTTTTTACGACAGAGACCATCAGAGACGTTCGACTATTGTAAAACATTTACTGCGTTCAGATCTTTATCTAATTTATAGAGCGAATGATACGAAATGACGTATTAGACATTATCTGGTCCATACATCAGTGGTCAGGCAGAGTAGAGCCAGAGCACAGCAGCCAGCACAGATTCTGCCGTACGACAGACGTCGGTGTCTTAAATCCGCGCGCATGTGCAGTGGAGTTCTCCTTGTAGGAAAAGAATGTTTTAAACATCATTTCTACAGTAAAGTCGTTATTTTTTGGTTTTTGTTTGTATCTTATTTCATTGGCGAGCATGTGTGTATCTTTTTTCCATCCTGCTATCACGTTAAAGGGTGGATTTGACCATGCCTCCATTCATTTAGATAGGGGTCTGGTCTCTTTGGGCTTTTTGAGCCGTCGCCAAGATGGCCGCCGAGTGGCATGACTTGCCTAGAAGGACTTTGGTCCCAGTCATACACCTTCACAGCTGAAGCATGCTGGGAAACTGTGAGGTCACACAGACAGAGAGGGTCAATGACAGCAGCCTTATTTCATGTCTGCTGTCAGCAAGAAGGCATTAGAATGTGAGCGAGCTGCAGGGATGTAATCATGAAGAACAGAAGTGAGGACAGTGTGACTGTACAGTCTTCTACATTCATCAAGGTCCCTGTCAGAAGTACAACAAGCACAAAGTCCTCTTTACTGAGCTTCACTTCAGAAACACATGGAGGACATCAGTTCACAGCCAGTCGTCACTTTGCTGCTGCTGACCATCCACTGACACCAGGATTGAACTTTCACTTTGAGCTGTTTACAGTGAAGCAGCTGCTGGAATCTGAGCAAAAAGTTTCAACATGTCACCAACACGTCTTGTTACTTTTGTGGACATTATCTTTCTATATCTCACACAGACGGGAAGCTGAACCTTCAGTCCTGCTGATTCTCTGAACAAGAACGAAACGTCTTCATCAATCTGCAGAGAAGAGAAGCGTTCAGGCAAAACAGCTGACAGAGCAACACCAGCTGTTTCTCTTCACTCTGCTTCATCTGAAGGAAACATTTGAATGTGACAACAGAAACAGACCACACAGATTAATTACGCGAGTCGACACTTTTTATCTGCACAGTCAGTGTAAGTGTAAGTCCACACAAGTCATACTCGAGTAAAAGTAAAGATATGGAGGTGAAATATTACTCTGGTAAAAGTGAATGTCACCCATATGAATAGTTAAAAGTTTGATGAATCTGATATGAAACAAACAAAATTATGGAACAAGGAGCCTTTTAGTGATAGTCTGTGTTGGCTGCCTGTGCAGGAGGGAGGACGGGATGCAGTAGTGATTAGCTTTGGTGTTTTATTATGTAAGACTGTGTAAGGTAGGAACATATTAGTCATTTTAGTGCTGCATTTCTGTGGGGCACCGGTTGTAAAGTTGCACATGCTAAAATAAACAGCAACTTTTCGCCACATTTAGCAACAAACCATGTTTGAAAAACAAGTGTGATATTTTAATGTTGGTTTTGACTAAATTTACAGCAATACTTGTGAACATAATAATTTCAGTGTTAAATCTAGATAAAAAACTAAATCTAAATGTTAAATATTCTCTGTCTCTTCGGGGTCTTTCAGGGTCAGACTGAGGTTTTAACAACTTGCAACACGAAATCTGCAAGAAATTAATTAAAGATATCAATTAAATAACAAAGAGTTTAAACTGGCTGGAAGCAGGTGGCTTGAAATGACAAGTAGCTCTTTTAAACACAAGCATTATCTTAAGGAAGTGCAGATGTGCTCAGTGGAATCTACCAGTGTCTGACATCATTATAGACATGGTTCCCACACAGAGAGTCCAGCATGTTAAATAATAAGATCTGTTTTATTACCAAAGGTTGGAGAGAAGAGTTTGAAGTTTACCACGAGGATTTCCAAAGTCATGTCTCAATATTTAACTGATTCTGAGGATCAAAAGGTGACCTCTCACCAGACTTCAGAGAGAGACTTCTTGAACAGGACTTGTGTTTCTGGTTACAAAACTAATCTTATTATTTAACTAAACGTTCTCTGTAGGAATATTTTCTGTCAGACTCTGAGAATAACAACCTCAGCCTGTCAGAGACAAAAACACTTCTAGTGGACTGAAGTTTGACGGTCAGAGTTGCCCATAAGGATCATGTTGCAGTTGTGTCATGGCTGCCAGCTGACGAGATGAACTGGAGGGATCCAAAACATTCATGAAGTATAAATTATTTGCATATCAAACATGTAAATGTAGTTCCAGGTTAAAAAGATCCAAAATTCCCCTTAAACTTCACAAAAGCTCAGACAAGTAAACGCTCCTTACAGAAAAACACTCTGTACTGTGTCCGCTAACAAATCATTGAATAAACACCAGAAAGACATTCTGTTGTTTGTTAATTCTTTATTAGACAAACTGCCGACACAACACTGGTGTCACGAATAGGACGCTCACTGATCTGACAACAGACACACAGAGTCCCTGAAACCTGTGCTGGAAAGACAGGATAGAAGAAGAGTTCAGAGGTCTGAGGACGGGATCGAATCATCACAGTGTTTGTTGATTAAACAAAGACAGATAAACTTCATTCACAGATGTCTTTCAACTCAGAGGAACCTTCAGTATTACAAATGCTTGAACACAAGAAAGTTATTTGCTTGTTTGTGAATTTAATATGGGATGAACTGTCTTCACAACAGGATTTACATCTAAACACAACTCATACATATTTAACATATTTAAATAAAACATATTCAGTTTCCTCAACAACTCAAACACTGAACAAAACACAAAAATAATTGAGAACATTTAATTCACATCTTTTTGGTTGAACACTTTCTGAATCTTGTTTCAGATTTCTCACTTTCAGTTTGGATCTAATAAAACTTTTACAACACACAGTAACTCGAAACATGTTTGTTTCTGGTGGAACAACAACATCCAACTTCCTACTGTGTCAGTATTTAGACAACGTGTTCAACAGACACATTTGTAATGATCTTGTAGGAAAGTGCTGAACTGTGTTGTTTTCACTGGTCTCATCACAGTCTTCAGTCTCAGCTGAACCTCTAAGTTTGGTTATTATGAAGCTGTGATGTGTTACAATGATCACACTTGTGTTTATTTAATGTGCCACGCTGGATGATTGTTTTGTAACAACCGCCGCAACAGAAGTATTTCTCTCCTCTGTGTACGGCCATGTGTCAGGTCATTTAAAAAGTGCTGATTCAGCTCTGAGGTAGGATGTAACCTGTAAATAGACTAAAACAGTGTTTTCAATAAATATAGTGGAGTAAAAATAACATATTTGCAGAAGTAAAGTACAAATACCTCAGAAGTGTAAATACAAAAATAATCATGAGAACATTTAACATTTAACACACACCGTTTTGGTTGAACACTTTCTGAGTCTTCTTTCAAACTTCCCCTTTTCCGTCTGGGTCTAAAAACACTTTTACAATACACAGTAACTCGAAACATGTTTGTTTCTGGTGGAACAACAATATCCAACTTCCTACTGTGTCAGTATTCAGACATGTTCAACAGACACGTTTGTAATTATCTTGTAGGAAAGTGCTGAACTGTGTTGTTTTCACTGGTCTCATCACAGTCTTCAGTCTGAGTCTCTGGACTCTTCAGTCCTGCCTCATACTCTGGTAAATGTCTATCTGGATCTGAGATCGTGGCTGGTTCTGGTTCTCCTCAGGCCTCTCCATCAGCTCCTGTTTCCATCTGTTCAGCTGAACCTCTAAGTTTGGTTATGATGAAGCTGTGACGTGTTACAATGATTACACTTTTAATGTGCCACGTCGGGTGGATGCTTTCTCCCAACTGCTGCAACAGAAGAATTTCTCTTATGTGTGCACGGCCATGTGTCAGGTCATACTTTCTCATGCTGGGAATCCATACGGATATTAATTGATTATTATTGATTATTAATTAAATTGTTATTGTTAATAAATAAAACGTGATTACAATGATTCATTAATGAACACGGGGCACCACCCTGAAGTCAGGGATCAATAATCAAACGATATGCCTTAAGTTTATAAAGAATTGTTAAGATTAGGGAAATATCAATTATTAGATGAGGTGTAAGGCGTAAATCCGAGCACTGACCGTCTCAACCAGCTGTTATTATAATATGGGATTGTGCAAAATAATCACAGACGCTGCTCAGTTAAAATCAACAGTGTTTATTAAAGTTTTATCCAAAACACAAACCACATACTTCAGCAAACAACAGTTGCTCTCTACAACGAGCACCACAAGAACATAAGCAAAGCCAAAACCAACATATAAATGGAGATATGTGCGTGTGGCAGGAAGTCCCTTGTAAAAACTACCGAATGTGGCTTGAGAAGTCACGTTCGCCAGATCCCATTGAAGAGACTACAGGAAACGCCGAATGTGACTTGCCAATGTTATGCAAGAACAAGAATTCCGAGGCGATAATTCCGATTCTGTTGAATCAGATACCTGGAATTAAAAAAAAACGCCAATGAGTATTTCGACCAAAGGTGATCACTTCATGAGCGTGCAAAATTTGAACCAAGATGGCGGTTACGTAGTCTGTGGTTTCGTGTTCAGTTTGATTGCATGTAAGTAGGAGCGGAGCGGCAATCAGGATGATCGGGAGCTTTTCTGGTCGGCCGGCCGTTGAATTTGCACAAACCAGCCCACAGATTGTTCTGAGCGGCCATGAGACGTATGAGGCTGATCAAATTTATTGATGTCAATCATGTAAATTATCCATATCTCTAAGATCTCCTATATTAGAATGAAAGAGAAGTCCAACCAGTATTTATACCACTTGCTCACTCCCTATATATCGTCATGGTTACCCTGCACTCATCTCTGATCTCTCCGTTGGCGGGCCAGTGCAGTCAGAATTTTCCCGGTGGATTTTGGTGCCCCACTCTGCCCCTTCACGTGAGGTGAAGTTGGAGGGATAATACCCACAATTCAAGAAAAAGTAGTCCGACTACCAAGAGGATTCTGCTTCTGAAGTCAATAAAAGGGGTTATCCACACACATATCTGTTGTTATAACGGGATTATTAACTATAAATCTCCTACAGATTACTCATAAGTTTACGTATGTGTTACCTGGGATGTGCATGTAAGTGTGTGTTCGTGTGTGTGTGTGTAAGTTAGTAAAAGGAAAGAAGCTAAGCGAGCACTTAGCAGACAACAAAGAAAAACACAACAACTACGTGGTACACAGCGGTCGTCTCTGCCTCAACCAGCGGCCGGCAATCGGACCAAGATTTGCTTATCGTCTGCTGATCAAGCCGAAATACAATGCACTGTGGTCACAAATGGTGGCAATACTACACAAGCTGTCCACTGAGAGGATCAGCATGAATGTGCCCCTTGTGAGCGTAATAACACAGTTGGTACACAGTACAGTCAGCCATGCGTGGCGGTCCCTTCACAACAAATATGAGCACAACAAAAAACACGCTATATACTATCTGTTTCTGCTCAAACAGAAGCCTCTTACTTGGGTCGCCCATTGTGACTAGCGTGTCCACTCCGACTAGACACTCCAACTTGTTTTGGATGCGAGCGCAGGATCAGCTGTAAAGTCCTAAGAGCTGATGAAGACCGGCTGCTATCACACAGTGGGACCAATCAAATGGAAGGACCGGACCTCGGTGGTTCCGTCTCCTTCTGAAGATAATTTCTTCCTTCTGCAGGCAGTGAGGAATGAGTGGGTTGTGCAGCGTTACTCTATGGATCCAAAATAATGATAATAAAGACTATCCTAACAAAAAACGAAAGTAAAAACAACATTTAAAAACAGGGCCACTTTAAGCAATGGGGAATGAGTCAAAGTGTAGTAGTACCTTGAAGTACCATGTCAAAATGTATTATTCAATTAATTACCACATTGAGAGCAAAGACATGTTTGATCTCCTGTGTGAATCCTGATGTGTGTGAGAACATGTTGCTGTTGGCGGAATCTTTAACCACATTCATTCTCCTGTGTGAATCTTTGTGTGTGTGATAAGATTTGGCTGTTGCCTGAATCTTTTGCCACATTCAACACAACTAAACGGTTTCTCTTCTGTGTGGATATTTGTGTGTGTGATAAGATCTTCCTTTCGGATGAATTCTTTACCACATTCACCACAACCGAACAGTTTCTCTCTTGTGTGAATCTTTGTGTGTTTGTAAAGACCTTGCTTATGGGTGAATCTTTTACCACATTCACCACAACTGAACTGTTTCTCTCCTGTGTGAATCTTTGTGTGTGTGATAAGACTGTGCCTTTGGGTGAATCTTTGACCACATTCACCACATCCGTACGGTTTCTCTCCTGTGTGACTCCTTGTGTGTGCGATAAGACTTTGCTTATGGGTGAATCTTTTACCACATTCACCACAACTGAATGGTTTCTCTCCTGTGTGAATCCTTGTGTGTGTGATAAGATTTTCCTTGCTGACGAATCTTTGACCACATTCACCACAAATGAACGGTTTCTCTCCTGTGTGAATCTTTGTGTGTGTGATAAGACCTTGCTTTTGGATGAATCTTTTACCACATTCACCACAACTAAACGGTTTCTCTCCTGTGTGAATCTTTGTGTGTGTGATAAGACCTTGCTTTTGGGTGAATCTTTTACCACATTCACCACAACTGAACTGTTTCTCTCCTGTGTGAATCTTTGTGTGTATGATAAGATCTTGCTTTCGGATGAATCTTTGACCACATTCATCACAACTGAACGGTTTCTCTCCTGTGTGAATCATTGTGTGTGTGCTAAGATCTTGCTGTTGGCTGAACCTTTCACCACATTCACCACAACTGAACGGTTTCTCTCTTGTGTGAATAATTGTGTGTGCGATAAGATCTTGGTGTTGGCTGAACCTTTCACCACATTCACCACAACTGAACGGTTTCTCTCCTGTGTGACTAATTGTGTGCGCGATAACATGTTGCTGTTGGCTGAACCTTTCACCACATTCACCACAACTGAACGGTTTCTCTCTTGTGTGAATAATTGTGTGTGCGATAAGATCTTGCTGTTGGCTGAACCTTTCACCACATTCATCACAACTGAACGGTTTCTCTCCTGTGTGAATCTTAGTGTGTCTGATAAGATGTTGCTTTCGGATGAATCTTTTACCACATTCAGCACAACTGAACGGTTTCTCTCCTGTGTGACTCTTTGTGTGTCTGATAAGCTCTTGCTTTCGGATGAATCCTTGACCACATTCACCACAACTGAACGGTTTCTCTCCTGTGTGAATCTTTGTGTGTGTGATAAGATCTTGCTTTCGGATGAATCTTTGACCACATTCACCACAACTGAACGGTTTCTCTCCTGTGTGAATCTTTGTGTGTGTGATAAGATCTCCCTTTCGGGTGAATCTTTGACCACATACACCACAACTGAACGGTTTCTCTCCTGTGTGCATCTTTGTGTGTTTAGTAAGATCATACTTTCGGATGAATCTTTTACCACATTCACCACAACTGAACGGTTTCTCTCCTGTGTGAATCATTGTGTGTGTGCTAAGATCGTTCTTTTGAATGAACCTTTTACCACATTCACCACAACTAAATGGTTTCTCTCCTGTGTGAATCCTCTTGCAAATAATCAGTTTTGAGTTTTTGCTAGATCTTTCACCACAGTCAGAGGAAGTAAACTGTTCCTTGTCAGTACCACATCCTACACCACTTACAGGGACTTCACTGTTTTTCTCAGAGTTTAAACTTGACTGAGGTCCTTTGGTCTCACTCCAGACATCATAATTGTCTTCAGCCTCGGGTTCAGGAGAGTCTTCAGCCTGAGGTTCAGGAGAGTCTTCAGCCTCAGGTTCAGGAGAGTCTTCAGGATGAGGTTCAGGACAGTCTTCAGCCTCAAGTTCAGGTTCAGGAGAGTCTTCAGCCTCGGATTCAGGAGAGTCTTCAGGTTGAGGTTCAGGAGAGTCTTCAGCCTCAGGTTCAGGAGAGTCTTCAGTCTCAGGTTCAGGAGAGTCTTCAGCCTCAGGTTCAGGAGAGTCTTCAGCCTCAGGTTCAGGAGAGTCTCCTATCCTGTCTTCAGTCCCTAATTGTAACTGATCTGGCACTGAGTTCCTGGCTGGTTCTGGTCCATGACAGTCCTGTCCGTAAGCTTCTGTTTTGAACTGTTCAGTTTGTCTTTGATGAAGCTGCGAGTACTGAGGTTTCTCTTCATCATCATCTTCATTCTTCACAGGAACAAGAGTGAATGTGAACTCAGTGGTATCAGCTTCCTCCTGATTAGTCCACAGTTCCTCTTGTTCATCTTTAATGTGTGGGGGCTCTTGGTCCAGCTGGTCCGGACTGAAGGTCCACTCCTGCTGCTCGGGAGAAACCTTTTTCTGACCAAACAACAGCTGCTGGACATCTGCAGGACACCGGAGACAAAAAGACAAATGTTAGTCCGACAGAAAAAAGTTCAAATCAGGTTGATATTTAGCCAAATACTGGAGCAGACAGGTAACCCCAGATTGTTCCACTCAACATCATGAGAAATGACAAATCTAGATTAATTCAAACAGTGTGAAAGTATAATATTGTGTTGGAAATTTACTTCTTAAAATTCAATATTTGTCGCAAAAAAAAAAAAGAAATCAACAACAATACAAACACGATATAAATGTTGATCCAAAGTTCATACAAATGCATTTCTGCGTCTTCATTTTGACGCTTCATGCTCCTTGATAACCACCAGTTTAAAATTTCTTGCGCACACAATAAAGTTTTATGCAGCATTTCGACAAAATGCAAAGAAAATATTCATGCTGCATTACTTGCGCTTGTTCAACTGCAGGGTTATTAACTCGTAATCGTGTCTACAGGTGCAACGTGAATAGAAATAGCCCTGAACAGGTGGCACCAAGCCAGAGTCTGCAGCTTCCAGCGCTACCTGAAACCAACAGGTGCCCAGTTCTCAGCTGTGGAGCATCTGTCCATCTGTCTCCACTGAGTGGCAGCTTCTTAAAGAGATATTCCGGTGTAAGTTTAATCCATGTTCTCACACACGTGACATTGAGTATGACCCCCCCTCGAGAGATCAGTTTGCAGAGCACTACCAAACCGGCCCCAAAAAGCCACAAATAATGCGCAGAACAAAAACCAAACTTAAGAAACAGTGCTGTTGTAAGCATTACTTGTGGCTTTTTGATGGCGGTTTATAATTGGATCCATTTACTGCAGTGTATTGTTGTCGTGCGGTCGTTTCTGAGGATGCTAAAGCTATGTGAGCTAGCGCTCTGCAAACTTTATCTCCCGTCAGGGGGTCCTACTCAGTATCACGGTGTGTTAGAACATGGATGTAACTTACACCAGAATATCCCTTTAACAGGTGTGTTAAAACCAAGACATCTGTCTTGCCACTGTTGAAGAAATCATTTAAGTCCTGTTGAGCAGTTTGCTGCGGTGATGTGTTTAATTCAAAGAATACCAGTAAACTGATGGACTGACAGGTACAGTGTGGATCTGAGCTGCTGAGTGGACCCAGAGCAACTGAAACAGTCGCATTTTATACAGTCAGAACAAAGAACAAGGAAGGGCAGGTTCAAACAAAAGGTAAACAAAAGGCAAAGGGAGGGCGTCTGCTCTTTGGAGAGTGTGAACAGCAGGGTGGGGGGAAGGTGTGGGGGCACATTTAACATAGTGATCAAGGTCCAGACGGCCTGAGACCAACTGGTGTTACACAAATGTGTATCTGCAGGGTGCCGGAGACGGACAGGAATCACCATTTAGGTCTGGAGGCCAAAGGACTCTTTCCAGACGTCATTTCAAATGTGTATTTTCTTCCTCATTGTCTATGGACAAAATGTTTATTTACAATGTTTTGGGATCTTTCTGGTAAATATTAAAGAGAAAAGCTCTCATTGTTTAGGTGATCGTATAGTGAGAATCAGATGACAGAGGCATAACTAATATTACCACTATACGATCACATGTTTGTGTTATACTGAAGAATACAGAAAAAGATTATAATAATATTGAAATGTGAAACTATTGTAGGGATGTAACGGTATGAAAATTTTACATCGCGGTAATAGTGACCAAAATTATCACGGTTATCGATATACTGCAGCATTTTTTAAAATGTCTTTAAAATGTTGAACAAACACTGATAAATTGAAATAATTTCATCAAGATTTATATTTAAATATATTTATTATATATTAAAATAGTCCAAATCCAAAACCTTAACAAAACACTGAAAAATCAACATTTAATAATTATAAAAGATTGTATCAAAAACTGCAAAATAGGTCATTGGCTTTTTGTGATGAGGCAGCCTGTTTTTGAAACGTGTCCTTTAATGTCTGTGTTACAGAGGTAGAATGAGATGTAGTGGCAGCATCAGTCGATTGGCCAGCAGACCCTCTCTGTGAAAAAAATGAATGAAAATGTCATTATTAATTACTACTGTCATTGTTACTTATTTCTAAGGGTGCAACCAACAGATCACACAACTCACAATTTAGATCATTTCACTTTTGTGAGAAACAGGTTGGATCAATTTTCTGATCAAAACAAAAAGGATTATTGTTAAATTAACTATGAATACTCCATTGTGACTCTTATCTCTGTCCAGTCACTTGTTATATTCACCATTTTATAGTATTCTTTATATATAGTCTATTCTACAAATAATTCACAAGTGTTATATATTTCTGATATTACTAATATATATTGGCTGTCTGTCTCTCTGTCTGCTCGTCTGTTGTCAGTGGACTCGGTCAGTCTGATAGGTTAAATGTCTGCTGAGCCACAGGTAGACGCTGCTCAGGTGAACGGAGCTGAGATGAAAGTCAGTCATCTCTGTCAGTTTGCGTTCACTAACTCAGTCCACCCAGTACGTGTTTGTCTCAAATCCTCCTCACTGCAGCTCTGCAGCAACATTTGGGGAATTATTAGGTCGACTTTAAAAAGTGAAGTCGACAATTAATAAGCGGTTCAGATAACGTGCCAAATCACGTATCAACTTCGTTCAGTTATACCACCATCTGGTCAGTTTACATTAGTGACAACAGCAAATTAGACAGAGAAAACTCGACATACACATACATGATGCACCCGAGCTTAAGGCTAGCTTACCTCGCTGAACAGTTGAGGGTGATGGTCGTAAAGTGAAAGTAAGTAAATTGGATGTGTTGCCGCCCCTCGCAGCAACTTTGTTCTCGCAGCTCCTGCAGACAGGGCTGCCATCCTCGACCAGCTGTCCCTGAGCATTCTTATATTAACCACAATACACCCAGACTGCAGATTTGGTTCTCTTTGAAAGCGGAAAAATGCCGTGAGGGCCGTTATATCACGTTCTCCCTCCACCATGTCTTCTTCACTACATAACAAGCACACGTTGCTCGCTGCACGCTGCGCATGCGCCGCGAGTTTTCCACACCGTGGTTACCGACCACGGCGGTTACCATGGTAATTAAAACTTAAACAGTAACCTTCACTGTTTTACCAAGGTTACCGTGACACCGGTAACCGTGACATCCCTAGTTATGAACCATCCAGACCTCTGAGATCGTCAGGTACCGGTCTGCTTTCAGTCCCCAGAGTTAGAACTAAACTTGTAATAGCAGCATTTAGATGTGAAGCTTGAGTTAATTTCTTAATTTCTTCTCAGCATTTTTTACTTTCTGCATGCTCTTGTCCATTTTTTGATTTGGATTAATGGTATTCAAATTTTCATTATTGATTGATGATTTTCATGGTTTCTTATTGGTTTTATTTTTAAATGAATGATTTGGTTGATTTTTGATGATGGCTGCCTGAACATTATTTGGAGAGGAAAGAAATAACATGAAAAGCTTTCGGCATGTCATAAAACAGGTTTCCTCTTCCAGATCCCCTTTGCTGACCTTCATAAGTTGATTTTTGATGATTTCATTGTGTTTGGTCATATTCACAGTTTTGTCTTTTGTACTGTAGGAGACTGTGCATATAGGTATGGGCCTCACATGGAGGGCACCATAGAAATATAAGAAATGTAGGTAAGAGAGACACTACTGCTTGATAATATGGGTAATTAATCACTGGCAATTAAAAATACACTCATAAATGGGGCACAACCTCTGTTGTTTAGTTCTTGGAATAACCCGAGGAAATTATTCCAAACATCTAATTGTACAAGTTTGACTTGAGCAATTTGTTCCATTTCAAATCAGTTTTTTCAGTCTCAGCATTCTGAAGCAGTGACTTCTTTACACGTATCCATCGGTTCTCTAAATTATATTAAGTTCCAGACAAAGACAAACGACTACATATGTTTATTGACTAAATAATTTGGGGTAAAATAAAAGAAATGACAAATTAAGACGAATAACAACAGACAACAGAAAAGGTAAAGACTGTAATTAGGAAAGTAATAAAATGATGTGACCGTCGGCAGATGGTAAAGTTAAAGAGTTGGGTTTTATATATTAAATATTACGGGAGTAATTTTTAATACTAATGAGACCCTAATCTCCATTATCTAAGGCTTGACAATAACATGGGAAAGATCTGTTGTATGACCTTCTTCGGCTGGTTGGGAATCTGCTAAAATTAAGAAGATGAAATTGTAGTTTAATAGTTATTCAGAACGTGTTGGAATGTGGATGAGGATAGAGACTGCAGTAAGATTGGAATGTCACAGAGTCATAAAACGGTGTGACCCGTGAGGGGGGACTGGGTCATCTTTACCCAACCAACTTCTACTGACTGAATGCACACAGCACTTTACCATGAAGCTCAGAGCACTTTGACTGTGATGGTCAATGAAAATACTGACTGCAGCACTTTATATGTTTTTATGTCATTGATATTTGTCCTTTTTAATGATGCTGCTCCTCGAGCCTTTTAAATGGACCCTGGGGACAAATAGTGTTTTAAATTCAACTGATGTGAATTTCTTCTTCCCCACTTCCTGTCTTCTTATGTGGAGAGAGAGAGGACTCGTGCGTGACTTTGTTTGTCCTGAGGAAAAAGAAGTTCATCTTCTTTGGAGGGGGGAGAAGCGAATATTCAGTCAAACAGATGCTTTGTTTGTTAAGTTAATCTCGTCATGTGGTTGAGAGGTGAGAGGTCAGAGGACGGGGAAGGGAAGCAGACCCTCGTGATGAAGACAAAAGGGCTTGTGTTCCTACACTGATCACTGCATGGTTCATCTTCTCCCAAATTACAGGCAGAAATTCAAATCTGCTAGTAATGTCCTGTAGCTAGTCCTGTAGTGAAGACTGTGAAGAGATGGACCACAGATTCAAAGCTGGAGTTACAAGCCTGTGTCGGTGTGGAGAGGTGTACAGGAGATCACCAACTACAGGAAACCATCCCCCCAGCATTGCAGTGAACTGAACTGGCTGACGACCTGAATGTCTTCTGCTGCAGGTTTGAGAAGCCAACATTCACACCCATCACCCACTCCAGCATCAAACAACCCTGTTCACCCCCTGAAGCACCCTCAGCCCTCCCTACTGACCCCCCACCATCACTCAGGATCTGTGAAGAGGATGTGTGTCAGCTCTTCAGGCAGCAGAAGACCAGGAAAGCTCCAGGCCCAGTCGGTGTCTCACCCTCCTGTTTGAAGCTTAAAACGTGAAAAACGTAAAATCCGATCTAATCTGATAGAACGTAAACATGCAGGAGTGATGTGACTACCAATCAAATAATCTGGGTGCTTTAATCCGACTATGAAAAATTTGATCCGGTCCGATTTTACTCAGACTGCGGTGTAAACATGCATTTTAAAGATCCGATCATAGTCGGACTAACCCAGTAATTCAGTTTTCTTGAGTATCATGTAAACGCACTGACTGTCAGTAACACTCTGACTCCATCCACCCACAGACTTTTACAGACACACTAAGTTACTACAGATCCACACTGTAAACAACATATTGTATAGATACTTAAACATATAATAAACCAGACCTCTGAACACTCTTCATACCATTCTTTTGTTCTTCTGTTATCTATGTTGATAAAAATGCCGATTTCCTAGTAAAATAGTAATTGAAAGTAGAAAAAGCACTAAAGTCCAATACAAAGAGATGTGTCTCACTCAACCAGAATCTGGACACAGTTCGGCTCTGGTTCTGAGTCAATGGGTCACATGACCCGGAAGCTACTGAACAAAGATGCAGATTTGTGTCGGTGCCGACAGTGAAGAAGGAGGAGAACGAACCTGCTCTGTGTAACCGAAGCTGAGGCGTTAAAGCAGAGTCCAGTAGGTTCCGGTGTCGCTGGTTCTGCTCTGTGGACCGACACAGTTCCTCCTCGTACTCTGCTATCGTCCTTTCAAACAGCGCACATATCTCCTCAGCAGCCGCAGTCAGTCGCTGCTTCACCAACGATCTCAGAATCTGGACTTTAGACATTTTCACACAGTCACACTGTTTACAGCTAGCATGCTAAGCTAACGTGTGTATACTTGTATCTGGCGGGAGATGAGTCTGAGAGCAAACAGCACAAAGTCCATCACACACGTTCATCCAGACTGTCACTACGTCACTACCGTGGACGGGTCATCTCTGATCGATCATCAGTAATCAGAAGAAAAGCGATCTGAGCGGCAGGAGAGTCCAGGAGAGTCCGGCTGCAGAGCTCCACTGTGGGGTCGCTTCCGGTCCTCCAGCCTCAGGCCGGGAATTACGTCAAGAAACTTCAAAATAAAATGGTTTCGACACGATCAAATTCAAAATAAAATCATGAACACACTTCCGGTGGAAGATTTTGTCGCTGATTTATATTTAATTAATCAACATCATGATGTTAAAACCATTAATTTCTTAAATGTGACATACATGTTGATCTGGCCTCTTCTGTCTACGCAACATGTGACGTCAGTAGGCTTATCTGTATCAGTGTAGCAACATATCGATTTAATACGTCATCAACATTAATTCTGTCAGAATGAACTCCGTCCATGTAGCTTAGTGACGTCAGTTCATATAAAAACATTAAGCTTGTTGAGCCTAAAGCCTCTCTTCCTGTTTTAAACAAAAACATACATAATTGACCTTTGAAGAGTTTGACAGTAGTTTAGTACAAACATCTGAATTTAAAGAAAGACCTTTAGAAGAGATGAGGTTATATATTTAAACTCTGCAATCATCCTCAGCGCACATGTGGAGGGCAGGAGTATTTACTTAAAACCTCAGCAACATATAAACAGAATCAGCCTCTGCTTTTTATATTTCATGTACCATATTTATCATGTTAAATACGTTATTTCATTGTGTGCTATTTCTGTGTATGGTTTCACCTAACTCTTATACATAATACACCTGAAGGTCTTTAGAAGACATACAGGCCAATCTAATGTTTTGCGGGCTATGCTTAAATATATAACAGTGTCAGCATACGTGAAGGGCAAGAATAGTTAAAACTATTCATTGTCTTCAAATGCATTAACTTACCTGTTTTCTTCATGGTATCATCAACGTAGATTATTTTGTGCTTAATTAAAAAAAACACACATAAAATGACAAAATGATCAAACAACCAGTTGCCCTTTATTCAGCACAGCAACAGCAGTAGAGCGCCACAAGGCCATCAACCATCAATGTGACATTCACAAATAGCCTTGTTTATCACTCATCTCCTCACTAAATGTCCACATGTCTTCGATGTTGGAGAACAGAAATCTGAACAGCTCCAAGATGTCTTCCCTCTCCTGGTCATCCATGTCTGCACTCTCCTCCTCAACCCAAAGTCTGGCATACTGCTGTGCAGCCTCTGCCCGTTCCTCCTCTCCCATCTGAACTGCATCGGGCAGCTCCACATTTCCTGAAAACAAATGCTGCTTTGTTTCCACCCATTCTGCTGCCCTGTTATTGTCTTCCTGCACAAACAGTATCATCACCTCAATGATACACATAAAGGTAACATATTGCATTACTGCATGTCAGATCTACATACACCGTATATAATATACTTAAACACAGAGCATAGTAGTAAAATGACACTTGACAAGCAGCTTGTCATCATATTAATCCCAGTATAGAACCTGAAAATGCGCCTACTGCTTCCACTGTTGTCTCAGACGCTTTTGCAACGGACACACTGGCTTGCTGAGGCAACAGGCTGAAGCTGCTCCTCTTCAGAAAAAGACAGAAAGAGAAAATAATTTAACACCCTTTTTTAGTATTCACATACAAGCAATGATGCCACCAAGGAACTAATCCACCTTGATAGATGTGGATACTGATAATACTGATGAAGAATGTTCAGTAAACGTTGCCAAAATAAACCTAAATTAAAATAATAACAATAATTTTAAGGACTGAGTGGTGGAATAAAAGAAGAAGAAAGAAGAAGAAAATGACACATTGTGGTAATAGTATTCTCAGAGGAAGAGCACACCCAACTTGGGTCATTCTTTGTTCCCAGAGTCCAGGTTTCTCCAACCTGAACGCTCCCCCAGGCTGTATATTCACTAAATACAACATGTGCCACTGTGGGAACTTATCAAAAAGCCCCTCTGTGCATTCCAGAGGTGTTCTTCTGAACTAACCTATAGTACCTGATTCACACACCAAAAATCTCTGCTCAGTGATGTCATCCATCCTTCTCTTCTTCAGTCTGAAGACGGTGACACCTCATCTCACCTCGTCAAGCGTCTGTCCAGTGGGCAAACATGTTGCCACGGCTCAAATAAAAAGAGTTAAAGAAAAAAATAAATGTATGTATCTTATATGTTATATGTTTAACAGAGATAAAGTCTGAACACTTCCAAGTCAATTAAATGTCAACATGTTTGTGCTCTCACCTTCCAATATCAGAGTTCTCCATTAGCATAGCACAGCACCGCTTTCCAGAACTGGCATGTCCACTTGAAGAAGGAAAAAGTAATAACCACTGTACATGTATGTCAGATTAAATGTTATTATGGGATTTTGATTAGAATGAACGGGTCAATTTACAACAGTGAGATCAAAGGGGGGATCCAGCACAGTGTAAAGGGCAAACTATGAATAAAACTTTGATAAATTTATGTTCATAACTTGTAAGTACAGAGAATTAAATAAGACCAATAACGTCTCCTACCATCAACATGAAGATGCCAGAGTCATTTCTGTACAGCTGTCTTGGAAACTACTAGGATGTAATAAAAAGGTCAGTAGATGATTTTACAGTACTTGAGATATAAATGACAAACAATATAATATGGGAATGTGCAAAATAATCACAGATGCTGCTCAGTTAACAGTCAACAGTGTTTATTAAAGTTTTCTCCAAAACACAAACCACATACTTTAACATACAGTTGTTCTCTACAACTAGCACTACAAAAACACAAGCAAAGCCTAAACCAACATATAAATGGAGATGTGTGTGTGTGTGTGTGTGTGTGTGTGTGTGTGTGTGTGTGCGTGTGTGTGTGTGTGTGTCACGTTCGCCGGACTTGGGAAATCTTGTTGGAGAGACTACAGGAAACGCTAAACATAACTTAGCGAAGTCACGCGAGAACAAGAATTCCGAGGCAATGATTCCGATTCTGCTGAATGAGATACCTGGAATTCAAAAATAGTGGTAATGAGTGTATCGCCCAAAGGTGATAGCTTCACGAGCTTGCAAAATTTGAAAAAGATGGCGGTTATGCAGTCTTTGGCTTCATGTGCAGTTTGATTGCGTGTGAGCAAGAACGGAGTGGCAATCAGGACGATCGAGGGCTTTCCGGTTGGCCTGCAGAGGAATTTGTGCAAACCGGCCCACAGATTATTCTGAGCGGCCGTGAGACGTATGTGGCTCATCAAATTTATTGACGTTGTTTAAATTATCAGCGAAAATCTCTCAGATCTACTATATTAGGATGAAGGAGAAGTCTGACCAGTATTTATACACCTGCTCAGTCTCTATATCTCACAGTTACCCTGCACTCATCTCTGATCTCTCCCATCAATCTACTGATTTTATCCTAATTTAATTCTCGCCGGTGGTGGGCCAGTGCAGACAGAATTTTTCTCGGTGGATTATGGTGCCCCACTCTGCCCCTAAACATGAGGTGAATTTGGAGGGATTATACCCACAGTTCCAGAAAAAGTAGTCGGGCTACTGAGAGGATTCTGCTTCTGAAGTCAATAAAAGGGGTTATCAACACAAAGATCTGTTGTTATAACGGGATTATTGACTATAAATCTCCTACAGATCACTCATAAGATTGCGTGTGTGTGTTACCCAGGATGTGTATGTGTGTGTGTGCGGATGGGTGTTAGTAAAAGGAAAGAAGCTAAGCGAGCACTTAGCAGACAACAAAGAATCCACAGAGTGGATCAGCATGAATGAGCTCCGAGTGAGCATAATAACACAGTTAGCACACAGTACAGTCAGCCATAAGTGGGAGTCGGCGGTCCTTTCACAACAAATATAAGCACAACAAAAACATGCTATATACTATCTGTTTCTGCCCAAACAGAAGCCTCTTACTTGGGTCACTCATTGCGACTAGCGTGTCCCATCTGGCTCAAAACTCCAATTCGTTTTGGATGTGAGCGAGTGATCAGCTGTAAAGTCCTAACAGCTAATGAAGACCGGCTGCCATCACACAGTGGGACAGATCAGATGGAAGGACCGGACCTCGGTAGTTCCGTCTCCTTCTGAAGATAATTTCTTCCTTCTGCAGGCGGTGAGGAACGACTGGGTTGTGCAGCATTCCTCTATGGATCCAAAATGATAGTAAAGACTATTCTAAGAAAAAACTAAAGTAAAACAAAAACAGTTTCTGTCTCGTCCAGCAAGGAGGGAACTGAAGTTTAGGTCAAGCAAAGTGAAAAGCGTTGATCAAACTGCACCCTCACGGCAACTGCTGAATAAAACCGGAGTCTCTTCACAGCATCACGTTACTGGGAATGCGACATGCAGAGGGGTCTCCTGACCTTTAAACTCTGAGTGATGTCATGGTCATCCTGGGGGAGTTTTATGGCCCGTGGCCACTTTAATCCAATAGGGAATGAGTGAAAGTGTACAGGGTGGGTAGTACCTTGAATTACAGTTTTTCAGACCTTTTAGGCATTGGCTCAGTTCCTTTGTTCTTAAATTCCTCTGGTTGATCAGGCCCTAGTAGTTAGGCTTTTGATTTTCCTTACAGGCCTTCTACTTTGTTTGAGCCATTAGCATGAGGCCTGACACTTATGTCTAAATGTATTATCTAATTATTTACCACATTCAGAGCAAAGAGGTGTTTTTTTCTCCGGTGTGAATCTTTGTGTGTGTGATAAGTTGTTGCTTTAGAATAAATCTTTTACCACATTCACCACAACGAAATGGTTTCTCTCCTGTGTGAATCTTTGTGTGTGTGATAAGATTTTGCTTTTGGCTGAATCTTTTACCACATTCAGGACAACCAAATGGTTTCTCTCCTGTGTGAATCTGTGTGTGTGTGATAAGTTGTTTCTTTTGAATGAATCTTTTACCACATTCACCACAACTAAATGGTTTCTCTCCTGTGTGAATCTTTGTGTGTGTGATAAGATGTTGCTGTTCGCTAAATCTTTTACCACATTCAGGACAACCAAATGGTTTCTCTCCTGTGTGAATCTTTGTGTGTCTGATAACACTTTCCTTCTGGCTGAACCTTTTACCACATTCAGGACAACTAAATGGTTTCTCTCCTGTGTGAATCCTTCTGTGTCTGTTGAGATTCTGCTGTAAGTTGAATCTTTTACCACATTCACAGCAACTAAATGGTTTCTCTCCTGTCTGAATCCTCTTACAAATCCTCAGTTTTGAGTTCTTGCAAGATCTTTCACCACAGTCAGAGGAAGTAAACTGTTCGTTGTCAGTACCACATCCTACACCACTTACAGGGACTTCAATGTTTTTCTGAGAATTTAAACTTAACTGAGGTTCTTTGGTCTTAGTCCAAACATCATCATTGTTTTCAGCCTCAGGTTCAGGAGAGTCTTCAGTCTCAGGTTCAGGAAAGTCTTCAGCCTCAGGTTCAGGGGAGTCTTCAGTTTCAGGTTCAGGAGAGTCTTCCATCTCAGATTCAGGAGAGTCTCCTGCCCTGTCTTTAGTCCCTGATTCTAAATGTCGATCTGGAAATGAGCTCCCAGCTGGTTCTGGTCCACCACAGTTCTGTCCATCAGCTTCTGTTTCCATCTGTTCAGACTGTCTTTGATGAAGCTGCAAGGACTGAGGTTTCTCTTCATCATCATCTTCATGCTTCACAGGAACAAGAGAGAATGTGAACTCAGCTTCCTCCTGATTAATCCACAGTTCCTCCTGTTCATCTTTAATGTGTGGGGGCTCTGGGTCCTGCTGGTCCAGACTGGAGCTCCACTCCTGCTGCTCAGGAGAAACCTTTTTCTGACCAAACAGCAGCTGCTGGACATCTGCAGGACACAGGAGACAAAAAGACAAATGTTAGGCCGACAGAAAAAAGTTCAAATCAGGTTGATATTTA
This sequence comes from Diplodus puntazzo, assembly GCA_963678695.2. Taxonomy (NCBI): domain Eukaryota; kingdom Metazoa; phylum Chordata; class Actinopteri; order Spariformes; family Sparidae; genus Diplodus; species Diplodus puntazzo. The sequence goes on from OZ023170.1 coordinate 28,125,092, forward strand.
GCCAAATACTGGAGCGGACAGGTAACCCCACATTGTTCCACTGAACATCATGAGAAATGACAAATCTAGATGAATTCAAACAATGTGTGAAAGTGTGATATTGTGTTGGAAATTTCATTCTAAAAAATCAACAGTTGTCTCTGTAAAAACAAAAGGAAATCAACAACAATACAATCACAAGTTAAATGTTGATTCAAAATTCATACATGTCTTTCTGCACCTACATTTTGACGCTTCATGCTCCTTGATAACCTTCAATTTCAAATTCCTTGTAACCACAATAAAGATTTTATGCTGCATTTAGACAAAACGCAAAGAAAATATTAGGGCTGCATTACTCGCACTTGTTAGACTGCAGGGTTATTAACTCTTAATTGTGTCTACTCGCACAACGTGAGTAGAAATAACTGGAATGCATGGCATCCAGCCAGAGTCTGCAGCTTCCAGCGCTACCTGAAGCTAACAGGTGCCCAGTTCTCAGCTGCGCTGCATCTGTCCATCTGTCTCCATTGAGTGGCAGCTTCTTAAAGGGATATTCCGGTGTCAATTTAATCCCAATTCTAACACACTGTGACACAGAGTGAGACCCCCCTCGAGAAATAACGTTTGCAGAACTCAGCATCCTCAGAAACGACCGCACGACAACAATACACTGCAGTAAATGGATCCAATTACAAGCCGCCACCAAAAAGCCACAAATAAGTTGAAATAAGCCGCTGAGTGGACCCGGAGCAACTGAAACAGTAGCATTTTATACAGTCAGAACAAAGAACAAAGAAAGGCAGGTTCAAACAAAAGGTAAACAAAAGGCGAAGGGAGGGCGTCTGCTCTTTGGAGAGTGTGAGCAGCAGGGTGGAAGGAAGGTGTGGGGGCACATTTAACATAGTGATCAAGGTCCAGACGTCCTGAGACCAACTGGTGTTACACAAATGTGTATCTGCAGGGTGCCGGAGACAGACAGGAATATATATATATATAAACATATCACGTTAAAAGTTATATCTAAACTGACAACATATCTAAAGTTATATCTAATCTAATCTATTGAAAAAAATGCTGATTTCCCAACAGAATATTAACTGGAAGTAGAAAAAGCACTAAAGTCCAATACAAAGAGATGTGTCTCACTCAACCAGAATCTGGACACAGTTCGGCTCTGGTTCTCTGGAGTCAATGGGTCACAAAACCTGGAAGCTATTGAACAAAGATGCAGATTTGTGTCGGTGCCGACAGTGAAGAAGGAGGAGGAGGTGTCGTAGTGCCCACCGGAAGCAAGCTGTCATTGTGAGGAGGAGACGGACTGCACCGCATGTGCCCGTTCTCTACACCTGCTGCCGTACAACAAGCTCGAGACACTTTTTCTTTTCCTTTTTGTTTTATTAATAGTAGAGATAGTATTTCTAGAATTAGATTAGGGTAGGAAGGAGGGGTTTAAGAGGCTATGGCTTCAGGGAATGGGGATGAGGGTGGTGGGTGGCAGACGGTGGTGAAGGAAAAAGGGGGCTCTCAGAGGGGGGCATCAAGTGAAAGACCTGAAACGTCAGGGGATGAAGGAAATAAGATTAGGAAAACTGGAAGCACTGAAGAGTTTGTCGTGTTGTTTAAAGTTAAGGGAACTAATCAAGGAGATGCAGGATTTAGAGCAGTGAATCCATTAAAAGTTAACACTGCTTTAGAGAATCAGATAGGCAAAGAATTTCAGGCCAAGATATTGTTTAATGGAATGTTGAGAGTTTGCCGTAAAAACAGGAAACAGTATAATGATGCTAGAGGTGTGGGAAAGCTGGTGGTCAAGGTGGAGGCATTGATCCCTAGAGGAAGCCAGCAAGGAACCAAGGGGGTGGTGTATGGAGTGCTTGCTGGCTTATCTGAGAAGGAGATCTTAGAAAACATTAAGGGGGCCCAAGTAACTAATGTGTTCAGATTTAAGCGTAGGGATGGAGCCGGGGATCCGCCGATACTGTTGACATTTAAAGATACAGTACTGCCGCAGAGAGTGTTTCTTGGGAGTATGGCGTATTATGTGAGAGAGTACTTAAAACCACCGTTGCAATGCTACAACTGTCAGATGTTTGGGCATGTTGCTGGGGCTTGTCGGGGTAAAAGAAGAAGTGCAAAGTGTGGTGGAGATCATATAATATAAAGTTGTAAGGCGGAGGCTCCTAAGAGCCCGAATTGTGGGGGGGAGCACGGGGCAGGGTTTTACGAGTGTGAGCGATTCGTTCAGGCTAAGCGGGTGCAGGAAGTGAGGGAGCTGAACAAGGTATCCTATGCAGAGGCAGTTAAAAGAGTGGATAGAGAATGCGGAAATGGTAGATCTTGTACTAGAGCAGTGGTAGGATGCCAGCTCAATGCGTCAAACTTACAGTCGGCCCTTCCATCTGATATGTTGAGCCTTACAAAGGAGGAATTTCTGTCCTTTGTGTCTGATGTGTTGGTAGTAGGGCTGGGCGATATGGCCTTTTACTAATATCCCGATATTTTTAGGCCATGTCACGATACACGATATATATCTCAATATTTTCCCTTAACCTTGAATTAACACTTTGATGCATACAATCATGCCAGTATGATGATTCTACGTGTCTACATTAAAACATTGTTTATACTGCATTAATACATGCTGATTTCATGGATTAAAGCAAAAAAAAAAAATCTTTAGACTAAAATGTTTTTTCGAGCTGTAGCCAAGTCATATTCCCAATTTATAATTTGTGAAATATGTTATAGGGCACGTTACTTGACATGTGCTAAAAAAATAAGATAAGAGTTACAGCCTCACCCCACATCACGTTCTCTAATGCAGACATCACGTTTACATATTTGACCAACAGCATTTTACAGGAGAATGATCTGAACATCTGTTCTATTTATACTTAAAATGTTTTTTGTCTTTTCAATGTAATATTCAGTCTATGAAATCGAACTGTGCCTTTTTTTTGCCAAGCTCCTCTCAAGATTTACTCTTTCAAATAATCAACCATCTAGAGAACTTTATTAGTTTGCTATTTTTGTACTTCTTCTTCTCATCATTATTATTACTAGTGCAGTGCCCGTAGGAAATATGTGTTCCTATAGAAAAGTGGGAGGCTAAGAAGCATTTTCATGGATGGTCAAATGAGACTGTGTTTGAAGGTGGAAAGTCAGGGATATTTAGGTTTGTTGTGAAATCCGATATTCCAGGGAATAATTGGCCGATTATTTTCAGCACAACCTCACATGTGTGACTGTACAGTTATTTTTTCATTTTGACATATTGTACTAACACAATGGACCTAAAATCACAAAAAAACATAAAATCCGAGTAGAAAAAGTTAGATTTTTTTACTGTGAAAACCACAAATATGTTTAACAAACCATTTTTTATTACTTATAATGCAAATATAAATTGTTGTTTGCTGAATAAGTGCATACATTATAAAAATGTACAAAGTTCTGTGTAACTATTTACATTTAAATGCAGGCAGTGCTCAGGTCTGCCTGAGCTGCTTCCAGCTGAATGAAGAGCTGCACTGCCTGCTGCACATTCAGCTTCTTATTGTTCTGACTCATTAAACAAAAAAACGACTCCACTACACACTAAACTGAATACTACATAACACACTAACTATACTCTCCAAATACGCTCAATGTCACAAATCTCTTAATTCTCAATATCGCTGTCTGTACACCGACCGTCGTTGCCTGTCAATCATCCGCCGACGTCCCTCCCACAACTTCCTGTTCCTCAACAACCAAACTTGCAGCTTGAACACTTTCGTGACAAAAGCCCGTTTTTACCGTTTCTTCTGCACCAGACACAAAGCAAACGTGACGGCAATGTTCGCGAAAAAGCGTGGCGGACATTATTTACCCCAAGTCCGGTTTTGGACAGGTCAGTGCGTCCGGTCCGTCAGCTCGGGAGGTGGGCCATGTAGGTTGGCTAGCGGCTAGCGGCTAGCAGCTAGCTACACACAAACATCAACAGATTCCGATTCCACTTTGTTGTCCGCGCGTCTCCGCATCTCCTCAGACCCGAAAAGACCGATCCGGTCTCGTTTAGTCTCATTAATACACATCAGTCAGTTTAGATCATGCACAGAGAAGAACGTGACCGAACCGGCAAAATCCCGGTCCAGCTCGCGCCGCTGCAGGTATAAATCCGCTCTCCTCAGACCCGAACAGACACGGTCCGGTCTCGTTTAGTCTCATTAATCCACAACAGTCAGTTTAGATGCACAGAACAGAACGGGACCGAACCGCCGGCTAACTCCCAGTCCAGCTCGCGCTGCCGCAGGTATACATCCACTTGTTTCTTGATGTGTGTCGTAGTCCTGAGCTCTGCAGTGATTGGCTCTAATGCGCATGTCACTGTCGTAGCTCCGGTGGACTATGCTCCAGAATGTGTAAAGCATTTATGAAATAATTTATTCACGGTATCATTGCAGTCCAAACAAATGCGAAGTAGCACACCACTGAACCAAACGGCAGCCATGTTGAAACTCTCAAGTCATTCTGATCCTGATCCGCAGAGATATTTGAGCCACACACACACACAGATAGACAGAGATTACTTGCTTTTATAGAGAGATTTATTATTATTATTATTATTATTATTATTATTATTATTATTATTATTATTATTAATGTTTAAAGTGAACCTATTATCATTTAACATAAAAATACATCATACAAACAGCAACTTTTGCAGTTTTGTCAGTCTGATGGTGAGTTATCACCTTTCTGTCATCACTAACATACTGTTAGTAATCAAAGAAGCTCTGAGGCTTTACATTTGTTCTTTATGTCATAATAAGATTTAAGCACTGAGCTACAATCAGGCTACATTCATTATTTTGTACAGTCAAACTAACCAAAAACTTCTTATTGATCATTATAAAGTTTCAGGGCGTTCCTGTAACCATGGTAACTCACGGTGCCAGAGGGGAGGGAGAGACGCTGAATAAAGCCGTTTACACAGATAATCTGCAGACAAAGTCCAGACTATAGTTGTTATTTCACACATGTAGCACACAACAGGAGACTCTCCGTGTCAGACGAGTTCTCACGTGTTGACTAAACTCAAAAACTAATTGATAACGTAGCAGTGCGACGAGTCCTTGCTAGCTAAGCAGCTAAACTTTAGCGCCGCTCCGTGTTTAGATCCCGCCCTGTGTGGGTCACTGCACTGTCATTGGTCAGGCAGCACACGCTGTTAATGATACCATTGGCTGCAGAGTGTGACAATCAATCTAGGTGCGTTTGTTTAACTTTCTGTGCGGAGAGATGAGAGTGAGAAAAACCTGTAGTTCAGTGCCCGCGACTAAAAGCAACTGCGTGACAATTGATTGTATACTCGAATATTCACGATATAGTCATTTTCTACATCCCACAGAGAACAAGCCGCGATACATCGAGTATATTCGATATATCGCCCAGCCCTAGTTGGTAGGAGCTAAGAAAGCAGCTAACCGCTCAGTTATTATCAGGCTAGTGGTGGGGGCAGCTGAGAGGTTCCTGGGTATAACGCAAATGCCAGAAGAACTACATCAATACATGAAGGAGAGTCAAACTATGGATAGATCACAGCTGGTGAGGGTCAGCGGTATGGAGGATGATGGTGAAGTGGATGAGGTGGATCGTGATTAGCATCTTAATGTGGTATATCTTCCAATGGAATGCCCGGAGTCTAATAGGAAATGGTCAGGAGTTAAAAGGGTTAGTTGATGAATTTAAAGAAGCTCCAGAATTGATATGTATTCAAGAGACTTGGTTATAACCTTCTCTAGATTTTGTAATCCCAGGTTATGAATGTTGAGAGCAGATAGGTCTGATAGATCAAGTGGGGGCTGTGCAACCTTTGTTAAAATTAGGTTGCAATATAGAATAATTGATATTAATTCTAATCTTGAGTGTTTGGCTGTGGAGATTTGGAGTAATCAAAACTCTATTACTGTGTTAAATTATTATAACCCCTGCCAACCTTTGGTATTGTCAGATTTTGATGAGATAATGGAGAAGATAAGGTGCCCGGTGGTATGGATTGGAGATTTTAATGCACATAATCCTTTATGGGGTAGTGATCATAGGGATAAAAATGGTGTTACTGTAGAAGAATTTATAGATAAATATGAGTTAGTAGTGTTAAATGATGGAAGGCCAACTAGGTATCATATCGTCAGAAATACTAGCAGTCATATAGATTTGTCAATTGCTTCGTCAAAATTAGCAAGAGTTGGTGAATGGGATGCTATAGAATCGTATACATTGGGTAGTGATCACTATCCTATTTTATGCAGGTTTGGTAGGGAGTTGAGGAGAGAAGTGGAAAAGAAAGTCCCTAGATATAACTTTTCTCAAGCTAAATGGGATAAATTTCAGGAGAGAGTTCAGAGCTTAGTGGGAGAGATTGATAACGAGGGCTCTGTAGATAATTGGAATACATCCATTAGTCTCATGATACATGAAGCCGCGTGCAGTACCATTCCTCTGAAGCAGGACCCTAGAACCCGTATGCGGGTTCCTTGGTGGAATAAGGAATGTAATCAAGCTGTAAGGAGCAGGAATAGAGCATACAGAAAACTAAGAAAGTTTCCAATGTTGGTTAATGCAATAGAGTACAAGCGGCTGAGGGCAGTAGCAAGAAGACTCATAAAGGATGCAAAGAGGAATAGTTGGAGGAAGTTCTGTGGCACATTAGGCCCTGAGACCCCTTTAAGGCACTTGTGGTCTGCAATACATAGAATGTCAGGGGTGTATAAAAGAAGACTGATACCAGTGTTACAGAAGGGTGAGACAGTAGCAGTGTCTAATAAGGAAAAAGCAGACATGTATGTAGATAGCTTTCAAGCAGTACATAGATCAGAGAGAATGGGGGGATGAGAGGTGTAGGAAGAGAACTCAGCTGATGACAGTTAATCAGTGGAAGTTGGGAAGGAGTTTAGAAAACGATAATCCTATTAATCTGTTTTTTACTATAAAAGAGCTGAAGGATGCAATTGCGTCTGGGGCAAATACTACCCCGGGGAGAGATAGGTTGTCATATGAGTTTTTTAAACATTTGGATGACATTGCACTTGATGAAATTTCAGCTTTGTTTAACACGGTGTGGGCAGAGGGATATTTGCCCAAGGAATGGACACATGCAGTTGTTGTCCCTATCTTGAAGCCAGGCAAAAATCCATCTGACCCTAGTTCATACCGCCGTATAGCGCTCACAGCAGTACTTTGTAAAGTAATGGAGAGGATGGTAACCAACAGACTATTGTGCTTCATAGAAACTAGAGGACTCATTTCTGATGTCCAGAATGGTTTTAGGAAGGGAAGGTCGACAATGGAGTCAGTGTCAGTTTTGGATCAGGATATCAAAAGGGCATTTAGCAACAAGGAAGTAGTAGTGAGTGTATTCCTGGATATTGAGAAAGCATACGATTCTCTGTGGAAGGAGGGATTAATGATTCAAATTTTTGACTTGGGAGTTAGGGGACGAATGTTTTATTGGATAAAGGATTTTTTAACGGAAAGAACAATACAAGGGTTGTATGCTCAAAGACGGTAGAAATAGAGAACGGAACCCCACAAGGAAGTGTTATCAGTCCAGTTTTATTTAATATAATGATAAATGATATATTTGGAAAATAGAGAGAGGATTTGGGTTGTCATTATTCGCTGATGATGGGGCCGTCTGGAAAAGAGGGCGTAATGTAGAGTATGTTTTAAAACAGATTCAAAGAACATTAGTGTCTATAGAGGAATGGGGGAATACATGGGGCTTCAAAATTTCTTCATCTAAGACAAACGATGTTGTATTTGGTTTTAAAAGGAAGTTACCTAATGTAGGGCTGTATATGTATGGGTCTTTACTGGAGAAGGTAAAGGTTTTTAAATTTTTGGGTGTATGGTTTGAAGAGTGTATGACATGGGCTGTGCATATAGATAAAATTAGGCTGAAATGTGAAAAAGTTCTAAAAGTTATGAGAAGTCTGGTTGGGTGTGAGTGGGGGGCTGAGAGGGAGACGATGTTGTTAATTTATCGGGCCCTGATTAGATCTGCTCTTAATTATGGGATTTTTTGTGTATGGATCTGCTTCTAAAACTGTTCTGGCTAAGTTAGACGTGGTGCAAGCAAGGGCTTTGAGGCTTTGTTGTGGGGCCTTTAGAACTTCGCCAGTCCCTGCCCTGCTTGTTGAAATGGGAGAAATGCCTTTATGGTTAAGGCGCATTAAATTAGGGTTACAGTACTGGGTAAAACTTAGGGGTGTAGTCATATCTTCCCAGCAAGGTCCCTATTGCAAGCGATTGCAGGTAATCAATATGATATATTTTTTTTCGTCATTATAAATCAGTGGGCTAGGAAGCTGGGCTTGGAACAGGAAGGGAATGTAGAGCACATAAGATGGCTACCTATGCCTTATTGGGTGATACCTGAATTGAACATTGAGCTGGCATTTCTCCAGGAAAAAGATAAGTGGAAAGTGACTCCAAGAGTAGTGGAGTATCTTAACTCAATCAGTGAGAGTAATTTAATTGTTTTTACAGACAGATCTAGAGATTCAGTTAGTGGGAGAGCCAGTCTTGGGGTGTATGTGGAGCAGATTGGGCTGAAGATTGGACGACCTATTTCTAATGGAAGCTCTGTTTTCACCACTGAATTAATGGCAATTCTATGGGCACTATGGTGGATTGAGGAAGCCAGACCTAAAGAAGTCACTATCTGCTCTGACTCTGCAGCTGCCCTGGAAACTTTAAGAACGGGGCAATCCATAGCTCGCCCTGACATAGTGAATGATATTTTGAGTGTGGTTTTTAGAATTGGGGTTGCTTGCAACATTACTTTTTGCTGGGTACCAGGGCACACTGGGGTTAGGGGGAATGAGCAGGTGGATCATATTGCAAAGGAAAGCTTAAGCTGAGGGGTAGATGTCCATTTATCCATGGGGAGAGTGGAATTAAGGGAAACAATCAAAGACGGCTTAACAAAAGAATGGCAGAGAGGGTGGCAAAGGGAAGCCAGGGGTAGACACTTCTTCTCCATACAGCCTAAAGTTGGGAAAATATGGATATGTAACTCTCTATCCCGTAAGGATTCAGTGAAACTCTGTAGACTGAGGCTGGGTCATTGTGGGTTAAATAACTCTTTGCGCATTATAGGAAAACATGTTTCTGGCTTGTGTGAATGTGGGATCCTTGAAACAGTAAGGCATGTTTTCCTCGAATGCAGAAAGTATAGGGAAGAGAGAAAGGTACTCTTTGTTAGATTGACAGGACTTGGAGTTGAGGCTTTCTCTGTTACATCTTTATTTTGACACAGTGAGAAACATGAATTGATCTCCGATGCAGTTTTGCAGTTTCTACATGAAACAGGACTATATATGAGAATTTAGATCCAAATCCGACCTGTGGAGGGCAGTAATACGCTCAACAGCGTCTACACTGCCGAAATTCCACAAGAAGAAGAAGAAGAAGAAGAAGAAGAAGACGGAAGGAGGAGAACGAACCTGCTCTGCGTAACTGAAGCTGAGGCGTTAAAGCAGAGTCCAGTAGGTTCCGGTGTCGCTGGTTCTGCTCTGTGGACCGACACAGTTCCTCCTCGTACTCTGCTATCGTCCTTTCAAACAGCGCACATATCTCCTCAGCAGCCGCAGTCAGTCGCTGCTTCACCAACGATCTCAGAATCTGGACTTTAGACATTTTCACACAGTCACACTGTTTACAGCTAGCATGCTAAGCTAACGTGTGTATACTTGTATCTGGCGGGAGATGAGTCTGAGAGCAAACAGCACAAAGTCCATCACACACGTTCATCCAGACTGTCACTACGTCACTACCGTGGACGGGTCATCTCTGATCGATCATCAATAATCAGAAGAAAAGCGATCTGAGCGGCAGGAGAGTCCAGGAGAGTCCAGGAGAGTCCGGCTGCAGAGCTCCACTGTGGGGTCGCTTCCGGTCCTCCAGCCTCAGGCCGGGAAGTACGTGCAAGAAACTTCAAAATAAAATCGTTTTGACACAAACTTCAAAATAAAATCATGCACACACTTCCGGAGGAAGATTTTGTCGCTGATTTATATTTAATTAATCAACATCATAATGTTAAAACCAGTAATTTCTTAAATGTGACATACATGTTGATCTTGCCGCTTCTGTCTATGTGACGTCAGTAGGCTTATCTGTATCAGTGTAGCAACATATCGATTCAATACGTCATCAACATTAATTCTGTCTGCATAAACTGCGTCCATGTAGCCAGTCGTCAGTTTATATAAAAACATCTCTTCCTGTCTTTAATAAAAACACACTTATTAGCAAGTCTCAAGTAAATAGACTAAAGTATATTCAGCACTTTTGAGATTATCTGTATGAATATAAGAGTTGTTTTTAATCTGGTTGTTCAAAATTAATCAAATTAATGAATTTAAAAAGTGCTGATTCAGCTCTGAGGTAGGATGTAACCTGTAAATAGACTAAAACAGTGTTTTCAATAAATATAGTGGAGTAAAAATAACATATTTGCAGAAGTAAAGTACAAATACCTCAGAAGTGTAAATACAAAAATAATCATGAGAACATTTAACATTTAACACACACCGTTTTGGTTGAACACTTTCTGAGTCTTCTTTCAAACTTCCCCTTTTCCGTCTGGGTCTAAAAACACTTTTACAATACACAGTAACTCGAAACATGTTTGTTTCTGGTGGAACAACAATATCCAACTTCCTACTGTGTCAGTATTCAGACATGTTCAACAGACACGTTTGTAATTATCTTGTAGGAAAGTGCTGAACTGTGTTGTTTTCACTGGTCTCATCACAGTCTTCAGTCTGAGTCTCTGGATTCTTCAGTCCTGTCTTCAGACTCTGGTAAATGTGTATCTGGATCTGAGATCCTGACTGGTTCTGGTTCTCCTCAGGCCTCTCCATCAGCTCCTGTTTCCATCTGTTCAGCTGAACCTCTAAGTTTGGTTATGATGAAGCTGTGATGCGTTACAACGATCACACTTGTGTTTGTTTAATGTGCCACGCAGGGTGAATGTTTTCTCACAACTGCTGCAACAGAAGAACTTCTCTCATGTGTGCACAGCCATGTGTCAGGTCATACTTTCTTATGCTGGGAATCAATAAGGATATTAATTGATTATTATTGATTATTAATTAATTTGTTATTGTTTATTAATGAAACATAAGTTACAATGATTCATTAATGAACAGGGGGCACCACCCTGAAGTCAGGGATCAATAATCAAACGATATGCTTCTCGTCTCAAAGCCTGAAGTTTATAAATAATTGTTAAGATTAGGGAAATATCAATAATTAGATGAGGTGGAAGGCGTGATTCCAAGCACTGACCGTCTCAACCAGCAGTTATTATAATATGGGATTGTGCAAAATAATCACGGACGCTGCTCAGTTAAAATCAACAGTGTTTATTAAAGTTTTATCCAAAACACAAACCACATAATTCAGCAAACAACAGTTGTTCTCTACAACTAGCACCACAAGAACATAAGCAAAGCCAAAACCAACATGTAAATGGAGATATAAGTATGTGTGTGTGTGTGTGTGTGTGTATGGCAGGAAGTCCCTTGTAAAAACTACCGACTGTGGCTTGAGAAGTCACGTTCGCCGGATCCCATTGGAGAGACTACAAGAAACGCCGAACGTGACTTGCCAATGTCACGCAAGAACAATAATTTCGAGGCAATAATTCCGATTCTGTTGAATCAGATACCTGGAATTAAAAAATAGTGGTAATGAGTATTTCGACCAAAGGTGATCACTTCGTGTGCGCGCAATATTTAAACAAAGATGGCGGTTACGTAGTCTGTGGTTTCGTGTTCAGTTTGATTGCATGTGAGTAGGAGCGGAGCGGCAATCAGGACGATCAGGAGCTTTACTGGTCGGCCGGCCGATGAATTTGCACAAACCGGCCCACAGATTATTGTGAGCGGCCGTGAGACGTATGAGGCTCATCAAATTTAGTGATGTAAATCATGTAAATTATCCATATCTCTAAGATCTCCTATATTAGAATGAAAGAGAAGTCCAACCAGTATTTATACCACTTGCTCACTCTATATATCGTCATGGTTACCCTGCACTCATCTCTGATCTCTCCAGTGGTGGGCCAGTGCAGTCAGAATTTTCCCGGTGAATTTTGGTGCCCCACTCTGCTCCTGCACATGAGGTGAATTTGGAGGGATAATACCCACAATTCAAGAAAAAGTGGTTGGGCTACCAAGAGAATTCTGCTTCTGAAGTCAATAAAAGGGGTTATCGACACACATATCTGTTGTTATAACGGTATTATTAACTATAAATCTCCTACAGATCGCTCACAGCATTACGTGTGTGTTACCCGGGATGTGCATGTAAGTGTATGTTTGTGTGTGCGTGTAAGTTAGTAAAAGGAAAGAAGCTAAGCGAGCACTTAGCAGACAACAAAGAAAAACACAACAACTACGTGGTACACAGCGGTCGTCTCTCCCTCAACCAGCGGCCGGCAATTGGACCAAGATTTGTTTATCGTCTGCTGATCGAGCTGAAATACAATGTACTGTGGTCACAAATGGTGGCAAAACTACACAAGCTGTCCACTGAGTGGATCAGCATGAATGAGCCCCTAGTGAGCGTAATAACACAGTTGGTACACAGTACAGTCAGCCATACGTGGCGTTCCCTTCACAACAAATATGAGCACAACAAAAAACACGCTATATACTATCTGTTTCTGCTCAAACAGAAGCCTCTTACTTGGGTCGCCCATTGTGACTAGCGTGTCCCCTCCGACTAGACACTCCAACTCGTTTTGGATGCGAGCGCAGGATCAGCTGTAAAGTCCTAAGAGCTGATGAAGACCGGCTGCTATCACACAGTGGGACCAATCAGATGGAAGGACCAGACCTCGGTGGTTCCGTCTCCTTCTGAAGATAATTTCTACCTTCTGCAGGCAGTGAGGAATGACTGGGTTGTGCAGCGTTCCTCTATAGATCCAAAATGATTATAAAGACTATTCTAACAAAAAACGAAAGTAAAAACAAAATTTAAAAACAGGGCCACTTTAAGCAATGGGGAATAGGTCAACGTGTAGTAGTACCTTGAAGTACCATGTCAAAATGTATTATTCAATTAATTACCACATTGAGAGCAAAGACATGTTTTATTTCCTGTGTGAGTCCTGATGTGTGTGATAACATGTTGCTGTTGGCGGAATCTTGAACCACATTCATTCTCCTGTGTGAATCTTTGTGTGTGTGATAAGATTTGGCTGTTGCCTGAATCTTTTACCACATTCACCACAACTAAACGGTTTCTCTTCTGTGTGAATATTTGTGTGTGTGATAAGATCTTGCTTTCGGATGAATCTTTGACCACATTCACCACAACCGAACGGTTTCTCTCTTGTGTGAATCTTTGTGTGTGTGTTAAGACTTTGCTTATGGGTGAATCTTTTACCACATTCACCACAACTGAACGGTTTCTCTCCTGTGTGACTCCTTGTGTGTGTGATAAGACTGTGCTTTTGGGTGAATCTTTGACCACATTCACCACATCCGAACGGTTTCTCTCCCGTGTGACTCCTTGTGTGTGTGATAAGATTGTGCTTATGGGCGAATCTTTTACCACATTCACCACAACTGAACGGTTTCTCTCCTGTGTGACTCATTGTGTGTGTGATAAGACCTTGCTTTCGAATGAATCTTTTACCACATTCACCACAACTAAATGGTTTCTCTCCTGTGTGAATCTGTGTGTGTGTGATAAGCTCTTGCTTTTGGGTGAATCTTTGACCACATTCACCACATCCGAACGGTTTTTCTCCCGTGTGACTCCTTGTGTGTGTGATAAGATTGTGCTTATGGGCGAATCTTTTACCACATTCACCACAACTGAACGGTTTCTCTCCTGTGTGACTCCTTGTGTGTGTGATAAGACTTTGCTTATGGGTGAATCTTTTACCACATTCACCACAACTGAATGGTTTCTCTCCTGTGTGAATCTTTGTGTGTGTGATAAGACCTTGCTTGTGAATGAATCTTTTACCACATTCACCACAACTAAACGGTTTCTCTCCTGTGTGAATCTTTGTGTGTGTGATAAGACCTTGCTTTCGAATGAATCTTTTACCACATTCACCACAACTAAATGGTTTCTCTCCTGTGTGACTCTTTGTGTGTGTGATAAGATCTTGCTTTTGTCTGAACCTTTCACCACATTTACCACAACTGAAAGGTTTATCTCCTTTGTGAGTCTTTGTGTGTCTGATAAGATGTTGCTTTCGGATGAACCTTTTACCACATACACCACAACTGAATGGTTTCTCTCCAGTGTGACTCTTTGTGTGTCTGATAAGATGTTGCTTTCGAATGAATCTTTTACCACATTCACCACAACTAAATGGTTTCTCTCCTGTGTGAATCCTCTTGCAAATAATCAGTTTTGAGATTTTGCTAGATCTTTCACCACAGTCAGAGGAAGTAAACTGTTCCTTGTCAGTACCACATCCTACACCACTTACAGGGACTTCAATGTTTTTCTGAGAGTTTAAACTTGACTGAGGTTCTTTGGTCTCACTCCAGACATCATAATTGTCTTCAGCCTCGACTTCAGGAGAGTCTTCAGCCTCAGGTTCGGGAGAGTCTTCTGTCTCAGGCTCAAGAGAGTCTTCAGCCTCAGGTTCAGGAGAGTCTTTAGGTTGAGGTTCAGGAGAGTCTTCAGCCTCAGGTTCAGGAGAGTCTTCTGTCTCAGGCTCAAGAGAGTCTTCAGTCGCAGGCTCAAGAGAGTCCTCAGCCTCAGGTTCAGGAGAGTCTTCAGCCTCGGGTTCAGGAGAGTCTTCAGGTTGAGGTTCAGGAGAGTCTTCAGCCTCAGGTTCAGGAGAGTCTTCTGTCTCAGGCTCAAGAGAGTCTTCAGCCTCAGGTTCAGGAGAGTCTTCAGCCTGAGGTTCAGGAGAGTCTTCAGCCTCAGGTTCTGGAGAGTCTCCTGTCCTGTCTTCAGTTCCTGATTGTAAATGTCTATCTGGAACTGAGTTCCTGGCTGGTTCTGGTCCACGACGGTCCTGTCCGTCAGCTTCTGTTTCCATCTGTTCAGTTTGTCTTTGATGAAGCTGCGAGAACTGAGGTTTCTCTTCATCATCATCATCTTCTTCATTCTTCACAGAAACAAGAGTGAATGTGAACTCAGTGATATCAGCTTCCTCCTGATTAGTCCACAGTTCCTCTTGTTCATCTTTAATGTGTGGGGGCTCTGGGTCCTGCTGGTCCAGACTGGAGCTCCACTCCTGCTGCTCGGGAGAAACCTTTTTCTGACCAAACAACAGCTGCTGGACATCTGCAGGACACAGGAGACAAAAAGACAAATGTTAGGACGACAGAAAAAAGTTCATATCAGGTCGATATTTAGCCAAATACTGGAGCGGACAGGTAACCCCACGTTGTTCCACTGAACATCATGAGAAATGACAAATCTAGATTAATTCAAACAGTGTGAAAGTGTAACATTGTGTTGGAAATTTACTTCTAAAAATTCTATATTTATCGCTAAAGAAAAAAGAAATCAACAACAACACAAACACAATATAAATGTTGATCCAAAGTTCATACAAATGTATTTCTGCACCTACATTTTGATGCTTCATGCTCCTTGATAACCTCCAGTTTAAAGCTTTTATGCTGCATTTAGACAAAACGCAAAGAAAATATTCATGCTGCATTACTCGCGCTTGCTCGACTGCAGGGTTATTAACTCTTAATCGTGTCTACACGTGCAACGTGAATAGAAATAACCGTGAACGCGTGGCACCCAGCCAGAGTCTGCAGCTTCCAACGCTACCTGAAACCAACAGGTGCCCAGTTTCTCAGCTGCGTAGCATCTGTACATCTGTCTCCACTGAGTGGCAGCTTGTTAAAGGGATATTCCGGTGTAAGTTTAATTCATGTTCTCACACACTGTGACATTGAGTAGACCATGACAATAATGATCTCGAGAGATCAGTTTGCAGAGCGCTACCAAACCGCTCCCAAAAAGCCACAAATAATGCTCAGAACAGCACCAAACTTAAGAAACAGTGCTGTTTTGAGTTCTGATTTGTGGCTTTTTGATGGCGGTTTATAATTGGATCCATTTACTGCAGTGTATTGTTGTCGTGTGGTCGTTTCTGAGGATGCTATAGCTATGTGAGCTAGCGCTCTGCAAACTTTATCTCCCAAGGGGGGGTCCTACTCAGTATCACGGTGTGTTAGAACATGGATGTAACTTACACCAGAATATCCCTTTAACAGGTGTGTTAAAACCAAGACATCTGTCTTGCCACTGTTGAAGAAATCATTCAAGTCCTGTTGAGCACTTTGCTGCATTGATGTGTTTTATTCAAAGAATACCAGTAAACTGGTGGACTGACAGGCACAGAGCGGATCTGAGCCACTGAGTGGATCCAGAGCAATTGAAACAGTCGCATTTTATCCAGTAAGAACAAAGAACAAGGAAGGGCAGGTTCAAACAAAAGGTAAACAAAAGGCAAAGGGAGGGCGTCTGCTCTTTGGAGGGTGTGAACAGCAGGGTTGGGGGAAGGTGTGGGGGCACATTTAACATAGTGATCAAGGTCCAGTCGTCCTGAAACCAACTGGTGTTACACAAATGTGTATCTGCAGGGTGCCGGAGACGGACAGGAATCACCATTTAGGTCTGAAGGCCAAAGGACTCTTTCCAGACGTCATTTCAAAATGTGTGTTTTCTTCCTCATTGCCTATGGACAAAATATTTATTTACAATGTTTTGGGATCTTTATTGTAAATGTTAAAGAGAATAGCTCTCATTGTTTAGGTGCTCATACAGTGAGAATCAGATGACAGAGTCATACATAACATTACCACTATACGATCACATGTTTGTGTTAAGGCGGCCCGTTCGGCACAAAAGTTGCATTGAAACACACCACTTCGACGTGCTGCCAACTCCACAGCAGCGTGTACATTCTGCGCTTGCGCGAGATGCAATAAGCAGCTGGCGCTGGTGTTGAGTTGTAAACGAGAGGCTTATGCACGCAGCTCTCTTTACTTTCTCTCAAAACGAAACTTAACTTCCAGATAAAAACAGCTGCATACTAAACATGCAGCGAGGCATTACCAAACGAACACAAATTAATTTGTCCTGAACGGACATAATAACAGCCAGTCTCGTGCCAGAACTGCCTGCAAAACACACCGCGCTGATTCACTAGCACACCGCCAATCAGAACGGCCATTCAGCTGGCACACAACCAATCAAAGAATCCAATGGCTCAGACGTCCGACAGCACTCCTCGTCAGACTTCGCATGCTCAGTCGGAGCAGACAACGTCCGAACGGCTCCGAAAGCTTCAGACGCAGCTGAATACACCGAACAGAAATGTTCCTGACCTCGTCCGAGTCTCTCCAAACGCTTCAGACGTCCAACGGTTGGGCCGACGTGTTGCTGCCTTTATACTAAAGAATACAGAAAAAGACTATGATAATATTGAAATGTGTTTATAGTCTCTTCTGAAAGCAAAAGTAAAACACTCCCGAGCTGGAGATCTGAATGATTGCAGTTGTGTCACACTGTGGATAACGACTGTGTGTCGCTGATGTTTGGACCAATAAACAGAACCTTTGTACCGGCTTAGTTACATTAAAAAGGAACCAGACTGAGAGCAAGTCCTGTGTGGCCGTGCTGTCCTTCCTGGACCCCAGACAGAAAGAGGACACATCCACCACAGAACCACTACAGACAAAAACTGTCACATATACAAAAGTTATATCTACACTAATAATTCATCTAAAGTTATATATAATCTAGACTATTGTAGGGATGTAACGGTATGAAAATTTCACACCGCGGTAATAGTGACCAAAATTATCACGGTTATCGGTATACCGCGGTATTTTTTAAAATGTTGAACAAACACTGATAAATTGAAATAATTGCATCAAGATTTATTTTTGAATATATTTATTATACATTAAAATAGTCCAAATCCAAAACCTTAACAAAACACTGCAAAATCAACATTAAATAATTATAAAAGAATGTATCAAAACTGTGCAAAATAGGTCAGAGGTAGAATGAGATGTAGTGGCAGCAGGACTCGATTGGCCAGCAGACCCTCTCTGTGAAAAAGATGACTAGAAAATGTAATTATTAATTATTACTGTCATTGTTACTTAATACTAAGGGTTCAACCAACAGATCACAAAACTCACAGTTTAGATCATTTCACTTTGTGAGAAACAGGTTTGATCAATTTTTAGATCAAAACAAAAAGGATTATTGTTAAATTAATTATGAATACTCTATTTTGACTCTTATCTCTGTCTAGACACTTGTTATATTCACCATTTTATAGTATTCTTTATATATAGTCTATTCTACGAATAATCCACAAGTGTTATATATTTCTGATATTACTAATATATATTGGCTGTCTGTCTCTCTGTCTGCTCGTCTGTTGTCAGTGGACTCGGTCAGTCTGATTGGTCAGATGTCTGCTGAGCCACAGGTAGACGCTGCTCAGGTGAACGGAGCTGAGATGAAAGTCAGTCATCTCAGTCAGTTTGCGTTCACTAACTCAGTCCACTCAGTACGTGTTTGTCTCAAATCCTCCTCACTGCAGCTCTGCATCAATAATTATTAGGTCGACTTTAAAAAGTGAAGTCGACAATTAATAAGCGGTTCAGATAACGTGCCAAATCATGTATCAACTTTGTTCAGTTATACAACCATCTGTCAGTTTACATTAGTGACAACAGCAAATTAGAAAGAGAAAACTCGACATACACATACATGATACACCTGAGCTTAATGTTAGCTTACCTCGCTGAACAGTTGAGGGTGATGGTCGTAAAGTAAGTAAATTGGATGTGTTGCCGCCCCTCGCAGCAACTTTCTTCTCGCCACTCCTGCAGACAGGGCTGCCATCCTCGACCAGCTGTCCCTGAGCATTCTTATATTAACCACAATACACCCAGACTGCAGATTTGGTTCTCTTTGAAAGCGGAAAAATGCAGTGAGGGCCGTTATATCACGTTCTCCCTCCACCATGTCTTCTTCACTACATAACAAGCGCACGTTGCTCGTTGCACGCTGCGCATGCGCCGTGAGTTTTCCACACCGTGTTTACCGACCACGGCGGTTACCATGGTAATTAAAACTTAAACAGTAACCTTCACCGTTTTACCAAGGTTACCGTGACACCGGTAACCGTGACATCCCTAGTTATGAACCATCCAGACCTCTGAGATCGTCAGGTACCGGTCTGCTTTCAGTCCCCAGAGTTAGAACTAAACTTGTAATAGCAGCATTTAGATGTGAAGCTTGAGTTAATTTCTTAATTTCTTCTCAGCATTTTTTACTTTCTGCATGCTCTTGTCCATTTTTTGATTTGGATTAATGGTATTCAAATGTTCATTATTGATTGATGATTTTCATGGTTTCTTATTGGTATTATTTTTAAATGAATGATTTGGTTGATTTTTGATGATGGCTGCCTGAACATTATTTGGAGAGGAAAGAAATAACATGAAAAGCTTTCGGCATGTCATAAAACAGGTTTCCTCTTCCAGATCCCCTTTGCTGACCTTCATAAGTTGATTTTTGATGATTTCATTGTGTTTGGTCATATTTCACAGTTTTGTCTTTTGTACTGTAGGAGAATGTGCATATAGGTATGGGCCTCACATGGAGGGCACCATAAAAATGTAAGAAATGTAGGTAAGAGACACTATTGCTTGATAATAAGGGTAATTAATCACTGGCAATTAATAATGCACTCGTAAATGGGGCACAACCTCTGTTTTTTAGTTCTTGGAATAACCCGAGGAAATTATTCCAAACATCTAATTGTACAAGTTTGACTTGAGCGCTTTGTTCCATTTCAAATCAGTTTTTTCAGTCTCAGCATTCTGAAGCAGTGACTTCTTTGCACGTATCCATCGGTTCTCTACATTATATTAAGTTCCTGACAAAGACAAAAGATTATATATGTTTATTGACTAAATAATTTGGGGTAAAATAAAAGAAATGACAAATTAAGACGAATAACAACAGACAACAGAAAAGGTAAAGACTGTAATTAGGAAAGTAATAAAATGATGTGACCGTCGGCAGATGGTAAAGTTAAAGAGTTGGGTTTTATATATTAAATATTACGGGAGTAATTTTTAATACTAATGAGACCCTAATCTCTATTATCTAAGGCTTGACAATAACATTGGAAAGATCTGTTGTATGACCTTCTTCGGCTGTTTGGGAATCTGCTAAAATTAAGAAGATGAAATTGTAGTTTAATAGTTATTCAGAACGTGTTGGAATGTGGATGAGGACAGAGACTGCAGTAAGATTGGAATGTCACAGAGTCATAAAACGGTGTGACCCGTGAGGGGGGACTGGGTCATCTTTACCCAACCAACTTCTACTGACTGAATGCACACAGCACTTTACCATGAAGCTCAGAGCACTTTGACTGTGATGGTCAATGAAAATACTGACTGCAGCACTTTATATGTTTTTATGTCATTGATATTTGTCCTTTTTAATGATGCTGCTCCTCGTGCCTTTTAAATGGACCCTGGGGACAAATAAAGTGTTTTAAATTTAACTGATGTGAATTTCTTCTTCCCCACTTCCTGTCTTCTTATGTGGAGAGAGAGAGGACTCGTGCTTGACTTCGTTTGTCCTGAGGAAAAAGAAGTTCATCTTCTTTGGAGGGGGGAGAAGCGAATATTCAGTCAAACAGATGCTTTGTTTTAATCCGACTATGAGAAATCCGATCCGGTCCGATTTTACTCAGACTGTGGTGTAAACATGCATTTTAAAGATCCGATCATAGTCGGACTAACCCAGTAATTCAGTTTTCTTGAGTATCATGTAAACGCACTGACTGTCAGTAACACTCTGACTTCATCCACCCACAGACTTTTACAGACACACTAAGTTACTACAGATCCACACTGTAAACAACATATTGTATAGATACTTAAACATATAATAAACCAGACCTCTGAACACTCTTTATACCATTCTTTTGTTCTTCTGTTATCTATGTTATCTATTGATAAAAATGCTGATTTCCTAGTAAAATAGTAATTGAAAGTAGAAAAAGCACTAAAGGACTGACTTCCGGGTCACGGAGGAGCGATGTTGCTGTGAAGCGCTCGCTCTTACCCTCGAATGAATGAACTAAAATTCAAAGGGAACCTGTCTCTACCTTTGCAGAAGGATGGCAAAAGTAATTACTTGGCATGAATTAAAGATCTGGAGCCGTCACGCTGAACTTCAGTGCTAAAGCCAAACCGAGAAGACGCCAAGATATCGGCGAAATGGAGGAGAATATCCGGAAAATGCTTAATGAACTTAAGTCTGAAATCACTGGTCAAATCGGTGAATTCAGAACCGACTTTCAAGAACTCCGACTAGAAAAAAAAAAAGACTTCAATGCATTACAAAACGAAGTGAAATGCCTGTCATCGGATATGAAGACAATGACGGACCGCGTGGCAGACGCCGAGGAGAGGATAAACCAGGTAGAGGAGCGAGAAGAAGCTGTTGGTGAAACCCTCACACACCTGCTGCAACAACAAAAGAAGTTAACAGACAGAGTGGACTATCTGGAAAACAAGTCTCGACAGCTGAACATTAGAATTAACCAGGTGAAAGAAGGGAGTGAGGGCGACGACATGTTGGGCTTCATAAAAACTTTAATTTTAGACAACCTGGGAATCCCTGGGCAAGATCTTAATATTGTGCAAGCGCCCAGAGCTTTCACAAACAGGCAAGCACCAGAGCGATGGACCCCCAGGCCTATTATTGTCCGTTTCCTGCAGTGGGACGTGAAACAGAAAGTGCTACATACTGCTTGGGCGAAGAGAGTTATTAATTACCAGGGATCACGGATCTTTTTTGATCATGACTTCTCCGCAAAAGTGCGCCAGGAGAGGAATCTCTACGTGCCCATCAGAAAGCAGCTTAAAGAGAAACAGCTGAAATCACATGTGATTTATCCATCTAAGCTTAAAGTGTTCACCCGAAACGGCATTCAACTCTATGCTACTGCCAGTGAAGCAAGACAGGCTCTCCTGCAGGACGGTACCATCAGCGGAGACCAGCAGCACCAGGCGCAACTGGCTCAGGTGGACCCAGCTGCTCCCTGTGGAGGATGGACAACGCAGCACTCAAGAGCCCAAAGAAAGCATAAAAAAAAACAATAGAAGGTGGACTCTTCACTCCAAGCTCTGGCAAGAAACACTAGCCAATAAACTGATTAAAAGCTTTAATTTAGTTAAAGTAATTCAGAATAGTCCCATACTTAACAATGTGGAGGAAGGACAAGGAAAAGAAGAGAAAGGAAAAAAAGGAGGAAGAAAACCCCAAAAAACCAAAACATTTCTACTGACTGCAAGCTATTACATGGAGTAGCCCTCCTCGATTTTCTTTTGCTTGTATGACTTCACCTAAATGTCTAAATATTAAATTACTATGGCTAAAAATATATTCTCAAGCCTGTTTAAGAGCAATAGCCTTTAAGTACTATATCTACATATATATTGGGCTAAATCCCCCAGGTCGCAGCTATAGAATGTGAAGTATTTGTTCCCTAGGTATAATTTACATTGATGTATGAGGGGGACTGCGGGAGTTTTTGGTGGTGCACATTAGATGACATCACCATATTACCTAAGGTATAACTCTCATAGTTTGGGTATGAGAGGCAGGGGTGGGACGTTTTTTATTTTATTTTTATTTATTTATTTACTTTGATATGTCTTTGCGTTTTTTTTTGTTTTTTTTTAAGGTATTTATTTACAAGAACATTTTCATTTTTACTATGTATTTACTTAACCGACTGGTTTTTTTTGTTTGTTTGTTTTCTTTCTTTTTTTTTTCTTTGCTTTGCTTTGTGGGGAGGTGGGTGGATATGAGATTGAGAATGTTTGGGGGATGATAAACTGATGAGGCGGGGAAGGTATCTATTTACCTATTTATTATCTGAATGAATTTGGAGATGTATAAGATACTCCCTGTTCTCAACTTGTTCTGTTACTTTTTTTTTCTCTTCAAAACTAAATGTATATCCCCATTAAAAAATAAATTAATAAAAAAGATATAACAAAAAAAAAAAAAGAAAAAGCACTAAAGTCCAATACAAAGAGATGTGCCTCACTCAACCAGAATCTGGACACAGTTCGGCTCTGGTTCTGAGTCAATGGGTCACATGACCCGGAAGCTATTGAACAAAGATGCAGATTTGTGTCGGTGCCGACAGTGAAGAAGGAGGAGAACGAACCTGCTCTGTGTAACTGAAGCTGAGGCGTTAAAGCAGAGTCCAGTAGGTTCCGGTGTCGCTGGTTCTGCTCTGTGGACCGACACAGTTCCTCCTCGTACTCTGCTATCGTCCTTTCAAACAGCGCACATATCTCCTCAGCAGCCGCAGTCAGTCGCTGCTTCACCAACGATCTCAGAATCTGGACTTTAGACATTTTCACACAGTCACACTGTTTACAGCTAGCATGCTAAGCTAACGTGTGTATACTTGTATCTGGCGGGAAATGAGTCTGAGAGCAAACAGCACAAAGTCCATCACACACGTTCATCCAGACTGTCACTACGTCACTACCGTGGACGGGTCATCTCTGATCGATCATCAATAATCAGAAGAAAAGCGATCTGAGCGGCAGGAGAGTCCAGGAGAGTCCGGCTGCAGAGCTCCACTGTGGGGTCGCTTCCGGTCCTCCAGCCTCAGGCCGGGAAGTACGTGCAAGAAACTTCAAAATAAAATCGTTTTGACACGATAACTTCAAAATAAAATCATGCACACACTTCCGGTGGAAGATTTTGTCGCTGATTTATATTTAATTAATCAACATCATAATGTTAAAACCATTAATTTCTTAAATGTGACATACATGTTGATCTGGCCGCTTCTGTCTAGTACTGTGACGTCAGTAGGCTTATCTGTATCAGTGTAGCAACATATCGATTCAATACGTCATCAACATTAATTCTGTCAGCATAAACTGCGTCCATGTAGCCATGACGTCAGTTCATATAAAAACATCTCTTCCTGTCTTTAACAAAAACACACTTATTAGCAAGTCTCAAGTAAATAGACTAAAGTATATTCAGCACTTTTGAGATTATCTGTATGAATATAAGAGTTGTTTTTAATCTGGTTGTTCAAAATAAATCAAATTAATGAATTTAAAAAGTGCTGATTCAGCTCTGAGGTAGGATGTAACCTGTAAATAGACTAAAACAGTGTTTTCAATAAATATAGTGGAGTAAAAATAACATATTTGCAGAAGTAAAGTACAAATACCTCAGAAGTGTTCTGAGGTCCAGCAGTGGAAACGTTGTCAGAGGTAATAATCCTGCTGGGCTCATGTCGCCCTCTGGTGGTTGTTTACCAGAACATCAGTGATGAACTCTGATTGTCTGACAGGAATCTTCATCTTCTATCAGTAATAAAGCACTAAAATGACTAATATGTTCCTACCTCACACAGTCTTACATAGTAAAACACCAAAGCTAATCACTACTGCATCCCGTCCTCCCTCCTGCACAGGCAGCAACACATACTATCACTAAAAGGCTCCTTGTTCCAGCTCCTAAATGATCTGAATGGCCGTTCAGTGGAGCTCAAGGTACGACCATCACATTGTTTTCATTTGAGGCTCTGGTTTCAAACCATCTTCATCAAGTAGTAACGTCCTCGTCCAGGGAACAGGCTTTCACCTGGTGCTCATCTACAGACCTCTGACTCCCAGTTACTAGAAGAGTTCTCTGAATCTCTGCAGATCTTGTGAGTTATTGAGATCAGATCCTAATTATTGGGGATTTTATATCCATTTAAAAAGCCCTCTGAAGCCTTCTGACCCTGTAAGTGAAGCTTTTCTGGGACTTCTTGATATTTCTGGCTCCATTCAGCTTGTTCATGAACAGACTCAGTCCAGTGGAAACACTCTTATTTGGTTACAATTTGATTCTATTTTCTAATTTCAGCAGCACTTTACACTCCTTTTTATGCATGTTGAGGTCATTATTGTGGTAATTAGGAAGTAATTTCATGAAAAAAAACTTCTGTTTCTGCTGAAACCTCTGCTGGAAAGACAGGATAGAAGAGTTCAGAGGTCTGAGGACGGATCGAATCATCACAGTGTTTGTTGATTAAACAAAGACAGATAAACTTATTCACAGGTGTCTTTCAGCTCAGAGGAACCTTCAGAATTGCAAATGCTTGAACACAAGAAAGTCATTTGGTTGTTTTTGAACTTAATATGGGATGAACTGTCTCCACAACAGGACCTCTGATTTACATCCAAACACAACTTCAACATATTTAAATAGAACACATTCAGTTTCCTCAACAACTCAAACACTGAACAAAATACAAAAATAATCATGAGAACATTTAACATTTAACACACACCGTTTTGGTTGAACACTTTCTGAGTCTTCTTTCAAACTTCCCCTTTTCCGTCTGGGTCTAAAAACACTTTTACAATACACAGTAACTCGAAACATGTTTGTTTCTGGTGGAACAACAATATCCAACTTCCTACTGTGTCAGTATTCAGACATGTTCAACAGACACGTTTGTAATTATCTTGTAGGAAAGTGCTGAACTGTGTTGTTTTCACTGGTCTCATCACAGTCTTCAGTCTGAGTCTCTGGACTCTTCAGTCCTGTCTTCAGACTCTGGTAAATGTCTATCTGGATCTGAGATCCTGACTGGTTCTGGTTCTCCTCAGGCCTCTCCATCAGCTCCTGTTTCCATCTGTTCAGCTGAACCTCTAAGTTTGGTTATGATGAAGCTGTGATGCGTTACAACGATCACACTTGTGTTTATTTAATGTGCCACGCAGGGTGAATGTTTTCTCACAACTGCTGCAACAGAAGAACTTCTCTCATGTGTGCACAGCCATGTGTCAGGTCATACTTTCTTATGCTGGGAATCAATAAGGATATTAATTGATTATTATTGATTATTAATTAATTTGTTATTGTTTATTAATGAAACATAAGTTACAATGATTCATTAATGAACAGGGGGCACCACCCTGAAGTCAGGGATCAATAATCAAACGATATGCTTCTCGTCTCAAAGCCTGAAGTTTATAAAGAATTGTTAAGATTAGGGAAATATCAATAATTAGATGAGGTGGAAGGCGTGATTCCAAGCACTGACCGTCTCAACCAGCAGTTATTATAATATGGGATTGTGCAAAATAATCACGGACGCTGCTCAGTTAAAATCAACAGTGTTTATTAAAGTTTTATCCAAAACACAAACCACATAATTCAGCAAACAACAGTTGTTCTCTACAACGAGCACCACAAGAACATAAGCAAAGCCAAAACCAACATGTAAATGGAGATATAAGTATGTGTGTGTGTGTGTGTGTGTGTATGGCAGGAAGTCCCTTGTAAAAACTACCGACTGTGGCTTGAGAAGTCACGTTCGCCGGATCCCATTGGAGAGACTACAAGAAACGCTGAACGTGACTTGCCAATGTCACGCAAGAACAATAATTTCGAGGCAATAATTCCGATTCTGTTGAATCAGATACCTGGAATTAAAAAATAGTGGTAATGAGTATTTCGACCAAAGGTGATCACTTCGTGTGCGCGCAATATTTAAACAAAGATGGCGGTTACGTAGTCTGTGGTTTCGTGTTCAGTTTGATTGCATGTGAGTAGGAGCGGAG
Organism: Diplodus puntazzo; assembly: GCA_963678695.2. Lineage (NCBI taxonomy): Eukaryota > Metazoa > Chordata > Actinopteri > Spariformes > Sparidae > Diplodus > Diplodus puntazzo. The sequence goes on from OZ023170.1 coordinate 28,151,782, forward strand.
CGGCAATCAGGACGATCAGGAGCTTTACTGGTCGGCCGGCCGATGAATTTGCACAAACCGGCCCACAGATTATTGTGAGCGGCCGTGAGACGTATGAGGCTCATCAAATTTAGTGATGTAAATCATGTAAATTATCCATATCTCTAAGATCTCCTATATTAGAATGAAAGAGAAGTCCAACCAGTATTTATACCACTTGCTCACTCTATATATCGTCATGGTTACCCTGCACTCATCTCTGATCTCTCCAGTGGTGGGCCAGTGCAGTCAGAATTTTCCCGGTGAATTTTGGTGCCCCACTCTGCTCCTGCACATGAGGTGAATTTGGAGGGATAATACCCACAATTCAAGAAAAAGTGGTTGGGCTACCAAGAGAATTCTGCTTCTGAAGTCAATAAAAGGGGTTATCGACACACATATCTGTTGTTATAACGGTATTATTAACTATAAATCTCCTACAGATCGCTCACAGCATTACGTGTGTGTTACCCGGGATGTGCATGTAAGTGTATGTTTGTGTGTGCGTGTAAGTTAGTAAAAGGAAAGAAGCTAAGCGAGCACTTAGCAGACAACAAAGAAAAACACAACAACTACGTGGTACACAGCGGTCGTCTCTCCCTCAACCAGCGGCCGGCAATTGGACCAAGATTTGTTTATCGTCTGCTGATCGAGCTGAAATACAATGTACTGTGGTCACAAATGGTGGCAAAACTACACAAGCTGTCCACTGAGTGGATCAGCATGAATGAGCCCCTAGTGAGCGTAATAACACAGTTGGTACACAGTACAGTCAGCCATACGTGGCGTTCCCTTCACAACAAATATGAGCACAACAAAAAACACGCTATATACTATCTGTTTCTGCTCAAACAGAAGCCTCTTACTTGGGTCGCCCATTGTGACTAGCGTGTCCCCTCCGACTAGACATTCCAACTCGTTTTGGATGCGAGCGCAGGATCAGCTGTAAAGTCCTAAGAGCTGATGAAGACCGGCTGCTATCACACAGTGGGACCAATCAGATGGAAGGACCAGACCTCGGTGGTTCCGTCTCCTTCTGAAGATAATTTCTACCTTCTGCAGGCAGTGAGGAATGACTGGGTTGTGCAGCGTTCCTCTATAGATCCAAAATGATTATAAAGACTATTCTAACAAAAAACGAAAGTAAAAACAAAATTTAAAAACAGGGCCACTTTAAGCAATGGGGAATAGGTCAACGTGTAGTAGTACCTTGAAGTACCATGTCAAAATGTATTATTCAATTAATTACCACATTGAGAGCAAAGACATGTTTTATCTCCTGTGTGAGTCCTGATGTGTGTGATAACATGTTGCTGTTGGCGGAATCTTGAACCACATTCATTCTCCTGTGTGAATCTTTGTGTGTGTGATAAGATTTGGCTGTTGCCTGAATCTTTTACCACATTCACCACAACTAAACGGTTTCTCTTCTATGTGAATATTTGTGTGTGTGATAAGATCTTGCTTTCGGATGAATCTTTGACCACATTCACCACAACCGAACGGTTTCTCTCTTGTGTGAATCTTTGTGTGTGTGTTAAGACTTTGCTTATGGGTGAATCTTTTACCACATTCACCACAACTGAACTGTTTCTCTCCTGTGTGACTCCTTGTGTGTGTGATAAGACTGTGCTTTTGGGTGAATCTTTGACCACATTCACCACATCCGAACGGTTTCTCTCCTGTGTGACTCCTTGTGTGTGTGATAAGATTGTGCTTTTGGGCGAATCTTTTACCACATTCACCACAACTGAACGGTTTCTCTCCTGTGTGACTCATTGTGTGTGTGATAAGACCTTGCTTTCGAATGAATCTTTGACCACATTCACCACAACTAAATGGTTTCTCTCCTGTGTGAATCTTTGTGTGTGTGATAAGCTCTTGCTTTTGGGTGAATCTTTGACCACATTCACCACATCCGAACGGTTTTTCTCCCGTGTGACTCCTTGTGTGTGTGATAAGACTTTGCTTATGGGTGAATCTTTTACCACATTCACCACAACTGAATGGTTTCTCTCCTGTGTGAATCTTTGTGTGTGTGATAAGACCTTGCTTGTGAATGAATCTTTTACCACATTCACCACAACTAAACGGTTTCTCTCCTGTGTGAATCTTTGTGTGTGTGATAAGACCTTGCTTTCGAATGAATCTTTTACCACATTCACCACAACTAAATGGTTTCTCTCCTGTGTGACTCTTTGTGTGTGTGATAAGATCTTGCTTTTGTCTGAACCTTTCACCACATTCACCACAACTGAACGGTTTCTCTCCTGTGTGAATCATTGTGTGTATGATAAGACCTTGCTTGTGAATGAATCTTTTACCACATTCACCACAACTAAACGGTTTCTCTCCTGTGTGACTCTTTGTGTGTGTGATAAGATGTTGCTTTCGAATGAATCTTTTACCACATTCACCACAACTAAATGGTTTCTCTCCTGTGTGACTCCTTGTGTGTGTGATAAGATCTTGCTGTTGGCTGAACCTTTCACCACATTTACCACAACTGAAAGGTTTATCTCCTTTGTGAGTCTTTGTGTGTCTGATAAGATGTTGCTTTCGGATGAACCTTTTACCACATACACCACAACTGAATGGTTTCTCTCCAGTGTGACTCTTTGTGTGTCTGATAAGATGTTGCTTTCGAATGAATCTTTTACCACATTCACCACAACTAAATGGTTTCTCTCCTGTGTGAATCCTCTTGCAAATAATCAGTTTTGAGATTTTGCTAGATCTTTCACCACAGTCAGAGGAACTAAACTGTTCCTTGTCAGTACCACATCCTACACCACTTACAGGGACTTCAATGTTTTTCTGAGAGTTTAAACTTGACTGAGGTTCTTTGGTCTCACTCCAGACATCATAATTGTCTTCAGCCTCGACTTCAGGAGAGTCTTCAGCCTCAGGTTCGGGAGAGTCTTCTGTCTCAGGCTCAAGAGAGTCTTCAGCCTCAGGTTCAGGAGAGTCTTTAGGTTGAGGTTCAGGAGAGTCTTCAGCCTCAGGTTCAGGAGAGTCTTCTGTCTCAGGCTCAAGAGAGTCTTCAGTCGCAGGCTCAAGAGAGTCTTCAGCCTCAGGTTCAGGAGAGTCTTCAGCCTCGGGTTCAGGAGAGTCTTCAGGTTGAGGTTCAGGAGAGTCTTCAGCCTCAGGTTCAGGAGAGTCTTCTGTCTCAGGCTCAAGAGAGTCTTCAGCCTGAGGTTCAGGAGAGTCTTCAGCCTGAGGTTCAGGAGAGTCTTCAGCCTCAGGTTCTGGAGAGTCTCCTGTCCTGTCTTCAGTACCTGATTGTAAATGTCTATCTGGAACTGAGTTCCTGGCTGGTTCTGGTCCACGACGGTCCTGTCCGTCAGCTTCTGTTTCCATCTGTTCAGTTTGTCTTTGATGAAGCTGCGAGAACTGAGGTTTCTCTTCATCATCATCATCTTCTTCATTCTTCACAGAAACAAGAGTGAATGTGAACTCAGTGATATCAGCTTCCTCCTGATTAGTCCACAGTTCCTCTTGTTCATCTTTAATGTGTGGGGGCTCTGGGTCCTGCTGGTCCAGACTGGAGCTCCACTCCTGCTGCTCGGGAGAAACCTTTTTCTGACCAAACAACAGCTGCTGGACATCTGCAGGACACAGGAGACAAAAAGACAAATGTTAGGACGACAGAAAAAAGTTCATATCAGGTCGATATTTAGCCAAATACTGGAGCGGACAGGTAACCCCACGTTGTTCCACTGAACATCATGAGAAATGACAAATCTAGATTAATTCAAACAGTGTGAAAGTGTAACATTGTGTTGGAAATTTACTTCTAAAAATTCTATATTTATCGCTAAAGAAAAAAGAAATCAACAACAACACAAACACAATATAAATGTTGATCCAAAGTTCATACAAATGTATTTCTGCACCTACATTTTGATGCTTCATGCTCCTTGATAACCTCCAGTTTAAAGCTTTTATGCTGCATTTAGACAAAACGCAAAGAAAATATTCATGCTGCATTACTCGCGCTTGCTCGACTGCAGGGTTATTAACTCTTAATCGTGTCTACACGTGCAACGTGAATAGAAATAACCGTGAACGCGTGGCACCCAGCCAGAGTCTGCAGCTTCCAACGCTACCTGAAACCAACAGGTGCCCAGTTTCTCAGCTGCGTAGCATCTGTACATCTGTCTCCACTGAGTGGCAGCTTGTTAAAGGGATATTCCGGTGTAAGTTTAATTCATGTTCTCACACACTGTGACATTGAGTAGACCATGACAATAATGATCTCGAGAGATCAGTTTGCAGAGCGCTACCAAACCGCTCCCAAAAAGCCACAAATAATGCTCAGAACAGCACCAAACTTAAGAAACAGTGCTGTTTTGAGTTCTGATTTGTGGCTTTTTGATGGCGGTTTATAATTGGATCCATTTACTGCAGTGTATTGTTGTCGTGTGGTCGTTTCTGAGGATGCTATAGCTATGTGAGCTAGCGCTCTGCAAACTTTATCTCCCAAGGGGGGGTCCTACTCAGTATCACGGTGTGTTAGAACATGGATGTAACTTACACCAGAATATCCCTTTAACAGGTGTGTTAAAACCAAGACATCTGTCTTGCCACTGTTGAAGAAATCATTCAAGTCCTGTTGAGCACTTTGCTGCATTGATGTGTTTTATTCAAAGAATACCAGTAAACTGGTGGACTGACAGGCACAGAGCGGATCTGAGCCACTGAGTGGATCCAGAGCAATTGAAACAGTCGCATTTTATCCAGTAAGAACAAAGAACAAGGAAGGGCAGGTTCAAACAAAAGGTAAACAAAAGGCAAAGGGAGGGCGTCTGCTCTTTGGAGGGTGTGAACAGCAGGGTTGGGGGAAGGTGTGGGGGCACATTTAACATAGTGATCAAGGTCCAGTCGTCCTGAAACCAACTGGTGTTACACAAATGTGTATCTGCAGGGTGCCGGAGACGGACAGGAATCACCATTTAGGTCTGAAGGCCAAAGGACTCTTTCCAGACGTCATTTCAAAATGTGTGTTTTCTTCCTCATTGCCTATGGACAAAATATTTATTTACAATGTTTTGGGATCTTTATTGTAAATGTTAAAGAGAATAGCTCTCATTGTTTAGGTGCTCATACAGTGAGAATCAGATGACAGAGTCATACATAACATTACCACTATACGATCACATGTTTGTGTTAAGGCGGCCCGTTCGGCACAAAAGTTGCATTGAAACACACCACTTCGACGTGCTGCCAACTCCACAGCAGCGTGTACATTCTGCGCTTGCGCGAGATGCAATAAGCAGCTGGCGCTGGTGTTGAGTTGTAAACGAGAGGCTTATGCACGCAGCTCTCTTTACTTTCTCTCAAAACGAAACTTAACTTCCAGATAAAAACAGCTGCATACTAAACATGCAGCGAGGCATTACCAAACGAACACAAATTAATTTGTCCTGAACGGACATAATAACAGCCAGTCTCGTGCCAGAACTGCCTGCAAAACACACCGCGCTGATTCACTAGCACACCGCCAATCAGAACGGCCATTCAGCTGGCACACAACCAATCAAAGAATCCAATGGCTCAGACGTCCGACAGCACTCCTCGTCAGACTTCGCATGCTCAGTCGGAGCAGACAACGTCCGAACGGCTCCGAAAGCTTCAGACGCAGCTGAATACACCGAACAGAAATGTTCCTGACCTCGTCCGAGTCTCTCCAAACGCTTCAGACGTCCAACGGTTGGGCCGACGTGTTGCTGCCTTTATACTAAAGAATACAGAAAAAGACTATGATAATATTGAAATGTGTTTATAGTCTCTTCTGAAAGCAAAAGTAAAACACTCCCGAGCTGGAGATCTGAATGATTGCAGTTGTGTCACACTGTGGATAACGACTGTGTGTCGCTGATGTTTGGACCAATAAACAGAACCTTTGTACCGGCTTAGTTACATTAAAAAGGAACCAGACTGAGAGCAAGTCCTGTGTGGCCGTGCTGTCCTTCCTGGACCCCAGACAGAAAGAGGACACATCCACCACAGAACCACTACAGACAAAAACTGTCACATATACAAAAGTTATATCTACACTAATAATTCATCTAAAGTTATATATAATCTAGACTATTGTAGGGATGTAACGGTATGAAAATTTCACACCGCGGTAATAGTGACCAAAATTATCACGGTTATCGGTATACCGCGGTATTTTTTAAAATGTTGAACAAACACTGATAAATTGAAATAATTGCATCAAGATTTATTTTTGAATATATTTATTATACATTAAAATAGTCCAAATCCAAAACCTTAACAAAACACTGCAAAATCAACATTAAATAATTATAAAAGAATGTATCAAAACTGTGCAAAATAGGTCAGAGGTAGAATGAGATGTAGTGGCAGCAGGACTCGATTGGCCAGCAGACCCTCTCTGTGAAAAAGATGACTAGAAAATGTAATTATTAATTATTACTGTCATTGTTACTTAATACTAAGGGTTCAACCAACAGATCACAAAACTCACAGTTTAGATCATTTCACTTTGTGAGAAACAGGTTTGATCAATTTTTAGATCAAAACAAAAAGGATTATTGTTAAATTAATTATGAATACTCTATTTTGACTCTTATCTCTGTCTAGACACTTGTTATATTCACCATTTTATAGTATTCTTTATATATAGTCTATTCTACGAATAATCCACAAGTGTTATATATTTCTGATATTACTAATATATATTGGCTGTCTGTCTCTCTGTCTGCTCGTCTGTTGTCAGTGGACTCGGTCAGTCTGATTGGTCAGATGTCTGCTGAGCCACAGGTAGACGCTGCTCAGGTGAACGGAGCTGAGATGAAAGTCAGTCATCTCAGTCAGTTTGCGTTCACTAACTCAGTCCACTCAGTACGTGTTTGTCTCAAATCCTCCTCACTGCAGCTCTGCATCAATAATTATTAGGTCGACTTTAAAAAGTGAAGTCGACAATTAATAAGCGGTTCAGATAACGTGCCAAATCATGTATCAACTTTGTTCAGTTATACAACCATCTGTCAGTTTACATTAGTGACAACAGCAAATTAGAAAGAGAAAACTCGACATACACATACATGATGCACCTGAGCTTAATGTTAGCTTACCTTGCATTCACTGAACAGTTGAGGGTGATGGTCGTAAAGTAAGTAAATTGGATGTGTTGCCGCCCCTCGCAGCAACTTTCTTCTCGCCACTCCTGCAGACAGGGCTGCCATCCTCGACCAGCTGTCCCTGAGCATTCTTATATTAACCACAATACACCCAGACTGCAGATTTGGTTCTCTTTGAAAGCGGAAAAATGCAGTGAGGGCCGTTATATCACGTTCTCCCTCCACCATGTCTTCTTCACTACATAACAAGCGCACGTTGCTCGTTGCACGCTGCGCATGCGCCGTGAGTTTTCCACACCGTGTTTACCGACCACGGCGGTTACCATGGTAATTAAAACTTAAACAGTAACCTTCACCGTTTTACCAAGGTTACCGTGACACCGGTAACCGTGACATCCCTAGTTATGAACCATCCAGACCTCTGAGATCGTCAGGTACCGGTCTGCTTTCAGTCCCCAGAGTTAGAACTAAACTTGTAATAGCAGCATTTAGATGTGAAGCTTGAGTTAATTTCTTAATTTCTTCTCAGCATTTTTTACTTTCTGCATGCTCTTGTCCATTTTTTGATTTGGATTAATGGTATTCAAATGTTCATTATTGATTGATGATTTTCATGGTTTCTTATTGGTATTATTTTTAAATGAATGATTTGGTTGATTTTTGATGATGGCTGCCTGAACATTATTTGGAGAGGAAAGAAATAACATGAAAAGCTTTCGGCATGTCATAAAACAGGTTTCCTCTTCCAGATCCCCTTTGCTGACCTTCATAAGTTGATTTTTGATGATTTCATTGTGTTTGGTCATATTTCACAGTTTTGTCTTTTGTACTGTAGGAGAATGTGCATATAGGTATGGGCCTCACATGGAGGGCACCATAAAAATGTAAGAAATGTAGGTAAGAGACACTATTGCTTGATAATAAGGGTAATTAATCACTGGCAATTAATAATGCACTCGTAAATGGGGCACAACCTCTGTTTTTTAGTTCTTGGAATAACCCGAGGAAATTATTCCAAACATCTAATTGTACAAGTTTGACTTGAGCGCTTTGTTCCATTTCAAATCAGTTTTTTCAGTCTCAGCATTCTGAAGCAGTGACTTCTTTGCATGTATCCATCGGTTCTCTACATTATATTAAGTTCCTGACAAAGACAAAAGATTATATATGTTTATTGACTAAATAATTTGGGGTAAAATAAAAGAAATGACAAATTAAGACGAATAACAACAGACAACAGAAAAGGTAAAGACTGTAATTAGGAAAGTAATAAAATGATGTGACCGTCGGCAGATGGTAAAGTTAAAGAGTTGGGTTTTATATATTAAATATTACGGGAGTAATTTTTAATACTAATGAGACCCTAATCTCTATTATCTAAGGCTTGACAATAACATGGGAAAGATCTGTTGTATGACCTTCTTCGGCTGTTTGGGAATCTGCTAAAATTAAGAAGATGAAATTGTAGTTTAATAGTTATTCAGAACGTGTTGGAATGTGGATGAGGACAGAGACTGCAGTAAGATTGGAATGTCACAGAGTCATAAAACGGTGTGACCCGTGAGGGGGGACTGGGTCATCTTTACCCAACCAACTTCTACTGACTGAATGCACACAGCACTTTACCATGAAGCTCAGAGCACTTTGACTGCGATGGTCACTGAAAATACTGACTGCAGCACTTTATATGTTTTTATGTCATTGATATTTGTCCTTTTTAATGATGCTGCTCCTCGTGCCTTTTAAATGGACCCTGGGGACAAATAAAGTGTTTTAAATTTAACTGATGTGAATTTCTTCTTCCCCACTTCCTGTCTTCTTATGTGGAGAGAGAGAGGACTCGTGCTTGACTTCGTTTGTCCTGAGGAAAAAGAAGTTCATCTTCTTTGGAGGGGGGAGAAGCGAATATTCAGTCAAACAGATGCTTTGTTTGTTAAGTTAATCTCTTCATGTGATTGAGAGGAGAGAGGTCAGAGGACGGGGAAGGGAAGCAGACCCTCGTGATGAAGACAAAAGGGCTTGTGTTCCTACACTGATCACTGCATGGTTCATCTTCTCCCAAATTACAGGCAGAAATTCAAATCTGCTAGTAGTCTCCTGTAGTGAAGACTGTGAAGAGATGGACCACAGATTCAAAGCTGGAGTTACAAGCCTGTGTCGGTGTGGAGAGGTGTACAGGAGATCACCAACTACAGGAAACCATCCCCCCACATTGCAGTGAACTGAACTGGCTGACGACCTGAATGTCTTCTGCTGCAGGTTTGAGAAGCCAACATTCACACCCATCACCCACTCCAGCATCAAACAACCCTGTTCACCCCCTGAAGCACCCTCAGCCCTCCCTACTGACCCCCCACCATCACTCAGGATCTGTGAAGAGGATGTGTGTCAGCTCTTCAGGCAGCAGAAGACCAGGAAAGCTCCAGGCCCAGTCGGCGTCTCACCCTCCTGTCTGAAGCTTAAAACGTGAAAAACGTAAAATCCGATCTAATCTGATAGAACGTAAACATACAGGAGTGATGTGACTATCAATCAAATAATCTGGGTGCTTTAATCCGACTATGAAAAATTTGATCCGGTCCGATTTTACTCAGACTGTGGTGTAAACATGCATTTTAAAGATCCGATCATAGTCGGACTAACCCAGTAATTCAGTTTTCTTGAGTATCATGTAAACGCACTGACTGTCAGTAACACTCTGACTTCATCCACCCACAGACTTTTACAGACACACTAAGTTACTACAGATCCACACTGTAAACAACATATTGTATAGATACTTAAAGGTCCCATATTATGGTCATTTCTGCTTCCTGACATGGTTCCTTGATGTCTAAATGGAATGTTAGTAACATGCTTTGGTCGAAAAAAGCTGAAGCATTGAGCACAGCAGGGTTCTTGAAACACCAGTTTCACAGCCCTGCTCCAGGTGGCCTGTTTCAGTGCCTTTCCCTTTAAATGCTAATGAGCTACTGCGCGCCGCCCACGGTACCGCCCACCTCCTCCTGCCTGCGGAAGACGTGAGGATGGCATCATGTGACCATGGCAACGGCGGAGTTTCTGGGAGTAATGGCTGCCGGACAACAGACTGCGGTCCGACCCAGAACAAGAGGCTCCAAAAGAAAGTAAGCAGCCAAGAATGAACATTGGTGTTTCTCAGTGGTCAGTAGTTAAGTTTGTTACCTCGACATTACTTTTATGTTACTGCAGATAACGAAAGTTTACTGGCCGTCTGCCCCGCGTTGCCTGGAGTGTTTACATCATAAAGCTTAGCTAAACCTCGGCCGGGTTTTTACTGCTGTTCAGTTGCAGTAACGCGGATGTAATTTAGCAACAGCCGTTACAAGAGAAAAGCGTAACCCCATATTATTATTTACCTTTATGTAGCCAGATAAGTTGATTGAGAACCTGCTCTTATTTGCAGTGACGACCTGTAATTAGCTACTGCCAGCAATTTTCAACAACTGTAGTTTTCATCAAGCCACAGTTGCCTCCCATCACCTCTCTGCCAGCAAAATTGTTTTTAACCTGTTACAACGGTTTATAAACTTTAAATATATTACCAAAGAAACAATGCGACATGATTAGTGATCATAGTTTCCAATGAATAATACAAATTCTGCATAAAAACAGATGTTCCTGTGGCAATTGTGAACAAATGCCTACCGAACCTGAGAATATCTGCTGTATGTAAATACCACAATTAAGTGTTAACACTGGGCAAACATGATTGTTATTTTGCTCTCTTTTCTCTAATCTATTGTCACTCACTTACCTTTCATAATTTCTAGGTTACACGAAGACTACAGCAGCTTCCTGAGCCACCATCATGCATGGTGGACCCTCCTGGCCTGTAACCTGTCTGCCTGAATGTATCTGCACTGCAGCATGCACTGAACATTTATCGGGCAGACTATGAATCTTTACGTCTGAGGGGAATAGTGCAGTCAGCTTTTAGTCACATAAATACTATTCATTTATCACAAAAGTGTTATGATGAAAAGTACATAACTGCTTCTTCTATCTTACATTGTTTATAGTTTATCTTTTACTTATTACCATGAAAATTACATATCAAACAATGAAAACACAGAACAGTTAGGAAAGATGTTTTATTGTAAGAAACATTTGTAAATGTGTTGACATGAATGAAATAAGAAGAAAATACATATCTGAAGTGAAACAGTTTGACTTTAACTTCAATATCAATATGAAAATGATAACAAAGAAAGTATCTCGTTGCCATGGGTGTAAACATTCAGTGCTGACTTTATATTGAATTGTGTTCAGCCAATATAGCCTACATAAGCTTTGTAAGCTGGTGCTGGTGCTCTCTGGGGCGGAGAGTGAGAGTTGTGCTGCCTGTCTGTGTGGTCTGAGAGGTCTTCAGGGTTTATGAGTTTCAGCACCTCCTTCACATATGGGGCAGGGTCCTGGAAAACCTTCTGGAAGATCAGGTCCAACAGAGCATCACCGCAGTCTGCAGTGCAATAAACAAATGCATGTTTACAGGAAAACTGCAGTAGAACCAAAACGCCTTGTGCTGCAGTGTTGTAAAGTGTCTCTTATGTCTCCTAATTACTTCTCATTTATACATTCTCATTATTTATTTTGAAAACCATCTTAAAAGAATTCAGATTTTAAGTGTTTGTTTTCAACCTTTTGTGTGATGTCTGTGTGTCCATGTTTATTTTAATTTGAGAGGTTCAAATAAAAGATTGTAGAACTTACAGAATGTCGCCTCTGTCTTCACGGGTTTGGCTCTGCACTCTCCCTTCCAGGACTTTGGAAAGCTCAGTTTGAAAAGAGGATCTCCTGATGATGTGGTGGCTTGTCCTCTATCAGCATTCTCATTGTAATGCAGTGCAGCCAGGCAGAGTCTTGAACAGTAAAAAGACAAACATGAAAACAATTTCAAGAAATGGGCAAATGTTCTCAACAAGTAATCACAGTTTAATTTACCTGCACAGCATTCCCAGATATGGATAGGATAACACATGACAGCACTGTTACAGTATAATTCAAGCACTAAATGCTGCAACGCCTTACATTACTCTAATCCGACCACTTTATTTCAGTAACGAGTAATCTAACGCGTTAATATTTCCAAACCAGTAATCAGATTAAAGTTATTTATTCAAGTCACTGTGCGTTACAATTATTTTTGTCATTTTCATCGGTAAAATATATTTTCTTGCTTTCTTCTTGCGTCCCAGGGAGTGATGTCACGTACGTCTCAAGTCACGTTTTAGCCATAAGGATAACTCACGTGTACACCACGCAGCAACACAAAAATGGAGGGAGGAGAGAGATGCGCGTTTCCTAGCTGGAAATATAGTCATTATTTTGAGTTATTTAAAACAAATAAACACGAATGCTTGGTCAAGGGCCCGGCCCGGCCGAGGATAGCGGCGGGGTCGGGCTCGGGCAGAGAATCTAAACTCTATGTAGCAGTCAACAGTACACTCGTTTTGCCCCGGCCTATGCCAACATATTCCAGCTTACAAAACATTTTCAAATGCATTATTTCACAAAATCCTGAAAGCTTAGAACCGGTGGAGGGTGTGTGTATGTACTGCTTGACTGACCGCGCCTCTCGGTTTGCATGTGGAGACCGTGTTGATCGCGAACTAGGGGCTCGCGGTTAGCATTAGCTTGGAAGCTCGCGGTTAGCGTTAGCTGGTACTATGTGACACTGCCTGGTCAGTTCGTGTAAAATTGCTAAATAAACATAGCTAAATACTTGAACATGCAGACATTTCCCTGGGACACGCATTACATAGTGTGCAAGATCAGAAACGTACTACACACAATGATTCTGCTGTAGCACTAACTTCTGTGGTCAGGGAAGCTAACGTTAGCGGTTAGCCGCTAACCTTACCTTGATCTCAATGGCAAAACACACAGTACATCACGCACGAGTTCAGCCTAATCTACAGAAACACACAGCACATAATTTGTATACTTACATGTCCTTGGTCTGCATGTATTCCTTTGAGTAAAAGTCTGCCGACCACTCATGCCTTGTACTGGCCCAAGTTGGTGAAACAGTCAGCTCAAAGTGGTTCACACACACCAACAGTTTTTTGCCAACTTCAGCTGGGACATTGCCCTCAAAAATAAATTCAATCCATGCTGCTATTTTGTCCTCTGCAGCTGTGAGACGATGGAGTGTGTTGTGCTGGTCCTTGCAGCCAACAACAGAGCACTTTTCCTTGAGTTTGGCCATGGCGATTTCAGTAGCGTAATGGCGGATCTCCGAGACCAGTGCTGTACCTGGTGGGTGGAGACACCGTGCGGTGAAGGGAGGGGCAGTGGGGTAGCCATATGCAAATGTGCGGCCGTCGACGTCGACAGCCGCAGCAAATTTGACTCGTGTATCTGGAAACTGCAGGCAAGACCCCTTTAGAAATCTGTATCTCACTCAAAAAAGCATGGAGAGTCTTTTTTCAAAGTTTCTTGGCGTGTGGCAGCACCATAGACCCACAATAACACCCCAAATCCCAGAAAAAGTAAATTTTTCATAATATGGGACCTTTAAACATATAATAAACCAGACCTCTGAACACTCTTTATACCATTCTTTTGTTCTTCTGTTATCTATGTTATCTATTGATAAAAATGCTGATTTCCTAGTAAAATAGTAATTGAAAGTAGAAAAAGCACTAAAGGACTGACTTCCGGGTCACGGAGGAGCGATGTCGCTGTGAAGCGCTCGCTCTAACCCTCGAATGAATTAATTAAATTCAAAGGGAACCTGTCTCTACCTTTGCAGAAGGATGGCAAAAGTAATTACTTGGCATGAATTAAAGATCTGGAGCCGTCACGCTGAACTTCATCGCTAAAGCCAAACCGAGAAGACACCAAGATATCGGCGAAATGGAGGAGAATATCCGGAAAATGCTTAATGAACTTAAGTCTGAAATCACTGGTCAAATCGGTGAATTCAGAACCGACTTTCAAGAACTCCGACTAGAAATAAAAAAAGACTTCAATGCATTACAAAACGAAGTGAAATGCCTGTCATCGGATATGAAGACAATGACGGACCGCGTGGCAGACGTCGAGGAGAGGATAAACCAGGTAGAGGAGCGAGAAGAAGCTGTTGGTGAAACCCTCACACACCTGCTGCAACAACAAAAGAAGTTAACAGACAGAGTGGACTATCTGGAAAACAAGTCTCGACAGCTGAACATTAGAATTAACCAGGTGAAAGAAGGGAGTGAGGGCGACGACATGTTGGGCTTCATAAAAACTTTAATTTTAGACAACCTGGGAATCCCTGGGCAAGATCTTAATATTGTGCAAGCGCCCAGAGCTTTCACAAACAGGCAAGCACCAGAGCGATGGACCCCCAGGCCTATTATTGTCCGTTTCCTGCAGTGGGACGTGAAACAGAAAGTGCTACATACTGCTTGGGCGAAGAGAGTTATTAATTACCAGGGATCACGGATCTTTTTTGATCATGACTTCTCCGCAAAAGTGCGCCAGGAGAGGAATCTCTACGTGCCCATCAGAAAGCAGCTTAAAGAGAAACAGCTGAAATCACATGTGATTTATCCATCTAAGCTTAAAGTGTTCACCCGAAACGGCATTCAACTCTATGCTACTGCCAGTGAAGCAAGACAGGCTCTCCTGCAGGAGGGTACCATCAGCGGAGACCAGCAGCACCAGGCGCAACTGGCTCAGGTGGACCCAGCTGCTCCCTGTGGAGGATGGACAACGCAGCACTCAAGAGCCCAAAGAAAGCATAAAAAAAAACAATAGAAGGTGGACTCTTCACTCCAAGCTCTGGCAAGAAACACTAGCCAATAAACTGATTAAAAGCTTTAATTTAGTTAAAGTAATTCAGAATAGTCCCATACTTAACAATGTGGAGGAAGGACAAGGAAAAGAAGAGAAAGGAAAAAAAGGAGGAAGAAAACCCCAAAAAACCAAAACATTTCTACTGACTGCAAGCTATTACATGGAGTAGCCCTCCTCGATTTTCTTTTGCTTATATGACTTCACCTAAATGTCTAAATATTAAATTACTATGGCTAAAAATATATTCTCAAGCCTGTTTAAGAGCAATAGCCTTTAAGTACTATATCTACATATATATTGGGCTAAATCCCCCAGGTCGCAGCTATAGAATGTGAAGTATTTGTTCCCTAGGTATAATTTACATTGATGTATGAGGGGGACTGCGGGAGTTTTTGGTGGTGCACATTAGATGACATCACCATATTACCTAAGGTATAACTCTCATAGTTTGGGTATGAGAGGCAGGGGTGGGACGTTTTTTATTTTATTTTTATTTATTTATTTACTTTGATATGTCTTTGCGTTTTTTTTTGTTTTTTTTAAGGTATTTATTTACAAGAACATTTTCCTTTTTACTATGTATTTACTTAACCGACTGTTTTTTTTGTTTGTTTGTTTTCTTTCTTTTTTTTTTCTTTGCTTTGCTTTGTGGGGAGGTGGGTGGATATGAGATTGAGAATGTTTGGGGGATGATAAACTGATGCCTTATTATCTGAATGAATTTGGAGATGTATAAGATACTCCCTGTTCTCAACTTGTTCTGTTACTTTTTTTTTCTCTTCAAAACTAAATGTATATCCCCATTAAAAAATAAATTAATAAAAAAGATATAACAAAAAAAAAAAAGAAAAAGCACTAAAGTCCAATACAAAGAGATGTGCCTCACTCAACCAGAATCTGGACACAGTTCGGCTCTGGTTCTGAGTCAATGGGTCACATGACCCGGAAGCTATTGAACAAAGATGCAGATTTGTGTCGGTGCCGACAGTGAAGAAGGAGGAGAACGAACCTGCTCTGTGTAACTGAAGCTGAGGCGTTAAAGCAGAGTCCAGTAGGTTCCGGTGTCGCTGGTTCTGCTCTGTGGACCGACACAGTTCCTCCTCGTACTCTGCTATCGTCCTTTCAAACAGCGCACATATCTCCTCAGCAGCCGCAGTCAGTCGCTGCTTCACCAACGATCTCAGAATCTGGACTTTAGACATTTTCACACAGTCACACTGTTTACAGCTAGCATGCTAAGCTAACGTGGGCGGGTCATCTCTGATCGATCATCAATAATCAGAAGAAAAGCGGCAGGAGAGTCCAGGAGAGTCCGGCTGCAGAGCTCCACTGTGGGGTCGCTTCCGGTCCTCCAGCTTCAGGCCGGGAATTACGTCAAGAAACTTCAAAATAAAATGGTTTCGACACGATGAAATTCAAAATAAAATCATGTACACACTTCCGGTGGAAGATTTTGTCGCTGATTTATATTTAATTAATCAACATCATAATGTTAAAACCATTAATTTCTTAAATGTGACATACATGCTGATCTGGCCTCTTCTGTCTACGTAGCATGTGACGTCAGTAGGCTTATCTGTATCAGTGTAGCAACATATCGATTTAATACGTCATCAACATTCATTCTGTCAGAATGATCTCCGTCCATGTAGCTTAATGACGTCAGTTCATATAAAAACATTGAAGAGTTTAACAGTAGTTTAGTACAAACATCTGAATTTAAAGAAAGACCTTTAGAAGAGATGAGGTTATATATTTGAACTCTGCAATCAACCTATAATACCAATAACATAAACAGAATCAGCCTCTGCTTTTTATATTTCATGCACAATATTTATCATGTTAAATACGTTATTTCATTGTGTGCCATTTCTGTGTATGGTTTCACCTAACTCTTATACATATTACACCTGAAGGTCTTTAGAAGACATACAGGCCAATCTAATGTTTTACTATGCTTAAATATATAACAGTGTCAGCATACGCGAAGGGCAAGAATAGTTAAAACTATTCATTATCTTCAAATGCATTAACTTACCTGTTTTTTTTTATGGTAAAATCAACGTAAATTATTTGGTGCGTGATTAAAAAAAAGACACATAAAATGACAAATGATCAAACAATCAGTTGCCCTTTATTCAGCAACAGCAGTAGAGCCCTACAAGGCCATCAACCATCAATGTGACATTCACAAGTAGCCTTGTTTATCACTCATCTCCTCACTAAATGTCCACATGTCTTCGATGTTGGAGAACAGAAATCTGAACAGCTCCAAGATGTCTTCCCTCTCCTGGTCATCCATGTCTGCACTCTCCTCCTCAACCCAAAGTCTGGCATACTGCTGTGCAGCCTCTGCCCGTTCCTCCTCTCCCATCTGAACTGCATCCGTCAGCTCCACATTTCCTGAAAACAAATGCTGCTTTGTTTCCACCCATTCTGCTGAACACATGAAGGTAACAACTTGCATTCCTTCATTTCAGATCTACATATACCGTATATAATATACTTAAACACAGAGCATAGTAGTAAAATGACACTTGACAAGCAGCTTGTCATCATATTAATCCAGGTATAGAACAGGAAAACGTGCCGACTGCTTCCACTGTTATCTCAGATGCTTTTTCCAGTGGACACACTGGCTTGCTGAGGCAACAGGCTGAAGCTGCTCCTCTTCCTAAAAAGACAGTAAAAGAAAAGGACTTTTAAGGACTTTAAGGACTGAGTGGTGGATGAAAGAAGAAGAAACATGACATATTGTGGTAATAGTATTCTCAGAGGAAGAGCACACCCAACTTGGGTCATTCTTTGTTCCCAGAGTCCAGGTTTCTCCAACCTGAACGCTCCCCCAGGCTGTATATTCACTTAATACAACATGTGCCACTGTGGGAACTTATCAAAAAGCCCCTCTGTGCATTCCAGTGGGTGTTCTTCTAAACTAACCTACAGTACCTGATTCACACACCAAAAATCTGAGCAGTGATGTCATCCATCCTCCTCTTCTTCAGTCTGAAGACGGTGACACCTCATCTCACCTCGTCAAGCGTCTGTCCAGTGGGCAAACATGTTGCCAAGGCTCAAATAAAAAGAGTTAAAGAAAAAAATAAATGTATGTATCTTATATGTTATATGTTTAACAGAGATAAAGTGTGAACACTTCCAAGTCAATTAAATGTCGACATGTTTGTGCTCTCACCTTCCAATATCAGAGTTCTCCATTAGCATAGCACAGCACCGCTTTCCAGAACTGGCATGTCCACCTGAAGAAGGAAAAAGTAATAACCACTGTACATGTATGTCAGATTAAATGTTATTATGGGATTTTGATTTGAATGAACGAGTCAGTTTACAACAGTGAAATCATAAGGTCCACCCAGTCAATGTAAAGGGCAAACTATGGATAAAACTTCGATAATTTTATGTTCATAACTTGTAAGCACAGATGATTAAATAAGACCAATAAAGATGCCACAGTCATACCTGTACAGCTGTCTTGGAAACTACTAGGATGTAATAAAAAGGTCAGTAGATGATTTTACAGTACTTGAGATATAAATGACAAACAATATAATATGGGAATGTGCAAAATAATCACAGATGCTGCTCAGTTATCATCAACAGTGTTTATTAAAGTTGTATCCAAAACACAAACCACATACTTTAACAAACAGCTTTTCTCTAAAACTAACACTACAAAAACACAAGCAAAGCCAAAACCAACATATATATGGAGATGTGTGTGTGTGTGTGTGTGTGTGTGTGTGTGTCACGTTCGCCGGACTTGGGAAATCCCGTTGGAGAGACTACAGGAAACGCTAAACATAACTTAGCGAAGTCACGCGAGAACAAGAATTCTGAGGCGATGATTCCAATTCTGCTGAATCAGATACCTGGAATTCAAAAATAGTGGTAATGAGTGTATCGCCCAAAGGTGATAGCTTCACGAGCTTGCAAAATTTGAAAAAGACGGCGGTTATGTAGTCTTTGGCTTCATGTGCAGTTTGATTGCAAGTGAGCAGGAGCGGAAT
Source organism: Diplodus puntazzo (assembly GCA_963678695.2). NCBI lineage: Eukaryota > Metazoa > Chordata > Actinopteri > Spariformes > Sparidae > Diplodus > Diplodus puntazzo. Next base: position 28,170,743 of record OZ023170.1, read on the forward strand.
GGCAATCAGGACGATCGGGAGCTTTCCTGGTCAGCCGGCTGATTAATTTGTGCAAACCGGCCCACAGATTATTCTGAGCGGCCGTGAGACGTATGTGGCTCATCGAATTTATTGACGTTGTTTCAATTATCAGCGAAAATCTCTAAGATCTACTATATTAGGATGAAGGAGAAGTCCAACGAGCATTTATACACCTGCTCAGTCTCTATATCTCACAGTTACCCTGCACTCATCTCTGATCTCTCCCATCAATCTACTGATTTTATCTGTATTTAATTCTCGCCAGTGGTGGGCCAGTGCAGACAGAATTTTTCCCGGTGGATTGTGGTGCCGCACTCTGTCCCTGCTCGTGAGGTGAATTTGGAGGGATTATACCCACAGTTCCAGAAACAGTAGTCGGGCTACTGAGAGGATTCTGCTTCTGAAGTCGATAAAAGGGGTTATCAACACAAAGATCTGTTGTTATAACGGGATTATTGACTATAAATCTCCTGCAAATCACTCATAAGATTGCGTGTGTATGTTACCCAGGATGTGTATGTTACCCAGGATGTGTATGCAAGTGTGTGTGTGTGCGGATGTGTGTTAGTAAAAGGAAAGAAGCTAAGCAAGCGCTTAGCAGACAACAAAGAATAACACAACAACTACGTGATAAATAGCAGTCGTCTTCCCCCTTAACCAGCAGCCGGCAAGTGAATCAAGGTTTGCTTATCATCTGCTGATCGAGCCGGAATACAACGTACTGTGGTCACAAATGGTGGCAAAACTACACAAGCTGTCCACAGAGTGAATCAGCATGAATGAGCTCCTAGTGAGCATAATAACACATTCAGCACACAGTACAGTCAACCATACGTGGGAGTCGGCGGTCCTTTCACAACAAATATAATCACAACAAAAACACGCTATGTACTATCTGTTTCTACTCAAACAGAAGCCTTTCACTTGGGTCACTCATTGCGACTAGCGTGTCCCGTCTGACTCGAAACTCCAATTCGTTTTGGATGTGAGCGAGTGATCAGCTGTAAAGTCCTAACAGCTGATGAAGGCCAGCTGCTATCACACAGCGTGACCGATCAGATGGAAGGACCGGACCTTGGTGATTCCGTCTCCTTCTGAAGATAATTTCTTCCTTCTGCAGGCAGTGAGGAACGACTGGGTTGTGCAGCATTCCTCTATATATCCAATACAATTATAAAGAATATTCTAACAAAAAACGCAAGTAAAACAAAAACAGTTTCTGTCTCGTCCAGCAAGGAGGGAACTAAAGTTTAGGTCAAGCAAAGTGAAAAGCGTTGATCAAACTGCACCCTCACGGCAACTGCTGAATAAAACCGGAGTCTCTTCACAGCATCATGTTACCCTGGGAATGCGACATGCAGAGGGGTCTCCTGACCTTTAAACTCTGAGTGATGTCATGGTCATCCTGGAGGAGTTTTATGGCCTGTGGCCACCTTAATCCAGTAGGGAATGAGTGTACGGGGTGGGTAGTACCTTGAATTACAGTTTTTCAGACCTTTTAGGTGTTGGCTCAGTTCCTTTGTTCTTAAATTCCTCAGGTTGATAAGGCCCTAGTAGTTAGGCTTTTGATTTTCCTTACAGGCCTGACCCATGTGGCATGAGGCCCAACAGTTATGTCGAAATGTCTTATTTAATTATTTACCACATTCAGAGCAAAGAGGTGTTTTTTCTCATGTGTGAATCATGATGTGTGTGATAAGATTTTGCTGTCAGCTGAATCTTTAACCACATTCACAACAACTTTGTGATGTCTATCCTTTGTGAGTCCTGATGTGTGTGATAAGATATTGCTGTCGGGTAAATCTTTCACCACATTCACCACAACTAAACGGTTTCTCTCCTGTGTGAATCCTTGTGTGTCTGATAAGACCATCCTTTTGGGCGAATCTTTTCCCACATTCACGACAACTAAACGGTTTCTCTCCTGTGTGAATCTTTCTGTGTCTGATAAGATGTTGCTGTCCTCTGAATCTTTTACCACATTCATGACAACTAAATGGTTTCTCTCCTGTGTGAATCATCGTGTGTGTGATTTGATCTTGCTTTCGGTGGAATCTTTTACCACATTCACAACAACTGAACAGTTTCTCTTCTCTGTGAATCTTTCTGTGTCTGATAAAATCTGGCTGTTGGCTGAATCTTTTACCACATTCAAGACAACTAAATGGTTTCTCTCCTGTGTGAATCGTTCTGTGTCTGATAAGATTTGGCTGCTGGCTGAATCCTTTACCACATTCAGGACAACTAAATGGTTTCTCTCCTGTGTGAATCCTCATGTGTCTGACAAGATGTTGCTTTTCGCTGAATCTTTTACCACATTCGGGACAACTAAATGGTTTCTCTCCTGTGTGAATCCTTCTGTGTCTGTTAAGAAGGCGCTGGGAGCTGAATCTTTTACCACATTCAACACAACTAAATGGTTTCTCTCCTGTGTCAATCCCAAAACAAATCCTCAGTTTTGAGTTTTTGCTAGATCGTTCACCACAGTCAGAGGAAGTAAATTGTTCGTTGTCAGTGCCACATCCTACACCACTTACAGGGACTTCAATTTTTTTCTGAGAGATTAAACTTGACTGAGTTTCTTTGGTCTCACTCCAAACATCATCAATAACTTCAGCCTGAGGTTCAGGAGAGTCTTCAGCCTGAGGTTCAGGAGAGTCTTCAGCCTGAGGTTCAGGAGAGTCTTCAGCCTGAGGTTCAGGAGAGTCTTCAGCCTGAGGTTCAGGAGAGTCTTCAGCCTGAGGTTCAGGAGAGTCTTCAGCCTGAGGTTCAGGAGAGTCTTCAGCCTGAGGTTCAGGAGAGTCTTCCGTCTCAGGTTCTGGAGAGTCTCCTGTCCTGTCTTCAGTCTCTGATTGTAAATGTCTATCTGGAACTGAGTTCCTGGCTGGTTCTGGTCCACCACAGTCCTGTCCGTCAGCTGCTATTTTCATCTGTTCAGTTTGTCTTTGATGAAGCTGTGAGGACTGCGGTTTCTCTTCATCATCATCTTCATGCTTCACAGGAACAAGAGTGAATGTGAACTCAGTGATATCAGTTTCCTCCTGATTAGTCCACAGTTCCTCCTGTTCATCTTTAATGTGTGGGGGCTCTGGGTCCTGCTGGTCCAGACTGGAGCTCCATTCCTGCTGCTCAGGAGAAACCCTTTTCTGACCAAACAACAGCTGCTCGACATCTGCAGGACACAGGAGACAAAAGGACAAATGTTAGGCCGACAGAAAAAAGTTCAAATTAGATTGATATTTAGCCAAATACTGGAACGGACAGGTAACCCCACATTATTCCACTTTACATCATGAGAAATGACAAATATTGATGAATTCAAACAGTGTGATTGTGTAATATTGTGCTGGAAATTTACTTCTAAAAATTCTATATTTGTCTCTGTAAAAAAAAGAAATCAACAACAAAACAATCACAAGTTAAATGTTGATTCAAAATTCATACATTTGTCTTTCTGCACCTACATTTTGACGCTTCATGCTCCTTGATAACCTCCAATTTCAAATTTCGTGCACCCACAACAAAGCTTTTATGCTGCATTCAGACAAAACGCAAAGAAACATTCATGTTGCATTACTCGCTCTTGTTTGATCACAGGGGTGCTAACTCTTAATCATGTCTACTCGCGCAACATGAATAGAAATAACCGTGAACACGTGGCACCCAGCCAGAGTCTGCAGCTTCCAGCGCTACCTGACGCTAACAGGTGCCCAGTTCTCAGCTGCGTAGCATTTTAGTAGGGTCATCTCAGACTGAAACGTGACCGCGGTGAGCCAAGGTCCATTTCTCAATGGATTTGTCATCTAGGAGGGCTAAAAAAAAATTTAACCGGGGTGTATCTTTCAAAATGGCGGGGAAAATTTTTTAGAGGCCAAAATCCGATATGGCTGTCGTGGAAATTATCTTTTTAATGGTTTGACCCACAATGATGCATAATACATGGTTTCAGACCCTGTTTTTGTCAAGGAATACATATTTCTGGTTAACATAACGATTTGACCTTTTTTTGACCTTCAAATTCAAGATGGCTGCCAATTTTGGTGATTTTTAGGGATTTTTTCCCTTTTTAGGGATTTTTTTCAAAATCGTCACAGAGTCTTCATATTAGGTTCTAATGGAAGCTCTGCTCATGATGAATTGAATAATATACAGTGTAAGTACACATAAATAATATCTGAGGTCAATAAAGTAGATGTTTATGTGTAAACAACAGTTGTTGATTTGCTGTTTCCCATTAAATAGGATAGCCTACTAACAATATAGTGTCCAGTTCATCCCGTCACATTTCATAATGAACCAAAAATAATTTTGCACAATAGCCTAACATAAAAGTAGGTATGCAAAGGTAGAAAGGTTTCTTGCTTGAGCTGAACTTAAATGTCAATTCAAAACAAACAGTAAAATCTTTTTTTAACTCTAACCCTAATAACCTAATGTTACCAACTCTGCAATGCTAAAAATGCAAGCCTATTTAATTTTATTTGTATCTCATTCACTCCTAATGTCTTAGAATCAGTACCATCAGCGGCTACGCGAGTTGCCTTCCCTGCCAAAGAAAGACAAAGCACACAATGTTCTGTGAATGTGTCCTAAAATGTGGTAAGCCCTGTAAGCCCACAGATATTATAAATCAAGGCAAATGGGAGAACTTGCAATTAAAAGCCCAAAACTGGTCAGGACTTGATAAATTTGGTGATGTCTCTGTCACCACCTCTTGGGAGGACGGGCCTGCCAATCACTACATACATTCGTCATGTTATATTTCTATCTCATCTTCATATCTAACCCTAACCCACCAGTGGATGGGTCAGCTCCACAGAGTGCTCACTCTGTGATACATGCACTGTCTCGTCTAGACAATCATGGTACAAGACCACTAACTGAAGAGCAATGAATTCCAGGATACAGTGGTGCCCAGTCCTACTGTCATCCACCACCCAACAAGAGCAAGCCACACTTCACACAACATACAATGAACCTCCAAGAAAGTCAGTGTTGAATGACATCATGCTGAAATATGTGGAGGCCATGGTGGCAGAAGAATATTCCATTCTCCTTTCTTGTTGGTGACCTGCCCAACTACAAGACGATCAATCCAGAAGTGTTCAAGGACATCATCCCAATCCTTCATCACATAAGGCACTCTCAGCAGGCATTTAAAATCTATCTTGAACACTGAGCATCTTTACTTTCATTGTCTTTGCGTCGCCGGGCTTGCTTAAGTATAGCTGAAGGTGAGATAGAAATACAACATGAAGAAAGCATGTAGTGATTGGCGGGCCCCTCCTCCCAGGTGGTGGTGGCGTGAACAGCACTAAATTTATCAAGTCCTGACCAGACCAAAAAAATCCACAAAAAGGGAAAAAATCCCACCAAAATCCATAAAAATCACCCAAATTGGCAGCCATCTTGAATTTGAAGGTCAAAAAAAGGTCAAACCATTATGTTAACCAGAAATATGTAGGCTATTCCTTGACAAAAATAAGGTCTGAAACCATGTATTGTGCATCATTGTAGGTCAAACCATTAAAAAGATCATTTCCATCATTCTAGTCTTGTTGAGCACTTTCCTGCGATGATGTGTTTTATTCAAAGAATAGCGGTAAACTGGTAGGCTGACGGGCAGAGAGTGGATCTGAGCTGCTGAGTGGACACAGAGCAATTGAAACAGTAGCATTTTATACAGTCAGAACAAAGAACAAGGAAGGGCAGGTTCAAACAAAAGGTAAACAAAAGGCAAAGGGAGGGCGTCTGCTCTTTGGAGAGTGTGAACAGCAGGGTGGGGGGAAGGTGTGGGGGCACATTTAACATAGTGATCAAGGTCCAGACGTCCTGAAACCAACTGGTGTTATGCAAATGTGCATCTGCAGGGTGCCGAAGACGGACAGGAATCACCATTTAGGTCTGGAGGCCAAAGGACTCTCTCCAGACGTCATTTCAAATGTGTGTTTTCTTCCTCATTGTCTATGGACAAAATGTTTATTTACAATGTTTTGGGATCTTTATTGTAAATGTTAAAGAGAATAGCTCTCGTTGTTTAGGTGCTCATACAGTGAGAATCAGATGACACAGTAACACATAATGTTACCACTATACGATCACGTGTTTGTGTTATACTGAATAATACAGAAAAAGACTATAATAATATTGAAATGTATTTCATATTAGTCTTTTCTGAAAGCTAAAGGAAAATACTCCCGAGCTGGAGATCTGAATGATTGCAGTTTCATCACACTGTGGATAACGACTGTGTGCCGCTGATGTTTGGACCAGTAAACAGAACCTTTGTACCGGCTTTGTTACATTAAAAAGGAACCAGACTGAGAGCAAGTCCTGTGTGGCCGTGCTGTCCTTCCTGGACCCCGGACACAAAGAGGACAGAACCACCACAGAACCACCACAGACACAACCAGTCACATAAACAAAAGTTATATCTACACTAATAATATATCTAAAGTTATATCTAATCTAATCTAGTGATAAAAATGCTGATTTCCCAACAGAATAGTAAGTAGAAAAAGCACTTAAGTCCAATACAAAGAAATTTGTCTCACTCAACCGGAATCTGGACACAGTTCGGCTCTGGTTCTGAGTCAATGGGTCACATGACCCGGAAGCTATTGAACAAAGATGCAGATTTGTGTCGGTGCCGACAGTGAAGAAGGAGGAGAACGAACCTGCTCTGTGTAACCGAAGCTGAGGCGTTAAAGCAGAGTCCAGTAGGTTCCGGTGTCGCTGGTTCTGCTCTGTGGACCGACACAGTTCCTCCTCGTACTCTGCTATCGTCCTTTCAAACAGCGCACATATCTCCTCAGCAGCCGCAGTCAGTCGCTGCTTCACCAACGATCTCAGAATCTGGACTTTAGACATTTTCACACAGTCACACTGTTTACAGCTAGCATGCTAAGCTAACGTGTGTATACTTGTATCTGGCGGGAGATGAGTCTGAGAGCAAACAGCACAAAGTCCATCACACACGTTCATCCAGACTGTCACTACGTCACTACCGTGGACGGGTCATCTCTGATCGATCATCAATAATCAGAAGAAAAGCGATCTGAGCGGCGCAGCGCAGCGCGAGCCTCTGACGGTTTGCTACGGCAACTCCACTGGGACAAACCTCGCAGCTGCACGTTAACCGAACCTCCTTTGTTTTCATTCTAACTGAACATGTCGTTATTTTAACACAAAGAAAGGAATATCTTCATGTAAAACGTTTGCCGGATGAACAAGAAGGCTCGAATAGTTCAGAAAGTGATGTAGACAGTTTCACAGAGTTTATAAAGTGTCTCTTAACTCAACAACTCGCTAAATTGAGACATTTTTAAGGGAGTCTGGGGACTTTCTCCAAGAAGTAGCCTACATAAGTTACATAATGAACTGAGGTTTAGGTTTAAGATGCTTTGAGCAGAAAGGTAAGAGTAATATGTGAGGTTAAAGCAGAGGGGCCACAGCTCCTTTAAAAGTCTAACAGTGTCTGAAGTTGAGATACGATGGGTCTTAAATCTTTTTGGTAATATTACTAAGAAGATTTCTCAGTCTGACCGAAGAGGAAGAGAGGACTGAGGCGGTCAAGCTAAAGCTAGCTGTGAGCATCTCACTCTCCGGCTTCTCCTCCAGTTCACAGCAGCTGCAAATAAAACCTGAGTTGTGACCTGAAGTTTCCCTTTTTAATCCACTGAGCTGCTCGGCTGTTGCAGTCCCTCCTGACCAGCCGGCTGCTGCTCTTCTGGGATCATCCTCCTCCTCTGGAGCCTCTCTTCACTGCTGGAGTCTCTGTGAGGCCACTTGTGTAGATTACAGCTTCAGAACCTCAGTAAACCCTGAATCTGCCTTTATTATAACACCAGGAGCAAAGCTGGCTGGATCAACTGTGTTCATTCCATTCTAATGACACACTATGTTTTAAAGTTTTAAGCAAAATATTGAGTTATTGGTAAAAAATGATAATACATTTTCATTAGAGATGATAAAATATTAAACAAATGTGAACAAAGACCTGCATGGAGCTGTTGACAGGACTTATGCAGCAAGAAACCTTTGTACCATCAGAGTATCACAAAGTTAAAATATGAAAGAATGTCCATTTAATCATTGATTAAATCATCTTTTTATTTTTAAAATCTTACAGTAATAATTAGTTTATGTAATATATGCATATATTTCACTTTTGATGTGTATTTCCATTGAAGATTTTGGTCTTAAATTTCATATAAAGAGGCATTAAAAGGTGTTAAAAAGTCTTAAATGTGACGTGTTTTTATCTGCAGACACTCTGTAAAGGTAATGATACATGTTGACTGCAGAGACCTGCTGTCTCTACATCTGAGGTTGTATTAACACTTTACTGTCAGAGTTCAAAGGATCTAAACCACATGTTTCAGTCCAAACCACCATGTGACATCACTCTGACATCACTCTGACATCACTCTGATCAATAGTCATCAATAGTGAGTGTGTAGACTGTGTGTGAGAGTCATAGTGAAGAAGAAGCTGACGAAGCGTCCTCCTGTCTTCATCCGTCCTCCATCAGCTCCTTCACCTCCATTTAGTTTCTGATCCAAAGTCACATCAGATCAATAATCAAAGATTGACCAACAGACCAATCAAACAGATTGATCAGCAATAAGGGTAGTCGGATCAGTGGAACTGCTTCTGTTTCCGATGTCCTCTGTTTCATCTTTGATCTGAGTTCTCCCTGCAGAGGAGACAGAGGACAGTTAGACAGAGACAAGCAGCCAACCAGAGACAAGCAGCCAACCAGAGACAAGCTTGTTACCCCAAGCTGGGGGAAAGTTCCCTGAAGTCTCGGTCTGGGGGGCTGACAGTCTTGGTGATTTATTTTCATCAAAAACACTCGGTGAGTTAAAATGTTTTGCCGGTGACAGATGCTGTTTTTCGGGCATAAATGTGATGAAGAGTCGGTAGGACAGGCGGGAGGACAGACAGGAGTACAGACAGGAGGACGGACGCTTCTCCACGTATATCTGCATATTTTCTTCCTCATATAAGTTGCCAAAGACAGTTACAGTTACTACGTTACTGTTGTTTGGTCCTGTAACGTTGCTTTGTGGGAAATTTCTCTTCATAAACTCCGTGCTGCTGGCTTATCCATCCACACTGGTCGGTTTGCCAATAATACAGCCCTGATACTACCTCCAGAGACGGATCAGTGGCAGAGTAAAATCTCACTCCTTACGGCATTTGAAACTTTTACACAGAGGAGGATGCAGAGAATTGGCGCAGGATCCCTGCATGCAAACGGCAGTGTGAATGGGGCTAGTAACGGACACACAGACCCCTGTTCTGTGTCTTCATACTGACCTTTGATGTTGAGCTTCACTGTTTTTTTACTCTCACAGTGTCTCCGCCTTTGCTGATGACTTTGCATCTCATCTCAGTGTCGAACTGCTGTTTGTTGCTTCTCTTTGTCACTTTCACATTTCAGGACATCAAATTTAACATTTTCTTTGATCAACTTCTTCAACAGGAAGTGAAGATTTGTTGAATCAGCTGAAAACTGATCATTAATCAATAACTGACACAAACTATTAAAGCTGCATTTTTTGTTCAAATGATGAAAAGATTTGTTGTTTCTTTCAGCTCGTTCCTTCAACTTTCTTCTGGATCAAATAAAAACATCATATTCAGATCAATACTGTCAACTCTGATTGGAAATCAATCAGCTGATTGATGTCAGTCAGAACTCTGACCTGTATCCACAGTACTGACCTTTGACCTTCAGCTCCACTTGTTTCTTCATCAGGATGTCTCCCTCCCTGTTGCCTGTCAATCTAAACCCGTGGACAGTTTATAATCATGTGGATGCTCTTATAATGTGTAGTGATTGAGACCAAAGTTCCTGGAAAGCGACGAAGTTACGATTTTAGCGCTTACATAATTACATAATCACCATCAGTACACTGGATGCTGTCTGACTCTGTCACTTGCGGGGATGGACGTTGTTTCCTGGGGGAAAGTTCCCTGAAGTCTAGGTCCAGAGGGCTGATGGTCGCGGTGTTTATTTTCATCACAAACACTCGGTGAGTTTAAGTTTTTTGCTGGTGACAGACGCTGTTTTTCGGGCAAAAATGCGACGAAGAGTCGGTAGGACAGGTGGGAGGACGGATGCTTCTCCACGTACAGCTGTGGTATTGTTTTCCTCATATGCCAACGACAGTTACAATTACTACGTTACTTGTGTTTGGTCATGTAATATTGCTTTGTGGGACATTTCTCTGCATTTAGTTGAGTGAAGGACTTGTGCAGTTATCAGACTAGTCAGACCGACACGCCCTCGCTCCGCACCTCCGCTTTATCCGTTCACACTGGGGCGTTTCACCAATAACACGGCCCTGATACCACCTCCAGAGGCGGATCAGTGCCGGAGCGAAACTTTCACACAGAGGAGGGTGCGGAGTATTAGCGCAGGATCCCCACATGCAAACAGCAGTGTGAATCAGGCTACTGAGAGAGACGGAGTGAGAGAGACAACACAGAAAGGTGAGAAAATGAGTGACAGCAGGAAACTCAGTAAAATTGAGTGCACATTCTGTTTATACATTATAATTCACATTTTGTCTGTATTTTAAGAGAACACCACTCATTTACTCTGTTTTGTTATCCTTGTTGTATGCTGGTTTTGTTTTGTTGTATGCTATTTGCACTGTCTTCTTTTCATGGTGCACGGTGGCTCTGTGGGAGCACCCTAAATTTCGTTGTACCTCCACAGTACAATAAAGGCTATTCTATTCTATTCTATTCTACTCTACTCTATTCTATTCTAAAGTATTGGAGGCTCTATAAATTGCACAGGCACATTAGAACTGTACATTAGGGGTTGGCGATACTGCAAATTTTGGTATCGATCCGATACCAAGTAATTACAGGGCCAGTATTGCCGATACTGATACTGATACTGATACTGCTTGAAAATTCCTGATCATTGAATGATTTTGTACTTTTCAGGACAAAGATTTTAGCCAAAAAAGAAAATAATATTTAACATAATTAAATCTATAACCTATCTGCATGTAGCCTAAATAGGAATATTAATGTTCCTTCAACAGATACACAAAAGGGTTATTATATTCTGCCATATTCATACTTCAGAGTGAACCTGAGTGAGCAGAGTGAGAGAGGTGGAGAGGAGCACTGCACATAGGGACTGAGAGAGATGCCGCGATTACACAAATTCTGTGAAGAAATACAAGTGATTTGCTGAGCTTACAGAAGAGAAACTACAACAAAAATATCGATCTCATCGCGCTAGTATCGATCCGATACCAATACTCAACCTTGGTATCGATACTAGAGAGGAGAAGCATTCAGGAAAACAGCTGACAGAACAACACCAGCTGTTTCTCTTCACTCTGCTTCATCTGAAGGAAACATTTGAATGTGACGACAGAAACAGAACACACAGATTAATGTCATTAAACACGCGAGTCGACACTTTTTATCTGCACAGTCAGAGTTGGTAAAAATACACACAAGTCACACTGGAGTAAAAGTAAAGCTATGGAGTTGAAATATTACTCTGGTAAAAGTGAAAGTCACCTGTATGAATAGTTCTTTATTAAAAGTTTGAAGAATCTGATATGAAACAAACATAAGTATTAAAAGTACACATGAAGCTAATGATGCATATATTTACACTTACAGCCTATAAATATGATATTATATTAGTTGATCAAACTATCAGTAATATAGCACTAAAATGACTAATATGTTCCTACCTCACAGTCTTACATAATAAAACACCAAAACTAATCACTACTGCATCCCGTCATCCCTCCTGCACAGGCAGTCAACACATACTATCACTACTCCTTGTTCCATACAAGCAAACACTCCTTACAGAAAAACACTCTGTACTGCGTCCGCTAGCAAATCATTGAATAAACACCAGAAAGACATTCTGTTGTGAATTCTTTATTGGACAAACTGCTGACACAACATTGTGTGTGTCACGAATAGGGCGCTCACTGTTCTGACAACAGACACACAGAGTCCCTGAATCCTCTGCTGGAGAGACAGGATAGAAGAAGAGTTCCAGAGGTCTGAGGACTGGATCGAATCAACATACTTTTTCAATACGCAGTAACTCGAAACATGTTTGCTTCTCATGGAACAACAATATCCAACTTCCAAGTGTGTCAGTATTGAGACAGCATGTTAACTCTACAGACACATTTGTAATTAAAGCTACAAGCAGCGATGAACGGACCTTCGCAGCCCCTGCGTGCCGGGGTTTGTTCATGCAACACCTTCCATTGCAGTCGTTCCATTTATAATTTGGTGGCTTGCTCCCGCTGGGATGAAATAATGTATGCATGTTCAGGCGGTGAAGCTGAAAAGTAAGAGGGCTGAAACAGCTAGAAACGGTGAACAGCTTGAAAGCTGAACAATTTCTCCAGCTGAACATAAAGCTGAATGTATGAAGCTGAAAATGCGGAAAAAAATATACATTTATATATTGAGTCACAGGAGACATTGCTGAACTCTGTGATGTTTGTTGATATGTCTGGAGCTCAGTCTGGAGCTCTCCTGAACAGATATGCAGGACTTCAATCTATCTGGCGGATTCCGGAGCGCGACAATGCAACTTAGCTGAAATCTTGCCTAGGGCACAGAGCCAGTCCTGTCTTCAGTCTCTGGTAAATGTCTATCTGGATTCGAGATTCTGGCTGGTTGTGGTTCTCCACAGGCCTCTCCATCAGCTTCTGCTTCCATCTATTCAGCTGAACCTGTAAATTTGGTTATGATGAAGCTGTGACGCATTACAGCGATCACTCTTGTGTTTATTTAACGTGCCACGCCGGGTGAATGTTTTCTCACAACCGCTGTAACAGAAGTATTTCTCTCCTGTGTGCAAGACCATGTGCCGGGTCATACTTCTATTATGTCTAAATCTATTATTTAATCATTTACCACATCCAGAACAAAGGCATGTTTTTTTTCTCCTGTGTGAATCCTGTTGTGTGTGATAACATGTTGCTGTTGGCTGAATCTTTAACCACATTCATCACAACTATACGGTTTCTTTCCTGTGTGAATCTTTGTGTGTCTGATAAGACTGTACTTTTGGGAAAATCTTTTACCACATTCACAACACCTGAATGGTTTTTCCCCTGTGTGAATCTTTGTGTGCATGGTCAGTTGTTGCTTTCGGACAAATCTTTGACCACATTCACAACAACTGAACGGTTTTTCTCCTGTATGAATCTTTGTGTGCGTGATAAGACCGTGCTTTTGAACAAATCGTTGACCACATTCACAACAACTGAACGGTTTCTCTCCCGTATGAATCTTTGTATGCGTGATAAGATTTTGCTGTTGACTGAATCTTTTACCACATTCAAGACAACTGAATGGTTTCTCTCCTGTGTGAATCTTTTTGTGTCTGATAAGATTTTCCTTTCTGACAAATCTTTTACTACATTCACAACAACTGAACGGTTTCTCTCCTGTATGAATCCTTGTGTGTCTGATAAGATTTGGCTGTTGGTTGAATCTTTTACCACATTCACCACAACTGAAGGGTTTCTCTCCTGTATGAATCTTTTTGTGTATGTTAAGACAGTGCTTTTTGACAAATCTTTTACCACATTCACAACAACTATACGGTTTCTCTCCTTTCTGAATCCTCTTACAAATCCTTAGTTTTGAGTTTTTGCTAGCTCTTACACCACAGTCAGAGGAAATTAACTGTTCCTTGCCAGTACCACATCCTACACCACTAACAGAGACTTCAATGTTGTTCTGAGAGTTTAAACTTGACTGAGGTTCCTTGGTCTCACTCGAGACATCATCATTAACTTCAGCCCGAGGTTCAGGAGAGTCTTCAGCCTGAGGTTCAGAAGAGTCTTCAGCCTGAGGTTCAGGAGAGTCTTCAGCCTGAGGTTCAGGAGAGTCTTCAGCCTCAGGTTCAGGAGAGTCTTCCGTCTCAGGTTCTGGAGAGTCTCCTGTCCTGTCTTCAGTCTCTGATTGTAAATGTCTATCTCGAACTGAGTTCCTGGCTGGTTCTGGTCCACCACAGTCCTGTCCATCAGCTTTTGTTTCCATCTGTTCAGTTTGTCTTTGATGAAGCTGCAAGGACTGAGGTTTCTCTTCATCGTCATCTTCATGCTTAACAGGAACAACAGTGAATGTGAACTCAGTGATATCAGCTTCCTCCTGATCATCTTTAATGTGTGGGGGCTCTGGGTCCTGCTGGTCCAGACGGGAGCTCCACTCCTGCTGCTCAGGAGAAACCTTTTTCTGACCAAACAACAGCTGCTGGACATCTGCAGGACACAGGAGACAAAAAGACAAATGTTAGGCCGACAGAAAAAAGTTCAAATCAGGTTGATATTTAGCCAAATACTGGAGGAAATTTAATTCTAACGATTCTTCATTTGTTTTGTTAAAAAGAAAATAATTTAAAATCACCAACAATACAATCACAAGTTAAATGTTGATTTAAAGTTCTTTCTTGTGGTTTTCTGCACCTGCATACTACCACCTTGATAACCTCCAATTTCACACTTCTTGTGCCCACAATAAAGCTTCTATGCTGCATTTAGACAAAAACAAGAAAATACTCACGCTGCATTACTTACACTTTTTGGTCGCAGGGTTTTTAACTCTTAATTGTGTCTACTCACACAACATGAATAAAAATAACTGTGTTGCACCCAGCCAGAGTTTGCAGCTTCCAGCGCTAACTGAAGCTAACAGGTGCCCAGTTCTCAGCTGTGTAGCATCTGTTCATCTGTCTCCACTGAGTGGCAGCTTCTGAACAGGTGTGTTAAAAACAATAGATCTGTCTTGCCACATTAGTGTGAACGCAAAACAAAGAGATTCCTCTGTGATTTGACCGCAATGAATAAATCATAACATCATAATGCCGCCTTGTAAAACGTCTGAATTCATGCTACCTGAGGCTGGAAATTAACCTCTAGGAGGGACAGTAGATACTATTGAGCCCTGATTTTCACTGAGACTTGGCTTAACTCAACCGTCCCAGACACCATTTACATGGAGGGGCTGACATCCTTCTGGGCGGTCAGGAGCTGCACTCTCAGGGATAAAACTTGGGCTGGTGGAATGAATTAGGGATGCAAATTATCGAGTAATTCATTACTCAATAGTTGTTTCATTTCATCGATTGATGACCGATTAATTGATAAGCGGCAATTTCTCTGAGAAGCTGAATTTCCCTCTGAATAGGTTCCATCTATTGTATACGTAACATAAAATGCTATCTTCCTTATGATTTAAAGAAAAAATGCAAATCATATTCCTTAATCAAAGATTTATTCTGGGCTCACTTGTGGGCATGGAATAACATTTTGGTAGCATATCAAACATATTCTGAATAGAAAATATCAAAATATTACACAGGCTACTTAACATGAAAATAAATTGGGGATTCTCTCATCTGCGACACTGGAAACATTAATAGCAGCAGCATAACAAAAATACATTCCTGAATAGAAGAATACAATACAATGTCGGCTACTTTAACATGAAAATAAATTAGTGCACTGTCTCTTAGCAGCAAAAAAAAAAAATTCTGAAAAATAAGGTGTCACATGTGGACTATTAACAACATTTATAATCCCCTTTAAACTGTGAAATGTGACAATATCACAATAACGTTAGTCGACCAGGACTGGACTGTCGCAGCTCTAGTTAACTTAAAATATAGGCTGCCTGATGATAGATGTGTCTGTCTTCGTATAACAAAACAAAAACATCCCTAGTGCTCCTCATCGCATAGATAGACCTATCTATTTTTGTTCAAGAATATCAGCATTTCAACATTGTCAGGAGTAAGTCGTGTGCGCAGCCTGTTAACAGTTAGGCCAGCTGCTGAGAATACACGCTCAGAAGGGACTGATGTGCCTAGTATGGCCAAGTACTTTCGTGCCAGGTTTGCCAGCCTTGGAAACCTTCCTTCATTGACTTTCCATCATGCTGCGGGACTGGAATCAATGAATGGTGGCGGATCCTTCAGAAAGCTGTCCACTTCTTTTTCTTCGACTCGTGTGGGATTGTTTGCCGAGACGATATTCCGTGCATTGTCGTGTACACAAGCAACTACACACCCGGTGAGAGCCCATGTTTCCACAGCCTGGTTTAACTTGTCAGCTAAATTGTCAGCCGTATGCCTCACTGACATGCTCTCTGTGAGTAGGACTGCTGACTTTACCTGCCAGTCCGGTTCAATGTAGTGGCATGTAACTGTGATGTAGCTTTCTGTTTTCAAGGGTGGTTATGGTTGTTCTAGAGAGGATATTGTACCCTGGCTCGATGTACTTTATTACCTCTCAAAATCCCTGTCCGTCAACGACATTTATCGGCAGCATCTCCGTAGTAACCATGTTACATATCTGCTGGGTAATGCCCTCTGCTTTCATGGAGTCACACACCCTTCGTCCCAACGCTGTGGTGATTGTAGGCTGAGAAGAACCACTCGCTGCTTGTAGCATGGCTGAATGTGACATATTTAGGTGGTAATTCAACAAAGTTTTGGAGTTGTTGTACTTTAAAATACTTCCACATATTGTGCATTTGGCATCTTTGTCGTAATTAACCAACTTAAAGTGGGTCCATACTGCACTCCGTTTTGCCCTCTTCATGGTGTCAGTGTACCGCTTCTCGTTTGTCTTGTTGTTGTCGTCAGAGCCCTGCTTCGCTTGTGTTCCCAGGTGTGCATCAAGTACGTCTGGCGTCAAGCGCACCCTCACGTGGACTGGTGGGGAATTACGGGTTCAAAACGCAATTAATTGCAATTAATTTATTTTAATCGAGTAATTTCTTATCGACAATTAATTAATAGATAATCGATTGTTTGCATCTAGTAGGGCTGCACGAAAAATCGTTAAAAAATCGCGATCTCGATTCGCACATGCACATGATCTCATTTCTACACACAGCGATTCTGAAGCATTTTATATCTCGAGCTGCAGCTTAAACAAATGCTCCTATTTTCCTCCCGGATTTTTTGAAGCGTCTCCAAACGCAGCACTGCCGCTGCCTCCTCCCTCAACCAATGGTAAAGCGTCATTACAACACGTTATTCAGTGGAGGAAGCCCGCCTGAAGTGGAGTGTTTGGAAGGAGTGAGTGAGAAGCCGTTTTTATACAGGGCTGCAAGCTGCCAATCTGCCCGTCCGCGGTTTTAGACAGAGGGCGGCAAAATGGGGGGTCTGTTTCGGTCTGCCGATTTGTCGGCTCGGAAGCTGCACTTATTTCCGGTTCGCCTGCTATCTCAATCCGAGCCGTCAATGTGCTGGCCCCTGCGTGAGGTGGGCGGAGGTGTCGATGACCTGCACTGTTTCTTTCACCAAGAAACAGCTGATCACAGCAGCCAGTCCATCAATTCATCCGCGGACATTAAGATGAGCAACTGGACGGCCGCTGAGATACAGGAGATGCAGCGTTTTCGGAAGCTACACTTAGCCAAACTGCTAGTGATTCAGGAGACGCTGCATCTCCTGTGTAGCTGTGTCCGCTTGTAGCAACAAGTCAGGAACGGTCGCTACTTTCAAATTAAAAGCCCCCCGCTAAGAATCCAGTTCTAAAATCCAATGTGGTGCAATGTAAAGCTCTTATTTTGAAGACAAATTCGTTGTCACTGTTTACAGCCCAACTTCGAGCTTCACGTCACGTCACATGTTTACGCCTACCTCAGAGGCGGCTTTTGGAAAAGGATATATTAGGCCTCCGTTTTAGAATGCCGATCATAGCAGCTATCACATATCACCTAGCCAAGATACGGCTCCAATAAACACTGTACAACATGAGGTAATAAAGGATGCCCTCACATCTTGGAGACTAAATTTTTTTTTTTTACTTTTGTAAAAATAACTTCTCATCCAATGATAGAAATTGAACAAAACAAAAAAACATTGCTTTGGCAGAGGCATAGTAGTATGCCTCTGCCATACTACAATGCTTGTTTTGTTTTGCTCAAGTTCATCAGTGCAATAAACATTTAGTGAAAAAAAATCGTGCCAGAGAATCGTGATCTCAATTCTAAGCAAAAAAATCGTGATTCACATTTTTTCCAGAATCGTGCAGCCCTAATCCCTAGAATGAATATACATAAACAACTACTGGTACAAATCCCACAATAGTCTCTAGTCACTGCTCTCCTACATTAAATCCCTGACTGTTATATGTCGCCCTCTCTACATACCCAGGGGATGTACTGTGATGTCATCATGGCAGTATACATTTCCCCAGTGAAGACACTGAGGAGGTCTTGAACACTCAGTACTGCTCCATCAGTGAGCTACAGTCCACACATCCTGTTGAAGAGGTCTCTGTTGCTGCAGACTTCAACCAGGCCAACATGAAGAAGGTTCTCCCTGATTATCACCAACATGAGGACTCTGAGACTCGGGGAGTTTACACACTACACCATCAGTACACTAACATCAAGGGGGCTGACCCCTGGCCTGACCAATGAGATGAAGTCCACCATCATCCCGGTACCAACACATCAGAGATCATTGTGGACTTCAGGAGGAAGCAGCTCACTCACACTCGTCTCTACATGGACGACTGGCTGCAGCTCCAGCTGCTCTGAGAACTGTAACGCCTCAGACCAGGAGGTCCTGCAGAAAGTGGTGAGACCCGGCCAGTCAATACGTGACCGTCTGAGTCAAACACCTGACCTCAGGTCAGTTCATGATGTCACTTAGTGAATGACAGGTGAGCAGACTGTGTCTGTAGACAGAAGTGAATCTAAAAGCAGTCTTTGTAAAGTTGTAACCACAGTTTGTTTTGTCAAATCAGAAGGATTGTTTTTGTGACTGGAAGGTGACACAAGTGCAAAGTACCTGGATGTGTTGATCTCACCTATAGGGAGACATTTCAGGGTGGACTTTGAGTTAATGGGTCACATGACCTGGAAGCTACTGACTAAAAACATTGAACATACATGTCAAAAGGTTAGAAATAACCTATTATGAATTTCTACAAACTAGATGCGCTTGTCTTAGTTTTAGAGCCACCTGGTGGTTCAATAGCACAACTGCATAAATAGATTCCTCTTTACACGCCTCAGCAAAGTAAAATACTCCTGAGCTGGAGGTGGTACATGTGAGCGACGCTGCAACCAATGTTTCTGTGTTTAATGTTTTAATGGTTTTTGAAACTGTGAGTAGTGTCAAAATAGTTGAGATCCATTTACTCCTGTCTGATATAAATACCAGTAAGTACACATACACGGAGACAGTGTCAGAAAAGTAGAGATTAATACACTCCTGCCAGACACAAACACAAGCAATGGACATTATACACAGTCCTGAAATGATTCTGAAGTATATAAAAGTTCTGCATGCTGCATTTTGTTTGCCATAATTACAGTAAAGGAATGTTTAACAGTGATTGAAATAAATGTATTGGAGGTTAGAAATGTAATGAAGGGAATGTTAAATCATTATATTAAGGTTGTGTTGGAGGAGAAAGGGAAGAGGAAGTGACACAGCGCTGTGTGGTAAGAAAAAGGGGAAGTGTTACACTCCAGGCTCTGTCTGCCACTCTGTCTCTGTCTTATTGTCACAATAAGAATTAAGTGTTGAACTTTGCTGTAAGTGTAGAAAAAGGAGGTACAATGGGTTACCATGATTGAAAACAATGTATTGAAGTTTAGAGATCTAATGAAAATCAGTAAAGAAACAGTGTTGAGCTGAGGTCATGAGAAAGTGTTAAAGAACTGATTAGGTCAACATGAGAACAACAGGAAAGGCCTACAGAACAAGAAGAGTATTTCATAATGAAGCCTTAAGAAATCGTTAACCGCCATCAAGAGACTGTTAGTCACTGAACGGAGAGATGGCTGACAAAATGTCCTAATAAGGACATAAAACCGAGCCTCACAACCCTCACAAGTAAACAAGTTATATCTACACTAATAATAAATATAAGGTTATATCTAAAGTTATATCTAATCTAATCTATTGATAAAAAAATGCTGATTTCCCAGCAAAATATTAATTGAAAGTAGAAAAAGCACTAAAGTCCAATACAAAGAGATGTGTCTCACTCAACCAAAATTCTGGACACAGTTCGGCTCTGGTTCTGAGTCAATGGGTCACATGACCCGGAAGCTATTGAACAAAGATGCAGATTTGTGTCGGTACAGTGAAGGAGGAGAACAAACCTGCTCTGTGTAACCGAAGCTGAGGCGTTAAAGCAGAGTCCAGTAGGTTCCGGTGTCGCTGGTTCTGCTCTGTGGACCGACACAGTTCCTCCTCGTACTCTGCTATCGTCCTTTCAAACAGCGCACATATCTCCTCAGCAGCCGCAGTCAGTCGCTGCTTCACCAACGATCTCAGAATCTGGACTTTAGACATTTTCACACAGTCACACTGTTTACAGCTAGCATGCTAAGCTAACGTGTGTATACTTGTATCTGGCGGGAGATGAGTCTGAGAGCAAACAGCACAAAGTCCATCACACACGTTCATCCAGACTGTCACTACGTCACTACCGTGGACGGGTCATCTCTGATCGATCATCAATAATCAGAAGAAAAGCGATCTGAGCGGCGCAGCGCGAGCCTCTGACGGTTTGCTACGGCAACTCCACTGGGACTAACCTCGCAGCTGCGCGTTAACCGAACCTCCTCTGTTTTCATTCTAACGCGTAAACATGCCGTTATTTTAACACAAAGAAAGGAATATCTTCATGTAAAACGTTTGCCGAATGAACAATGAGCTCGAATAGTTCAGAAAGTGATGTAGACAGAGTTTCACAGAGTTTATAAAGTGTCTCTTAACTCAACAACTCACTAAATTGAGACATTTTTTAAGGGAGTCTGGGGACTTCTCCAAGAAGTAGCCTACATAAGTTATATAATGAGTGTGTTTGATATGAAGAACACAGCTACCTCTAATTCAACCACTAGATTTATTTATAGGGAACTATCTACATGTACATCCTCCATATATACTGTATAATAGAATAGAATAGAATAGAATAGAATAGAATATAAAAGTGACTCTGATCCATCAGATTTGATCTTCATGTCTGTGTACATGAAGATGTGTCAGTGTGTATACATGAAGGTGTGTGAGTGTGTGTGCATGAAGGTGTGTGAGTGTGTGTTCATGAAGGTGTGTGAGTGTGTGTTCATGAAGGTGTGTGAGTGTGTGTACATGAAGGTGTGTGAGTGTGTGTACATGAAGGTGTGTGAGTATGTGTACATGAAGGTGTGTGAGTCTCCTTGTAGAGAAGTGAACAAATAAAAGATCAATCCACAGAAGTCTTTTGTGTTGTTGAATAAAGTATCAAATAGAACAATAGATAATAACAGAGTAGATCTATTTCAGCTGAAAGGTCAGCACTCTGCACACCAGGGCGTTCTGGGTGAGTCTTACAAAGAGCTACAGAGAAAGTCACAGTTTATAGAAAACTATGATGATTAAACAGAACTGAGGTTTATGTTTAAGATGCTTTGAACAGAAAGGTAACAGTTATATGTGAGGTTAAAGCAGAGGGGCCACGGCTCCTTCAGAAGTCTTACAGTGTCTGAAGTTAAGATTCGATGGGTCTTAAATATTTTTGGTCACATTACTGAGAAGATTTCTCCGTCTGACCGAAGAGGAAGAAGGTTTTTCCGGCGGTATGCACGGTGTCATCAGAGATGATTGAGGCAGTCAAGCTAAAGCTAGCTGGGAACATCTCACTCTCCGGCTTCTCCTCCGGTTCACAGCAGCTGCAAATAAAACCTGAGTTGTGACCTGAAGTTTCCCTGTTTAATACACTGAGCTGCTCGGCTGTTGCAGTCCCTCCTGACCAGCCAGACCATCAGTGGAGCTGCTTCTGTTCCTGGTGTCTAGTTCATCTTTGACCTGAGTTCTCCCTGCAGATGAGACAGAGGACAGTTAGACAGAGACAAGCAGCCGATCACAGACAGACACACAGACCTCTGTTCTGTATCTTCATACTGATGTTTGAGCTTCACTGTTTTCTCTCTCAGGACGTCTCCATCCTTGTTGATGACTTCACACCAGTATTCTCCTGTGTTTGTCTCTTTGGGGTATTTCAGGGTCAGACTGAGGTCTCCAGTCTTCAGCAGGTCTTTCTTCATCTCTGGTCAGTCTATATAATCCTGGTGCTGTTTCTCAGGCTGGTCAGATCTGTTCTGATACAGGTGGACTGTCCTAATTGTGCAGTACCACTCCACTTTAGCGTCCTCAGGCAGGTCAGCTGTAGTTCTGAGTGGCAGCTGGACAGACTCCACCCCCTCCTCCACCTCCACATGACAGTCTGAGAGGAAACAAAGCACAACATCAGCTCTCAACCAGATGAGACCAGCAGGTAACAGGGGACAGAAACACAGGAAGTAAAACCAGGTTTTCAAGGTGTTGGACATGATCAGAGTCCTGATGGTGTTGTGATGTTTTGTCCCTGTGGTCTTCACAGTAATGTCTCATCTCAGTGTTGAACTGCTGTTTGTTGCTTCTCTTTGTCACTTTCACATTTCTGGATGTCAAATTTAACATCAGCTGATTGATGTCAGTCTGACCTCTGACCTGTCTCTACAGTACTGACCTGTATCTACAGTACTGACCTCTGACCTGTATCTACAGTACTGGCTAGTGCTGCACAGTAAACCGATATTAGAAAGCCGTTAAAAACAATACTTTTTCACATTTTCTTAATATCGGTACTTTATGAACTCTGTGCAACAGCGGGGCAGCGTGTCTGTGTGCAGCTTCTCTCTGCTTCCTCACTGCCTGCAGTCAGAGTGGGCGTGGTTTCACGGTGACAGACAGTCACAGAGCAGAGAGAGACAAACATGGCTGAACGTTATGGAAGCAAATCTGTTCCATAATTTAAATTAAAATGGATTAACAGAAATGCTTTTTCATTTTCAGAATATAGCTGCATTTTTTGACTCATAAATAAAGTGAGTAATAAATCATCCAAAAGGCATTTTCATTTTCTTCTTCAAGACTGCTCATTTTGTAACTTAATTAAAATGATAAAGAAAATTACATTTAAGATTAAATTTTCAAAAGATAGTTACCAAAATTCAATTTGAAATGTCAAATTTGAAAATTAAAATGCACTAGCAGAAAGGCTTTTTCATTTCAAGGTCATAGCTGCGTAATTTGACTCATAAATAAAATTTAGTAATAAATCATTCAAATTGCATTTTCATTTTCTTCTTCTGAAAATAAAACCAAGAGGACATTGCTTTTTCGTTTTCATGCCCGTCCCCCGCAAAAAAGAGTCCAAAATTCAATTTGAATTCGCAATCCCAAGCGGCGCAGGAGAGTGACGTCAGCGGCCTCTCTTCTTCTTCGCACATTTACATGTCAGGATCTGGTTATTATAGATGCAGATTAAACATTTAACTGTCATGTGTCATCACAGTAACAGTGTTACATATGTTGGCAGCTGTAACCACATTATAAAACACATCCTGTGGTTTGGTGCCCCTAAATAATTCTTTAGGGGGACTGAAGCCCCCCTAAAGAATTATTTGGTGTTTTTATCAGATTTTATTTATTTATTTATTTTTTTTTACAAAAAAGTGCAGACAAATTCAAGATATAGTGGCCAGAATATGAGTTTAAATAAATAATCATATAACCTGTCATTACTCACTTCATAGTGTAGGGTAGAGAGAGCCCCTTCAGTGCGTCGTTATCAATCCATTCCACGTGTTCATATAGAGAACGCCCACATCACTGAAAATCCAGCCCACGTTTTCGACCTTGCTTGCACTCGGTACCTGCAGCGTGTGGACCTTGAAACACACAGAACGACTAGAACAGCATGAGGAGAAGAACGTGATGAAGAAGAATGGATATAAGAAAGTTTTTCAAGAGAGTAAGTATTCATCACTGCTGGTAGTAACAGTTAGCTCCAGCCCCCAGCTAACAGCAGAAAGTCCCATGTAATTCATGAACCAAGTGCTCCCTGTTTGACAAATAAAAACCTCACATCCTGTGCATCTCTTGGGAGCTAAACCTCCCCTGTCCTTAAAACCTAGTGACACCCCTGAGGAGGAGGCTTTTCTCACAGGACGGCTGGATGAGCAGGAACAAATAAATCCACCAGTTCACTCCAACAGGTGCACTTCTCAACATCACTGAGAGATATTTTAGGTTTTATAGCCTCACAACTGAGCTGAAGCTGTTCCACAAACAAACAGAACCACTTCAATAACTCTGATGCACATGACTCTGCATGAAGCCACTAATATACTGTTGGACATAATATATGCCTAACAACACATATTTAAGATTTTATAATGATGCTGCTGAAATAAGACAAACTGACATGTGATGTGCATCGTTATTGATGATGTGACTCACGACGTTCAGCTACGATTGATGTTGTGGTGACCCGGTTTAAATAGAAACACTGACCACACACACACACACACACACACACACACACACACACACACACACACACACACACACAACACAAAGACAGGTGACTCTCTCTGGAGGCCACAACCAACTAAACCACAAGTAGAACAACAACACAGATGTGAGGAGGCAGCGAATGCACAGACACCAGCAACTTCTACTGAAACAAACCAAACTTTATTCAAAATGTTGACATTTAAAGCAGTGTTTATATGTTGTATCAGTGAACTGGGCAGAGGCAGCCGAGGTTAGACACAACTGTTACAACAACACAACAACACAGCAGAGCTCGTACAGTCCAGTATATGATGTGTAACTAATGAAGCTGTAAACTAGCAGAGCTCAGAAACCATAAACTCACAAATACGATGAGACAACGGGCTGTTTTTGTGCAGCTGTGTTATTTATATGGCGACAAAAGGAAAAGACAGCAGTTTATTCCAGTAATAGATTACTTCTATGAAAAAAAAAGATTAGCTGAATTGCAGAACTAACACTTAATGCTACTCGATTATAAAAGTAATCCTGCTGCACTGTAATGGATTACTTTGTGACTAGTTACCCCCGACGCTGGTCACAGATGTGTTCAGCTCAGAGATGATGCGCGGCGCTGACCCTCATGATGTCATCAGCGTCCTCAGCCACGCCCTCCTCAGGTCAGTTGGGAGATGCTGTTGCCATGGAGACGGATAGGTCATTTCCTGTCAGAGCGGTTAATCATGAAATTCAGATTGATTTTATAAACAATATTAGAAGAAGCCTGAGTATCATAATATAAATACTAACAATCATCAATACATGATAGAGATGTTGTGCAATGACTGATTGATTGATTGATTGATTGATTGATTGATTGATTGATTGATTGATTGATTGTTACCTGTGGACCTGTGGCGTTATAAAGACACCATGATGACAGTGGAGATGCAGTACGGGCAGAACACCACCAGGTGGAGGAGCACGAGAAAGAGGGGGGTGGAGTGAGGGGGCGGGGCTGCAGATGGGGGCGGGGCTATGGTTGTTGGTTTACCTGTAGAGAGAAACGCACCTGTTCAGGTGAACATGTGGATGAAATGAGTCCTGAAATCAAAATCAGCCAGTTCAGTTCAGTTTGGTTCTATCCTGTTCCTCCATCAACAGAAGTTCTGTTGGTAATCTGGCTCCAACTCCAGGAAACTATTCTCCTTATTCTCTTCCCTCCTCCCCACCCCTCCCCCTCCCTTCCTCCCCCTCCCCCTCCTCCCTCCTCCCCCTCCTTCCTCACTGCTGAGGACTTTGCAACTTACTTTACCCAGAAAGTAAAAGACATCAGCTCCTCCTTTACTCCGATGCCCATCCAGAAAGCTCCTCCTCCGACCGTCACCTCTGATGGTTTTACCTGCTTCAGTCCTCTCTCTTCTGAAGATGTTCTCACACTAGTGACGTCTAACCGGGCCACCGCCTGTTCCCTGGACCCGATTCCCTCCTCTCTTCTCCAAAACGTCTCTCATGACATCCTGCATTCCTCACCACTCTGATAAACTCCTGCCTCACTTCAGGCCTCCAGCTCCTTTCAAGACAGCCACAGTAAAGCCACTCCTACAGAAACCCACCTGGACTCAGCTGACATCTGAAACTACAGACCTGTATCCCTTCTTTCATTCCTCTCTAAAACCCTAGAACACACCGTCTACAACCAACTGTCCTCCAATCTTTCAGATAATCTTTCAGAAAACTACCTCCATGACCCAAATCAGTCAGGTTCAGGACCGCTCACTTCACTAAGACGGACCTCCTCACAGTGACTGAGTCACTCGGTGCCTCCAGAACCTCGTCCCACTCGTCAGTCCTTGTTCTCCTCCACTTATCGTCTGTGTTTGATAAAGTCAACCACCAAATCCTCGTCTCCACTCTGGCTGAACATCGCTGACTCAGCTCTAACCTGGTTCACATCATACCTGACAAATCGCACCTTTCAGGTCACATGGAACAGCTCCTTGTTCCCTCCCTAGAGGGGACAGATGTGCAAGAGAAATATATTAAAATGCAGATAAAAGTATTTCTAAGATCTAAACTGAAAGTTTTCCTCCTGTCTGGTTCTCTGAGAATAACAAGGTGCATCTCCATTTCTGCCACTTTGAGTTTATGATGTCTGTAGTGAACATTTGTCAGATAATCTAAATCACACTTTAAATAAAGACTAAAAGAACAATAGTGTGAGGAAAATTCTCCAGCCGCCTCCTGCATGGTTTCTGTCTAGTGACAATTAAATGTTTGCAGAACATGAATAAGGCTGTGAAAACGAGCCTAAAGTCACATGGAGCGGCTCCTTGTCCAAACCCTGCTTTCTGGAACCTGGCTCAGTAGGCTCAGTATCAGGTCCGGTTCTGTTTCCACTGTACACTAGATCACGAGGCTCTGCAGTCACATCACATGGATTCTCTGACCACTGTTCTGCTGACGACACCAACTGTTCCTCTCTTTCCCCTCGTCCTCCTCCAACAGCCACGTTGTGACGCTCATCTCTGAATGTCTGCATCATCTCTGCTTGGACAGCTGCTCATCACCTCAAACTCAACCTGAGTAAACCTGAACTCCTCTCCATCCCGGGGACAGACTGCCCTCACATGGACCTGTCAGTCACTGTCCAGGACACCATAGTATCGCCTTCATAGACGTTGAGGAGTCTTGGCAAAATCCTCGACGACGAATTGTCCTGCACCCCCAACATCACTGCTGTGGCCTGATCCTGCAGATTTGCCCTTTACAACATCTGCAGGATCCGGTCTTTCCTCACAAAGGACGCCACGCAACTCTTGGCTGGACTTTCAGCCTCTGCAACTAAACCGTTGCAGCATATCCAGAACGCTGCAGCATGCCTTGTTTACAATCTTCCCAAATTCTCCCATGTGACCTGCCTCCTCCATGACCTCCACTGGCTTCCTGTTGCAGCCCGCATCCGATTCCAGACGATGGTGCTGGACTTCAAGGCCATCAACAGAACTGCACTCGTCTACCTCTAATCACTGGTCGTTCACACGCCCCAGAGCTCCACTACATCAGCAGGCCGGCTGGTACCGCCATCACTGAGAGCAAACAAAGGACACTCAGCGAAGTCGCGGCTCTTCTCTGTTCTGGAGCCTCAGTGGTGGAACGAACTCCTGACCAACATCAGGACAGCAGAGTCACTCTCTGTCTTCGGCAAAAGACTCAAGACTCATTTGTTTAGACTTCACCTCGACCCCGCAGAGCATGACTATGCTGCTAAATGCCCTAAATGTGAATGCAAATGGAAAATAAATAACTTTTTGAACCTTCAGTGATGAAAAAACAGAACTCAAACAGTTTTGTAACGAACTGAACTGAACTGAACTGAGGTGGACTGCTGGGTAGAAACGGGTCTACAGGGAACCTCCTGACCTGTGACAGTGATCCAGCTGGGTGGAGACTCTCCATCACTGCTGGTGTTACACTTGTAGAGTCCTTCATCAGACCTGGAAACATGGTGGATGGTCATGTGACCTGTAGGCTCAGGCTGAGAGCTGTGAGGACAGATCTTCAGAGAGGCTGGAGGAGGACAGGGAGACGATGTGCTGGTTAAAAAGATTATTAGATGAGCCTGTAGTATCAGGCGGATTAAGAACAGGTGAAATCTATCGTTGTACGTGTTTGATAATCATTAATCTCCTTGTTGGTGCAGAAAGTTCCCACACAAACACACACACAGGAAGTGTTCTCACCTTGGTGTGTGCAGCTGCTCAGCAGTGACGTCACAACTAAAGACAAAAGACACTCCGGTTGGTTTGAGAGGAAACACAGAGGAGGACAGTCGTATCAAAGAAACATCATCAGCTCATGTTGTTTTTAAAGCAACAGTGTGAAAAGTGACGTCCTGTCAGAGTAACATGGACACTAACGTCTGTTCATGTTCCACAAAACAAACTGTGTGTTTCTTCCAGCTGATGTGTGAGTGTACTTACAGAGCAGACGCAGCAGACGTGTTTCCTCCATCCTAACACCGACTCATATGACATCTACACTTCATCACTTCATGGTCACATCAGTCAGACCCTCCTCCTTCCTCTCTGACTGACTCTCACCCTGCTGTGGTTTCCTCTCCACTGACTGCAGCTGAACAACAGATAGATTCCGTTTTAAAAGCAGACAGAATGTTACAACAAAGTGCAGCAGTGATGTCATGTGTCTCCTCATAGAGCAGATTATAATCTCAGTCCAGCTGCTCCAGAGATGAAACTACCTGCTGTGGATTCAGTTCAACACCAGGAGCAAGAAACAACAATCAGACAGTAGAATCACATGAAGACATGATTCATACTTGTGGTTGTTGCATATAAATGATGATGTACGTGAATAACACCAAGAAAGTGATATAGAAGAACATATCTATAAAATGTTGCATGTGTCTGATGTTTGGTGTGTAGTCTAGACTAAGTACGTGTTATTGCCAACATTTTGATATCATGAGCGACAAGAGAAACAGAAAAAATACTAGAAGACAACTGGGACACAAACAGGTTTGATGGATCGTTACTTAAAGTCACAGAACACTCTTCCAGCTCATTGTCTGTCGCTGCCCTTCGATCCAGCGTTCACAGGGTTAAATCTCCCAGACACTTGGTTCACTCCCTGAACTACATCATCTCTTCCTGTAAATCATGAGATCTACTTCACTATTTCACCAGTTTATCATGGAGGCTGTTCTTTCTGATGTAGCTCCAGAGACCAGCAGCAGATCAACACCCTCAGCTCTCATGGCTTCACTTGTCCTCCTGTTGTTTCTTCTGTATGAAGCAGCTTTTATTTTGAAGAGATTATAATGTAATCATGTTTATCTAGGGGACTTACTGTATAACATGTTCCAGTTAATGTGAGATTTTTAATAAAGCGACTGAATTGTAGACAGTGTTTTAGTGAGGCAGGAGCAGTTTTTAATGAAACAGGTCAGATTGAAGGTCACATGTCAGTGTATGTAGTTCGACATATTAAGTGTTTCTGTGTTTTTATCACGTGTGTTTCCTGTGTGCCAGTATCAGGACAGATTGGGCAAAAACATGGGTTTGTATGTATTTAATTGTATTTTGGAGAGTCTAATTTCCGGGGAAATTATGAGGCTTGTTGGCCAAATATGGTCGTAGAGGGAGGAACAGACGAAGGAGGTGTTTCCTGTCTGAACAGTGAGGCTGTTTCACAGACTGACTGTGATCCAATCAGATCAAACAGTGATGATCATTAAAGACTCACTCTGACTTTATTGAAATGTGATGTGTATAATTCATCAGGTTTGAACTTAAAGAGGTGAAACATGAGATTTAATATTTAAAGTGTTTCTCCATCAATGATCCGACTGTATGTGTTTTATCTGACGGAGTCAAACTGCTGCAGCAGAGTAAAGAAGTCATCAGTCATCAGTCATATTACAGGGAGTTCTACCTGCTCACAGTGTTTACCACATGACCAACAGGTGTGTTAAAGGGCCAGTACATATATTATTACTGTCACCAACGTGTATGTCTGTCTAATGTCTGTCTGAATTAGAAAGACATGCTGCGTGTTCGCTCTCTTGCATTTAAATCAGGCAATGAGACGGAGTACAAAGCTGCGAAGTAGTGACTGAAAAAAGCCAAACGTAGTTCAGAGAGAAACAGGACAGCTTCTATTCCACTGCTGACTCTGGGCGGATGTGGCCTACAGCACAACAAAGACTACACGACCACCACCAGCACCATCAGCTCCACAGACAGCCTGCCAACACCTTCTACACCTACTTCGAGAACTCCAGCCACACCACAGAGTGGAGGCACTCACACCGAGACCCCACTCTCCTCCACAAAACGTCTCATCAGGTCAGGTGCACAGAGTCCTGAGGAACATCAACCCCCACAAGGCAG
This sequence comes from Diplodus puntazzo, assembly GCA_963678695.2. Taxonomy (NCBI): domain Eukaryota; kingdom Metazoa; phylum Chordata; class Actinopteri; order Spariformes; family Sparidae; genus Diplodus; species Diplodus puntazzo. Next base: position 28,201,043 of record OZ023170.1, read on the forward strand.
CTGGACCAGACAACATCCCTGGGCGGGCTCTCAGAGCATGTGCCAACGGGCTAGCTGATGTTCTCACATCCATCTTCAACCTTTCCCTCAGCCACAGCACCGTTCCCTCCTGCTTCAAGACCACAATCATCATCCCCCTTCCCAAGAAGAGCCCAGCCACCTGCCTGAATGATTACAGACCAGTAACACTCACTCAATCATCATGAAGTGTTTTGAGACAGTGGCGCTGACCCACATTCAGAGCAGCATACCAGACACCCTGGACCCCCTGCAATATGCCTACCGGCCCAACAGGCCCGCCTCAGACACTGTCTCCGCTTTTCTCCACTATTCCCTCTCCCACCTGGAAAATAAAGACTCCTACATCAGGACGCTCTTTGTGGACTACAGCTCCACCTTCAACACAGTCATTCCCGACAAACTCACCAACAAACTGTCTACCCTTGGTCTGCACCCCTAAATGATCTGAATGAATGAATCTCCCTCATTAATTATAAGTAGTCCAGAACCTTAATGGTAAGTAGATGAGTAATTATGATGTCATGTATTTATCAAGTTTTATATGAAATTTCTTCCAAATGACCACAATAATGACCTCAACATGTATAAAAGGAGTGTAAAGTGATGCTGAAATTAGAAAATAGAATAAAATTGGCACTAAATTAGAGAGTTTCCACTGAGTCTGTTCATGAACAAGCTGAACGGAGCCAGAAATATCAAGAAGTCCAAAAAAAGCTTCACTTAGAGGGTCAGAAGTCTTCAGAAGGCTTTTTAAAATGGATATAAAATTCCAAGTGAAAGCCTGTTCGTTCCCTGGACGAGGACGCTACTACTTGATGAAGATGGTTTAAAACCAGAGCCTCAAATGAAAACAATGTGATGGTCGTACCTTGAGCTCCACTGAACGTCCATTCAGATCATTTAGGAACTGGAACAAGGAGCCTTTTAGTGATAGTATGTGTTGGCTGCCTGTGCAGGAGGGAGGACGGGATGCAGTAGTGATTAGCTTTGGTGTTTTATTATGAAAGACTGTGTAAGGTAGGAACATATTAGTCATTTTAGTGCTACATTTCTGTGGGGCACCGGTTGTAAAGTTGCACATGCTAAAATAAACAGCAACTTTTCGCCACATTTAGCAACAAACCGTGTTTGAAAAACAAGTGTGATATTTTAATGTTCCTTTTGACCAGATTTACAATAATATTTGTGAACATTGTGATATTTGCTTCTCTTGTAAAAATATAATTTCAATGTTAAATCTAGATAAAAAACTAAATCTAAATGTTAAATATTCTCTTTCTCTTTGGGGTCTTTCAGGGTCAGACTGAGGTTTTAACAACTTGCAACACAGAATCTGCAAGAAATTAATTAAACATATCAATTAAATAACAAAGACAGTTTGAAAGGGCTGGAAGCAGGTGGCTTGAAATTACAAATAGCTGATTTAAACACAAGCATCGTCTTCAGGAAGTGCAGATATGCTCAGTGGAAATCTACCAGTAAGAGTCTGACATTATTACAGACATGGTTCCCACACAGAGAGACCGTTCTGTTGAATAACAAGATCTGTTTTGTTACCAAAAGTTGGAGAGAAGAGTTTGGAGTTTACCTTGAGGATTTCCAAAGTCATGTCTCAATATTTAACAGATTCTGAGGATCAAAAGGTGACCTATCACCACATTTCAGAGAGAGACTTCTTGAACAGGACTTGTGTTTCTGGATACAAAACTAATCTTATTATTTAACTAAACGGTCTCTGTAGGAATATTTTCTGTCAGACTCTGAGAATAACAACCTCAGCCTGTCAGAGACAAAAACACTTCTAGTGGACTGAAGTTTGACGGTCAGAGTTGCCCATAAGGATCATGTTGCAGTTGTGTCATGGCTGCCAGCTGAGGAGATCAACTGGACAGATCCAAAACATTCATGAAGTATAAATCATTTGCATATCAAACATGTAAATATAGTTCCAGGTTTAAAAGATCCAGAATTCCACCTAAACTTCACAAAAGCTCAGACAAGTAAACGCTCCTTACAGAAAAACACTGTACTGTGTCCGCTAACAAATCATTGAATAAACACCAGAAAGACATTCTGTGGTCTGTGAATTCTTTATTAGACAAACTGTCGACACAACACTGGTGTCACGAATGGGACGCTCACTGATCTGACAACAGACACACAGAGTCCCTGAAACCTCTGCTGGAAAGACAGGATAGAAGAAGAGTTCAGAGGTCTGAGGACGGATCGAATCATCACAGTGTTTGTTGATTAAACAAAGACAAATAAACTTCATTCACAGATGTCTTTCAACTCAGAGGAACCTTCAAAATTACAAATGAACATTTTACTCACACCGTTTTTGATGAACACTTTCTGAATCTTGTTTCAGACTTCTCTCTTTCAGTTTGGATCCAAAAAAACTTTTACAATACACAGTAACTCTAAACATGTTTGTTTCTGGTGGAACAACAATATCCAACTTCCTACTGTGTCAGTATTCAGACAACATATTCAACAGACACGTTTGTAATTATCTTGTAGGAAAGTGCTGAACTGTGTTGTTTTCACTGGTTTCATCACAGTCTTCAGTCTGAGTCTCTGGACTCTTCAGTCCTGTCTTCATACTCTAGCAAATGTCTATCTGGATCTGAGATCCTGGCTGGTTCTGGTTCTCCTCAGGCCTCTCCATCAGCTCCTGTTTCCATCTGTTCAGCTGTACCTCTAAATTTGGTTATGATGAAGCTGTGATGCATTACAATGATCACACTTTTAATGTGCCATGTTGGGTGAATGTTTTCTCACAACTGCTGCAACAGAAGAATTTCTCTCATGTGTGCACGGCGATGCGTCAGTTCATACTTTCTCATGCTGGGAATCAATAAGGATATGAATTGATTATTATTTATTATTAATTAAATTGTTATTGTTAATAAATAAAACGTGATTACAATGATTCATTAATGAACACAGGGCACCACCCTGTAGTCAGGGATCAATAATCAAACGATATGCCTAAAGTTTATAAATAATTGTTAAGATTAGGGAAATATCAATAATTAGATGAGGTGTAAGGTGTAAATCCGAGCACTGACCGTCTCAACTAGCTGTTATTATAATATTGGACTGTGCAAAATAATCACAGATGCTGCTCAGTTAAAATCAACAGTGTTTATTAAAGTTTTATCCAAAACACAAACCACATACTTCAGCAAACAACAGTTGTTCTCTACAACGAGCACCACAAGAACATAAGCAAAGCCAAAACCAACATATAAATGGAGGTATGTGTGTGTGTGCGTGTGACAGGAAGTCCCTTGTAAAAACTACCTAATGTGGCTTGAGAAGTCATGTTCGCCAGATCCCATTGGAGAGACTACAGGAAATGCCGAACTTGACTTGCCAATGTCACGCAAGAACAAGAATTCCGAGGCGATAATTCCGATTCTGTTGAATCAGATACCTGGAATTAAAAAATAGCTGCAATGAGTATTTCGACCAAAGGTGATCACTTCATGAGCGTGCAAAATTTGAACAAAGATGGCAGTTACATAGTCTTTGGTTTCGTGTTCAGTTTGATTGCATGTGAGAAGGAGCGGAGCGGCAATCAGGATGATCGGGAGCTTTTCTGGTCGGCCAGCCAATGAATTTGCACAAACCGGCCCACAGATTATTGTGAGCGGCCGTGAGACGTATGAGGCTCATCAAATTGAGGTGAATTTGGAGGGATAATACCCACAATTCAAGAAAAAGTAGTCGGGCTACCAAGAGGATTCTACTTCTGAAGTCAATAAAAGGGGTTATCGACACACATATCTGTTGTTATAATGGGATTATTAACTAAAAAATCTCCTACAGATCACTCACAGCATTACGTGTGTGTTACCCGGGATGTGCATGTAAGTGTGTTTTTGTGTATGTGTGTAAGTTAGTAAAAGGAAAGAAGCTAAGCGAGCACTTAGCAGACAACAAAGAAAAACACAACAACTACGTGGTACACAGCGGTCGTCTCTGCCTCAACCAGCGGCCGGCAATCGGACCAAGATTTGTTTATCGTCTGCTGATCAAGCCGAAATACAACGTACTGTGGTCACAAATGGTGGCAAAACTACACAAGCTGTCCACTGAGTGGATCAGCATGACTGAGCCCCTAGTGAGCATAATAACACAGTTGGTACACAGTACAGTCAGCCATAAGTGGCGTTCCCTTCACAACAAATATGAGCACAACAAACACGCCATATACTATCTGTTTCTGCTCAAACAGAAGCCTCTTACTTGGGTCGCCCATTGTGACTAGCGTGTCCCCTCCGACTAGACACTCCAACTCGTTTTGGATGCGAGCGCAGGATCAGCTGTAAAGTACTAACAGCTGATGAAGACCGGCTGCTATCACACAGTGGGACCAATCAGATGGAAGGACCGGACCTCGATGGTTCTGTCCCCTTCTGAAGATAATTTCGTCCTTCTGCAGGCAGTGATGAATGAGTGGGTTGTGCAGCATTCCTCTATGGATCCAAAATAATGATAATAAAGACTATTCTAACAAAAAACAAAGTAAAAACAAACTTTCAAAACAGGACCACTTTAAGCAATGGGGAATGAGTCAAAGTGTAGTCGTACCTTGAAGTACCATGTCAAAATGTATTATTCAATTAATTACCACATTGAGAGCAAAGACATGTTTGATCTCCTGTGTGAATCCTGATGTGTGTGATTACATGTTGCTGTTGGTGGAATCTTTAACCACATTCATTCTCCTGTGTGAATCTTTGTGTGTGCGATAAGATTTGGCTGTTGCCTGAATCTTTTGCCACATTCAACACAACTAAACGGTTTCTCTTCTATGTGAATATTTGTGTGTGTGATAAGATCTTCCTTTCGGATGAATCTTTTACCACATTCACCACAACCGAACGGTTTCTCTCTTGTGTGAATCTTTGTGTGTGTGTAAAGACCTTGCTTATGGGTGAATCTTTTACCACATTCACCACAACTGAACTGTTTCTCTCCTGTGTGAATCTTTGTGTGTGTGATAAGACTGTGCTTTTGGATGAATCTTTGACCACATTCACCACATCGGAACGGTTTCTCTCCTGTGTGAGTCCTTGTGTGTGTGATAAGACTTTGCTTATGGGTGAATCTTTTACCACATTCACCACAACTGAACGGCTTCTCTCCTGTGTGTATCATTGTGTGTGTGATAAGACTTTGGCTTATTGGGTGGAGATACGTTTACCACATGAACCAGGGGAGACGCAATAACGGCGGGGGGCCCGACCTACTGGGGGGGGGCGGGGGGGGGCCGAAGGCCGCCGGCACCGCCGGCCGGAAACGAGGAAAAGCGGGAATTAGAACCATGCCGGGTAAGTAACCGAGGTATTACTTCAACCCTATTAAGTAGGGACACAAGACCGGGAGAGTAAGAAGAATTATCTTCTCAAAAAAAAATTTCCCGACTACAAACACGGATGATTACAAATTCTACATCAATAAATAGCGAGCGACCCACCCACCCGCGCTCGAAGCTTGTCTTCTTCTTTCGAATTTCTCTCGGGGGGGGGGGGGGGGGGGGGGGGGGGGGGGTGGGGGGGGGGGTCATAAAACTACAACCCGAAGGCGACCCCCACACCCCCGGCACATACAAAGGCCCCAACGAAGAGAATGGGAACCAGAGACACTTGGAGAAGGTACTGATCTCTATCTCTCTCAAAACCTAGGGGATAATCGGGGTGGTTAAAGTGTTAATGTCGTGTGTGGGTGAAATCAGACAGTTTTTATCGAGAGCGAGTAGAGCGAGTTTATATATCTACGTGCATGAAGTGGTGAGGGTTTTACCCGCGTTTATCGGAGGGGTAGAGAAGGCTATTGAGGAGGGAGATCACTAGGAGGTGTAGAGAAAGGCGGCAGAGCCGAGAGTCGAGCTCCTAACAGGAGTTGTTAAATAAATAGCCCACAATCAGGAGTCTACCACACACGGGGGGGGGGGGGGGGGGGGGGGGGGGAGCGGTGGGCTGAACCTCGACACGACCATGAAACGCAAGCATCCACGCGATGTGTAAAGTAGCATACACACATCTGCGCGACACAGAAGCGTTATAGTTTTAAAGAAAGGGGGGAATCATGGGAATACAAAAGAACACCGATCTCTCCACAAAAAAGGCATAAAAAATAGCTACAGAGACCAGAGACCTCAGCGCGAATAAATGTGGCAATCATAAAAAGTTATCACCCGAAAAACGAAAATAACTCAAAGCGCACAACAATCCTGAAGCGCGTTTAAACCACACATCAATGACAGCGCGTAATGCTCGTGCGTATGTAAAAAATCACAGGCAGAAGGGCGCGGCGGGACCTTGATCGGGGAGGACAGGGAGCCAAACAAAGGGTGGGGGGGGGTAACAGTGCGGTCTAAAAGCGCTAACTAGGGGGGGGGGGGGGGGGGGGGGGGGGGGGGGGGGGGGGGGGGGGGGGGGGGGGGGGGTGGGGGGGGCGGCCCGCCCAAGTGCCCTGTGGGGGGGAGTCCGAGAAGGGAACACGGGCCAAGCTAAAGGGGCGTGGTGAGAGAACTCTAATAAGGAAGCGGGTCTCTGGCGTTACTAGCGACGTGGGGGCGTTCCCATTCTTATCCGGCAGAGGGACCGAGCCAAGGGAAGACGAAGGTCTGGGCGGGGGAGGCAGGGGGGGGGGGGGGGCGGCCGGTGACGGATGGGGACCGGGGAGAGTCCGAAACAAAGTGAGACCACACGTGAACACACCGGGAGGGGGGGGGGGGGGGGGGGGGGGGGGGGGGGGGGGGGAAAATACTGAATAAACAACAATAAAAAAAACTAAAATAACAAACAAAAAGAAAAAAAAACATCCAAGTGACCGTGGTAATGGAACCGGCAGAACACATGAGAGTGCGAGATTATATAACAATTAAATAAATTAAAAAAGACAAGCGCCTTTTCGAGTCGGCCCTCCATACAGCGGGGGGGGGGGGGGAGTGCCTCGCGGGTTAAACGGCGGGGTCGCCGCGAGCTAGCCTGCAAAGTCCAACCTCCCCCCGCCGCGAGGCACAAGTGCGGATACTCAAAACAGTGGGGAGCGAACGATTCCATCGAAAACCGGTTCTGCGAACCAACAGCAACGGAAACCCCAGACAATAATCAAAGCCGACGGAGGAATGACCCACTTAAGTCCACTAAAACCACAAACAACCCCCGTACCTAGAACTGTAAAATGGTGAAATCTTTTACCCACATTCACCACAACTGAATGGTTTCTCGTCCTGAGTGAATCTTTGTGTGTCGTGATAAGACCTTGCTTGGAATGAATCTTTACCACATTCACCACAACTAACACGGTTTCTCTCCTGGTGAATAACTGTGTGGTGATGAAGATCTTGCTGTTTTCTAAACCTTTTCACCACATTCTCCACAATACTGAACGGTATCTACTCCTGTGTGAATAATTGTGTGTATATAAGATCTTGCTGTTGGCTGAACTTTCAACCACATCACTCACAACTGAAGCCGGTTCTCTCCTGTGTGAACTCTTTGTGAGAGTGATAAGATCTTGCCGATGTCTGAACCTTCAACCAAAGGATTCCAACCACATTCACCACAACTGAAACGGTTCTCTCCTTGTGACTAACTGGTGAGTTGATAAATCTTGCTGTTAGGCTGAACCTTTCACACACATTCAACCACAACTAAATGTTCCCCCTGTGTGACTCTTTGTTGTGTGTGATAAGAGCTTGCTGTTGGCATGAACCGTACACCACATTCACCACAACTGAACGGTTTTCTCCATCGCTGTGGTGACTCTTTTGTGTGTGATTAAGATCTTGCTGTTGGCTGAACCTTTCACCACCTCAACCACAACGAAAGTTTACCCTCCTTTGGAACCTTTTGTGTGTCTGATAAATGTTGCATTCGGAGGAATCTTTTACACATTGACCACAACTGCACGGTTTCGTCTCCTGTGTGACCTCTTTGGTGACTGATAAGCTCTTGCTTCGGATGAATCTTGACCACAACAAGTCAACCCACACTGAACTGTTTCTCTCCTGAGTGAATCTTGTGTTGTGTGATAAGAATCTTGCATTCGATGAATCTTTGACTACATTCACCACAAACTGAACGTTTTCTCACCTGTTGAATCTTTTGTTGTGTGATAAGATCTTGCTTTCGGGTGAATCTTTGACCACATACACCACAACTGAACAGTTTCTCTCCTGTGTGAATCTTTGTGTGTGTGGTAAGATCATACTGTCGGATGAATCCTTTACCACATTCACCACAACTGAACGGTTTCTCTCCCGTGTGAATCATTGTGTGTGTGCTAAGATCGTTCTTTCGAATGAACCTTTTACCACATTCACCACAACTAAACAGTTTCTCTCTTGTTTGAGTCCTCTTGCAAATAATCAGCTTTGAGATTTTGCTAGATCTTTCACCACAGTCAGAGGAAATAAACTGTTCCTTGCCAGTACCACATCCTACACCACTTACAGGGACTTCAATGTTTTTCTGAGAGTTTAAACTTGACTGAGGTTCTTTGGTCTCACTCCAAACATCATCACTGTCTTCAGCCTCAGGTTCAGGAGGGTCTTCAGCTTGAGGTTCAGGAGAGTCTTCAGCCTCAGGTTCAGTAGAGTCTTCTGTCTCAGGCTCAAGAGAGTCTTCAGCTTCAGGTTCAGAAGAGTCTTCAGTCTCAGGTTCAGAAGAGTCTTCAGCCTCAGATTCAGAAGAGTCTTCAGTCTCAGGTTCAGGAGAGTCTTCAGCCTGAGGTTCAGGAGAGTCTTCAGCCTCAGGTTCAGTAGAGTCCTCTGTCCTGTCTTCAGTCCCGGATTGTAAATGTCTATCTGGAACTGAGTTCCTGGCTAGTTCTGGTCCACTACAGTCCTGTCCGCCAGCTTCTGTTTCCATCTGTTCAGTTTGTCTTTGATGAAGCTGCGAGGACTGAGGTTTCTCTTCATCATCATCTTCATGCTTCACAGGAACAAGAGTGAGTTTGAACTCAGTGATATCAGCTTCCTCCTGATTAGTCCACAGTTCCTCTTGTTCATCTTTAATGTGTGGGGGCTCTGGGTCCAGCTGGTCCGGACTGAAGCTCCACTCCTGCTGCTCGGGAGAAACCTTTTTCTGACCAAATAACAGCTGCTGGACATCTGCAGGACACCGGAGACAAAAAGACAAATGTTAGTCCGACAGAAAAAAGTTCAAATCAGGTTGATATTTAGCCAAATACTGGAGCGGACAGATAACCCCACATTGTTCCACTGAACATCATGAGAAATGACAAATCTAGATTAATTCAAACAGTGTGAAAGTATAATATTGTGTTGGAAATTTACTTCTAAAAATTCTATATTTGTCGCTAAAAAAAAAGAATTCAACAACAATACAAACACAATATTAATGTTGATCCAAAGTTCATACAAATGTATTTCTGCGCCTACATTTTGACGCTTCATGCTCCTTGATAACCACCAGTTTAAAATTTCTTGCGCACACAATAAAGCTTTTATGCTGCATTTCGACAAAACGCAAAGAAAATATTCATGCTGCATTACTTGCGCTTGTTCAACTGCAGGGTTATTAACTCTTAATCGTGTCTACAGGTGCAACGTGAATAGAAATAGCCATGAACAGGTGGCATCAATCCAGAGTCTGCAGCTTCCAGCGCTACCTGAAACCAACAGGTGCCCAGTTCTCAGCTGTGGAGCATCTGTCCATCTGTCTTCACTGAGTGGCAGCTTCTTAAAGGGATATTCCGGTGTAAATTTAATCCATGTTCTCACACACGTGACATTGAGTATGACCCCCCTCGAGAGATCAGTTTGCAGAGCGCTACCTAACCGGCCCAAAAAAGCCACAAATAATGCTCAGAACAACACCAAACTTAAGAAACAGTGCTGTTCTGAGCATTACTTGTGGTTTTTCAATGGCGGTTTATAATTGGATCCATTTACTGCAGTGTATTGTTGTCATGCAGTCGTTTCTGAGGATGCTAAAGCTATGTGAGCTAGCGCTCTGCAAACTTTATCTCCCGTGGGGGGTCCTACTCAGTATCACAGTGTGTTAGAACATGGATGAAACTTACACCGGAATATCCCATCAACGGGTGTGTTAAAAACAATCGATCTGTCCTGCCACTGTTGAAGAAATCATTTAAGTCCTGTTGAGCAGTTTACTGTAGGGATGTGTTTAATTCAAAGAATACCAGTAAACTGATGGACTGACAGGCACAGTGTGGATCTGAGCCGCTGAGTGGACCCAGAGCAACTGAAACAGTCTCATTTTAGGCCCCGTCCAGACGACAACGCCGTTTTTCGAAAACGCACACGTATTGCCTCGTTTTAGCCGACCGTCCATACGACTCCTGAAAACGCAGCGCCTGAAAACGCACTTTTTTGAAAACGGGTCACAGGGTGGAGAAATCCGAAAACGCAGCCCTCCCATTTTCATGTGGACGGCGAATCCGCATACTTTCCAAAACGATGACGCCATCGCCCCACCCCGCAACGTCTCATAACAACAACAACAACAATGGCGGACTACATGCTCGTGTTCGTGCCGCAGAAGATATTGAGCTTTCTTGCAACTTACTCGCCTTGTAGTTGAGTGTGAGTCGCAGCAGCAGTCTGACCTCATTACCGGTCCTCACAAATGATTCTGGTTTCCTTGCACTCGCCATTTTCATCTTCTTCTTGTTGTGTTCGGTTTCTCCGTCTACTGTCTGTTTGTTTACAGCGCGCAAGCTTTCTGCGCATGCTCCGTGTCTTCTTCTCCGTTTTTTGTGAATGTCAAGCGCCACCTATAGGCCTGGAATATGAACTACAGCGTTTTCAGTCGTTGTCAGTGGAGCCGTGTGGACGCAAATATTCTTAAAACGATGGCGAGGAAGACGGAGAGAAAAAATTTCGTTTTCGCCCGTCTGGACGGGGCCTTATACAGTAAGAACAAAGAACAAGGAAGGGCAGGTTCAAACAAAAGGTAAACAAAAGGCAAAGGGAGGGCGGTGTGGGGGCACATTTAACATAGTGATCAAGGTCCAGACGGCCTGAGACCAACTGGTGTTACACAAATGTGTATCTGCAGGGTGCCGGAGACGGACAGGAATCATCATTTAGGTCTGGAGGCCAAAGGGCTCTTTCCAGACGTCATCCCAAATGTGTATTTTCTTCCTCATTGTCTATGGACAAAATGTTTATTTACAATGTTTTCGGATCTTTCTGGTAAATATTAAAGAGAAAAGCTCTCATTGTTTAGGTGATCGTACAGTGAGAATCAGATGACAGAGGCATACATAATATTACCACTATACGATCACATGTTTGTGTTATACTGAAGAATACAGAAAAAGATTATAATAATATTGAAATGTGTTTATAGTCTCTTCTGAAAGCAAAAGGAAAATACTCCCGAGCTGGAGATCTGAATGATTGCAGTTGTGTCACACTGTGGATAACGACTGTGTGTCGCTGATGTTTGGACCAGTAAACAGAACCTTTGTACCGGCTTTGTTTGTGTCTAAACTATTGTAGGGATGTAACGGTATGAAAATTTCACATCGCTGTAATAGTGACCAAAATTATCACGGTTATCGATATACTGTGGTATTTTTTAAAATGTCTTTAAAATGTTGAACAAACACTGATAAATTGAAATAATTTCATCAAGATTTATATTTAAATATATTTATTATATATTAAAATAGTCCAAATCCAAAACCTTAACAAAACACTGCAAAATCAACATTAAATAATTATATAAGAATGTATCAAAAACTATGCAAAATAGGTCACTGGCTTTTTGTGATGAGGCAGCCTGTTTTTTATGGAAGCGAATCTTCATTTTCTTCTTCAAGACTGCTCATTTTGTAACTTAATTAAAATGATAAAGAAAATTACATTTGAGATTTAATTTTCAAAAGATGCCCCAGCAAATAGTTACCAAAATTCAATTTGAAATATCAAATTTGAAAATTAAAATGCATTAACAGAAATGCTTTTTCATTTTAAGGTCATCGCTGCATTATGTGACTCATAAATAAAATGAGCAATAAATCATCATGATTGCATTTTCATTTTCTCTTCAGGACTGCTCATTTTGTGCCAAGGCTAGAAAGTAAACTGCTTTTTCGTTTTGTTGCTTAGTTCTTGGAATAACCCGAGGAAATTATTCCAAACATCTAATTGTACAAGTTTGACTTGAGCACTTTGTTCCATTTCAAATCAGTTTTTTCAGTCTCAGCATTCTGAAGCAGTGACTTCTTTACACGTATCCATCGGTTCTCTACATTATATTAAGTTCCAGACAAAGACAAACGATTATATATGTTTATTGACTAAATAATTTGGGGTAAAATAAAAGAAATGACAAATTAAGACGAATAACAACAGACAACAGAAAAGGTAAAGACTGTAATTAGGAAATTAATAAAATGATGTGACCGTCGGCAGATGGTAAAGTTAAAGAGTTGGGTTTTATATATTAAATATTACGGGAGTAATTTTTAATACTAATGAGACCCTAATCTCCATTATCTAAGGCTTGACAATAACATGGGAAAGATCTGTTGTATGACCTTCTTCGGCTGGTTGGGAATCTGCTAAAATTAAGAAGATGAAATTGTAGTTTAATAGTTATTCAGAACGGGTTGGAATGTGGATGAGGATAGAGACTGCAGTAAGATTGGAATGTCACAGAGTCATAAAACGGTGTGACCCGTGAGGGGGGACTGGGTCATCTTTACCCAACCAACTTCTACTGACTGAATGCACACAGCACTTTACCATGAAGCTCAGAGCACTTTGACTGTGATGGTCAATGAAAATACTGACTGCAGTACTTTATATGTTTTTATGTCATTGATATTTGTCCTTTTTAATGATGCTGCTCCTCGTGCCTTTTAAATTGCCCCTGGGGACAAATAAAGTGTTTTAAATTTAACTGATGTGAATTTCTTCTTCCCCTACTTCCTGTCTTCTTATGTGGAGAGAGAGAGGACTCGTGCTTGACTTCGTTTGTCCTGAGGAAAAAGAAGTTCATCTTCTTTGGAGGGGGGAGAAGCGAATATTCAGTCAAACAGATGCTTTGTTTGTTAAGTTAATCTTGTCATGTGGTTGAGAGGTCAGAGGTCAGAGGACGGGGAAGGGAAGCAGACCCTCGTGATGAAGACAAAAGGGCTTGTGTTCCTACACTGATCACTGCATGGTTCATCTTCTCCCAAATTACAGGCAGAAATTCAAATCTGCTAGTAGTCTCCTGTAGTGAAGACTGTGAAGAGATGGACCACAGATTCAAAGCTGGAGTTATACAAGCCTGTGTCGGTGTGGAGAGGTGTACAGGAGATCACCAACTACAGGAAACCATCCCCCCACATTGCAGTGAACTGAACTGGCTGACGACCTGAATGTCTTCTGCTGCAGGTTTGAGAAGCCAACATTCACACCCATCACCCACTCCAGCATCAAACAACCCTGTTCACCCCCTGAAGCACCCTCAGCCCTCCCTACTGACCCCCCACCATCACTCAGGATCTGTGAAGAGGATGTGTGTCAGCTCTTCAGGCAGCAGAAGACCAGGAAAGCTCCAGGCCCAGTCGGTGTCTCACCCTCCTGTCTGAAGCTTAAAACGTGAAAAACGTAAAATCCGATCTAATCTGATAGAACGTAAACATGCAGGAGTGATGTGACTATCAATCAAATAATCTGGGTGCTTTAATCCGACTATGAGAAATCCGATCCAGTCCGATTTTACTCAGACTGCGGTGTAAACATGCATCTTAAAGATCCGATCATAGTCGGACTAACCCAGTAATTCAGTTTCTTTCTTTCATGTAAACGCACTGACTGTCAGTAACACTCTGACTCCATCCACCCACAGACTTTTACAGACACACTAAGTTACTACAGATCCACACTGTAAACAACATATTGTATAGATACTTAAACATATAATAAACCAGACCTCTGAACACTCTTCATACCATTCTTTTGTTCTTCTGTTATCTATGTTGATAAAAATGCTGATTTCCTAGTAAAATAGTAATTGAAAGTAGAAAAACTAACGTCCAATACAAAGAGATGTGTCTCACTCAACCAGAATCTGGACACAGTTCGGCTCTGGTTCTGAGTCAATGGGTCACATGACCCGGAAGCTATTGAACAAAGATGCAGATTTGTGTCGGTGCCGACAGTGAAGAAGGAGGAGAACGAACCTGCTCTGTGTAACCGAAGCTGAGGCGTTAAAGCAGAGTCCAGTAGGTTCCGGTGTCGCTGGTTCTGCTCTGTGGACCGACACAGTTCCTCCTCGTACTCTGCTATCGTCCTTTCAAACAGCGCACATATCTCCTCAGCAGCCGCAGTCAGTCGCTGCTTCACCAACGATCTCAGAATCTGGACTTTAGACATTTTCATCCAGACTGTCACTACATCACTACCGTGGACGGGTCATCTCTGATCGATAATCAATAATCAGAAGAAAAGCGATCTGAGCGGCAGGAGAGTCCGGCTGCAGAGCTCCACTGTGGGGTCGCTTCCGGTCCTCCAGCCTCAGACCGGGAATTACGTCAAGAAACTTCAAAATAAAATCGTTTCGACACGATCAACTTCAAAATAAAATCATGTACACACTTCCGGTGGAAGATTTTGTCGCTGATTTATATTTAATTGATCAAAATTGTAATGTTAAAAAAAACCATTAATGTCTTATGTGACATACATGTTGATCTGGCCTCTTCTGTGTACGTAACATGTGACGTCAGTAGGCTTATCTGTATCAGTGTAGCAACATATCGATTTAATACGTCATCAACATTAATTCTGTCAGAATGATCTCCGTCCATGTAGCTTAGTGACGTCAGTTCATATAAAAACATTAAGCTTGTTGAGCCTAAAGCCTCTCTTCCTGTCTTAAACAAAAACATACGTAATTGACCTTTGAAGAGTTTAACAGTAGTTTAGTACAAACATCTGAATTTAAAGAAAGATCTTTAGAAGAGATGAGGTTAAATATTTAAACTCTGCAATCATCCTCAGCGCACATGTGGAGGGCAGGAGTAGTTACTTAAAACCTCAGCAACATATAAACAGAATCAGCCTCTGAAGGGCAAGAATAGTTAAAACTATTCATTGTCTTCAAATGCATTAACTTACCTGTTTTCTTCATGGTATCATCAACGTAGATTATTTTGTGCTTAATTAAAAAAAACACACATAAAATGACAAAATGATCAAACAACCAGTTGCCCTTTATTCAGCACAGCAACAGCAGTAGAGCCCTACAAGGCCATCAACCATCAATGTGACATTCACAAATAGCCTTGTTTATCACTCATCTCCTCACTAAATGTCCACATGTCTTCGATGTTGGAGAACAGAAATCTGAACAGCTCCAAGATGTCTTCCCTCTCCTGGTCATCCATGTCTGCACTCTCCTCCTCAACCCAAAGTCTGGCATACTGCTGTGCAGCCTCTGCCCGTTCCTCCTCTCCCATCTGAACTGCATCGGGCAGCTCCACATTTCCTGAAAACAAATGCTGCTTTGTTTCCACCCATTCTGCTGCCCTGTTATTGTCTTCCTGCACAAACAGTATCATCACCTCAATGATACACATAAAGGTAACATATTGCATTACTGCATGTCAGATCTACATATACCGTATATAATATACTTAAACACAGAGCATAGTAGTAAAATGACACTTGACAAGCAGCTTGTCATCATATTAATCCCAGTATAAAACCTGAAAACGCGCCTACTGCTTCCACTGTTGTCTCAGACGCTTTTGCAACGGACACACTGGCTTGCTGAGGCAACAGGCTGAAGCTGCTCCTCTTCAGAAAAAGACAGAAAGAGAAAATAATTTAACACCCTTTTTTAGTATTCACATACAAGCAATGATGCAACCAAGGAACTAATCCACCTTGATAGATGTGGATACTGATAATACTGATGAAGAATGTTCAGTAAACATTGCCAAAATAAACCTAAATTAAAATAATAACAATAATTTTAAGGACTGAGTGGTGGAAGAAAAGAAGAAAGAAGAAGAAAATGACACATTGTGGTAATAGTATTCTCAGAGGAAGAGCACACCCAACTTGGGTCATTCTTTGTTCCCAGAGTCCAGGTTTCTCCAACCTGAACGCTCCCCCAGGCTGTATATTCACTTAATACAACATGTGCCACTGTGGGAACTTATCAAAAAGCCCCTCTGTGCATTCCAGTGGGTGTTCTTCTAAACTAACCTACAGTACCTGATTCACACACCAAAAATCTGAGCAGTGATGTCATCCATCCTCCTCTTCTTCAGTCTGAAGACGGTGACACCTCGTCTCACCTCGTCAAGCGTCTGTCCAGTGGGCAAACATGTTGCCAAGGCTCAAATAAAGAGTTAAAGAAAAAAATAAATGTATGTATCTTATATGTTATATGTTTAACAGAGATAAAGTGTGAACACTCCCAAGTCAATTAAATGTCAACATGTTTGTGCTCTCACCTTCCAATATCAGAGTTCTCCATTAGCATAGCACCGCTTTCCAGAACTGGCATGTCCACCTGAAGAAGGAAAAAGTAATAACCACTGTACATGTATGTCAGATTAAATGTTATTATGGGATTTTGATTAGAATGAACGGGTCAATTTACAACAGTGAAATCATAGGGGGGATCCAGCACAGTGTAAAGGGAAAACTATGAATAAAACTTTGATAATTTTATGTTCATAACTTGTAAGCACAGAGAATTAAATAAGACCAATAACGTCTCCTACCATCAACATGAAGATGCCAGAGTCATTTCTGTACAGCTGTCTTGGAAACACCTAGGATGTAATAAAAAGGTCAGTAGATGATTTTACAGTACTTGAGATATAAATGACAAACAATATAATATGGGAATGTGCAAAATAATCACAGATGCTGCTCAGTTAACAGTCAACAGTGTTTATTAAAGTTGTATCCAAAACACAAACAACATACTTTAACAAACAGCTCTTCTCTACAACGAGCACTACAAAAGCACAAGCAAAGCCTAAACCAACATATAAATGGAGATGTATTAACTGGTTTGTCTCTTACCTCACAGATCGACACTTCTTTGTAAGTATGGATACATGTTCCTCAGAAACCCACAAAATAAAGTGTGGGGTTCCCCAAGGGTCAATTTTAGGTCCAACTCTTTTTAATCTGTACATGCTTTAACATTGCCAGAGTTAAAGGATTTTAATCCATCACAATCTGTAAAAAATCTGGGTGTGATTTTTGACTCTGAGCTCAGTTTTATTCCACACATCAAAAATATAACAAAGATAGGTTTTTACCATCTTAAGAACATAGCCAGAGTCCGCCCGTTTCTCTCTCAGGCCAGCACGGAGGTGCTGATGCATGCTTTTATCTCTTGTCGCTTAGACTATTGTAATGCCCTGTTACGCTCTCTGGCCTTCCCAAAAAGAGCATCTCAAATTTACAATTATTACAAAACTCAGCCACACGAGTGCTGACAAGGACCAGAGGGCGGGAGAACACCGGTTTTAAAGTCACTGCATTGGCTTCCTGTGCGGTTCAGGATTGATTTTAAGGTTCTTTTACTAGTTTTTAAGGGTCTTAACGGTCTTGGACCTTCTTACCTGTCTGACCTGTTTTTACTCTACCAGCCCCCACGGACCCTGAGGTCCTCAGGCACCGGCCTTTTGACCATACCACAGATTAGTTAAAAAAAACACGGGGAGGCGGCTTTCAGTTTTTATGGGCCCCGACTGTGGAACAGCCTGCCGGAGAGCCTCAGGGTCGCGGAGACTGTTGAGGTTTTTAAAAAGAGGCTCAAGACCCACCTTTTTGACCAGGCTTTTACTTAATTTTCGATTTTTTCTTTTAAAATTCTTTTAAATTCCTTTTTACTGTTTTAATCTCTCATGTTTTTAGCCTCTTTTATGTTTTAGTCTCTTGTGTTTTTAGCCTCTTTGCTTTTATGTTTTAGTGTCTTGTGTTTTTAGCCGCTATGTTTTTAGGTTTTTAGTCCTCAGTGTTTTGAGCCTTTATGCTTCTTGCTATTGTAATGTTTTTAGACTGTCAGTTTTTAATCTCCTGTGTTTCCTCACGGGGGCCTGCCAGACTGGGAGTTGTCTCTGGTCTGGCCGTTGGGGGTGCTGTCTCTTGGGCCGTTTGGACCCGGGGGGCTAGAGGGCTCCGCACCGTGGTGTAGGGCCTCCTGTCCGCCCGGGTTGGGGGGGTCCCTGTGGCGGCGCTCCCTGCGGCCTTGAACCAGGATCGCTCTCAGTGTGGTTGGCCCCCCCAAAGGTAGTTTCCTCCACGCCTCAGGTCTCACTGCCCAGCCATGTCTCTACAGTGACAGCCAGTGTATGTGTGACTGTGAGTGTGCATGTCTGTGTGTCTGTGTGTCTGCGTGCGTATGTGTGAGTGTGTGTTTGTGTGTGTATGTATTTGTGTATCTCTCTGTACATGTCTGTGGGGGTGGGAGGGTTGGGTTCTTTTAATTTTCTTTTCTTGATTTTATTTGCTGGTTCTCTTTCTCTGTTGTTTTTAATTTCTGTAAGGCACTTTGAGTTACTCCACTGTATGAAAAGCGCCATATAAATAAAGATTGATTTGATTTGATTTGATGATGTGTGTGTGTGTGTGTGTGTGTGTGTGTGTGTGTGTGTGTGTGTGTCACGTTCGCCGGACTTGGGAAATCCCGTTGGAGAGACTACAGGAAACGCTAAACATAACATAACATAACTAAGTCACGCGAGAACAAGAATTCCGAGGCGATGATTCTGATTCTGCTGAATCAGATACCTGGAATTCAAAAATAGTGGTAATGAGTGTATCGACCAAAGGTGATAGCTTCACAAGCTTGCAAAACTTGAAAAAGATGGCGGTTACGTAGTCTTTGGCTTCATGTGCAGTTTGATTGCATGTGAGTAGGAGCCGAGTGGCAATCAGGACGATCGGGAGCTTTCCTGGTCGGCCGGCTGATGAATTTGCGCAAACCGGCCCACAGATTATTCTGAGCCTGCTCACTCTCTTTATCTCATAGTTACCCTGCACTCATCTCTAATCAACTGATTTTATCTTAATTTAATTCTCGCCAGTGGTGGGCCAGTGCAGACACAATTTTTCCCGGTCGATTGTGGTGCCGCACTCTGCCCCTGCTCGTGAGGTGAATTTGGAGGGATAATACCCACAGTTCCAGAAAAAGTGAATGAAGGCCAGCTGCTATCACACGGTGGGACCAATCAGATGGAAGGACCGGACCTTGGTGGTTCCGTCTCCTGCTGAAGATAATTTCTTCCTTCTGCAGGCAGTGAGGAACGACTGGGTTGTGCAGCGTTCCTCTATATATCGAATATAATTATAAAGAATATTCTAACAAAAAACGCAAGTACAACAAGAACAGTCTCTGTCTCGTCCAGCAAGGAGGGAACTGAAGTTTAGGTCAAGCAAAGTGAAAAGCGTTGATCAAACTGCACCCTCACGGCAACAGCTGAATAAAACCGGAGTCTCTTCACAGCATCACGTTACCCTGGGAATGCGACATGCAGAGGGGTCTCCTGACTTTTAAACTCTGAGTGATGTCATGGTCATCCTGGAGGAGTTTTATGGCCCGTGGCCACTTTAGTCCAATAGGGAATGAGTGAAAGTGCATGGGGTGGGTAGTACCTTGAATTACAGTTTTTCAGACATTTTAGGTGTTGGCTCAGTTCCTTTGTTCTTAAATTCCTCAGGTTGATAAGGCCCTAGTAGTTAGGCTTTTGATTTTCCTTACAGGCCTGACCCATGTGGCATGAGGCCCAACAGTTATGTCGAAATGTATTATTTAATTATTTACCACATTCAGAGCAAAGAGGTGTTTTTTCTCATGCGTGAATCATGACGTGTGTGATAAGATTTTGCTGTCAGCTGAATCTTTAACAACATTCACAACGACTTTGTGATGTCTATCCTTTGTGAGTCCTGATGTGTGTGATAAGATATTGCTGTCGGGTAAATCTTTTACCACATTCACCACAACTAAATGGTTTCTTTCCTGTGTGAATCTTTCTGTGTCTGATAAGATGTTGCTGTCCTCTGAATCTTTTACCACATTCACCACAACTAAACGGTTTCTCTCCTGTGTGAATCATCGTGTGTGTGATTTGATCTTGCTTTCGGTGGCATCTTTTACCACATTCACGACAACTGAACGGTTTCTCTTCTCTGTGAATCTTTCTGTGTCTGATAAAATCTGGCTGTTGGCTGAATCTTTTACCACATTCAGGACAACTAAATGGTTTCTCTCCTGTGTGAATCCTCATGTGTCTGACAAGATGTTGCTTTTCACTGAATCTTTTACCACATTCATGACAACTAAATGGTTTCTCTCCTGTGTGAATCCTTCTGTGTCTGTTAAGAAGGCGCTGGTAGCCGAATCTTTTACCACATTCACCACAACTGAATGGTTTCTCTCCTGTGTCAATCCCAAAACAAGTTTTGAGTTTTTGCTAGATCTTTCACCACAGTCAGAGAAAGTAAACTGTTCGTTGTCAGTGGCACATCCTACACCACTTACAGGGACTTCAATGTTTTTCTGAGAAATTAAACTTGACTGATTTTCTTTGGTCTCACTCCAAACATCATCAATATCTTCAGCCTGAGGTTCAGGAGAGTCTTCTGCCTCAGGTTCAGGAGAGTCTTCAGCCTCAGCTTCAGGAGAGTCTTCAGCCTGAGGTTCAGGAGAGTCTTCTGCCTCAGGTTCAGGAGAGTCTTCAGCCTCAGGTTCAGGAGAGTCTTCAGCCTGAGGTTCAGGAGAGTCTTCAGCCTCAGGTTCAGGAGAGTCTTCCGTCTCAGGTTCTGGAGAGTCTCCTGTCTTGTCTTCAGTCTCTGATTGTAAATGTCTATCTGGAACTGAGTTCCTGGCTGGTTCTGGTCCACCAGAGTCCTGTCCGTCAGCTTCTATTTTCATCTGTTCAGTCTGTTTTTGTTGAAGCTGTGAGGACTGAGGTTTCTCTTCATCTTCATGCTTCACAGGAACAAGAGTGAATGTGAACTCAGTGATATCAGCTTCCTCCTGATTGGTCCACATTTTCTCCTGTTCATCTTTAATGTGTGGGGGCTCTGGGTCCTGCTGGTCCAGACTGGAGCTCCATTCCTGCTGCTCGGGAGAAACCCTTTTCTGACCAAACAACAGCTGCTCGACATCTGCAGGACACAGTAGACAAAAAGACAAATGTTAGGCCGACAGAAAAAAGTTCAAATCAGATTGATATTTAGCCAAATACTGGAACGGACAGGTAGCCAGAGTCTGCAGCTTCCAGCGCTACCTGACGCTAACAGGTGTCCAGTTCTCAGCTGCGTAGCATCTTAGTAGGGTCATTTCAGACTGAAACGTGACCACGGTGAGCGAAGGTCCATTTCTCAATGGATGTGTCATCTAGGAGGGCTAAAAAAAAATTATTAAAGTATTTTTCAAAATGGCGGGGACATTTTTTTAGAGGCCAAAATCCGATATGGCTGTCGTGGAAATTTTTTTTAATGGTTTGTGCTACAATGATACCTTCAAATTCAAGATGGCTGCCAATTTTTGGATGATTTTTAGGGAGTTTTTCCCTTTTTGGGGATTTTTTTCAAAATCAGAGTCTTGATATTAGGTTCTAATGGAAGATCTGCTCATGATGAATTCAATAATATACAGTGTAAGTGCACATAAATAATATCTGAGGTCAATAAAGTAGATGTTTATGTGTAAACAACAGTTGTTGATTTGCTGTTTCCCATTAAATAGGATAGCCTACTAACAATATAGTGTCCAGTTCATCCCATCACATTTCATAATGAACCAAAAATAAAACATAAAAGTAGGTATGCAAAGGTAGAAAGGTTTCTTGCTTGAGCTGAACTTAAATGTCAATTCAAAACAAACAGTAAAATCTTTTTTTAACTCTAACCCTAATAACCTAATGTTACCAACTCTGCAATGCTAAAAAAGGAGGCCTATTTAATTTTATTTGTATCTCATTCACTCCTAATGTCTTAGAATCAGTACCATCAGCAGCTACGCGAGTTGCCTTCCCTCCCAAAGAAAGACAAAGCACACAATGTTCTGTGAATGTGTGCAAAAATGTGGTAAGCCCTGTAAGCCCACAGATATTATAAATCAAGGCAAATGGGAGAACTTGCAATTAAAAGCCCAAAACTGGTCAGGACTTAAATAAATTTGGTGATGTCTCTGTCACCACCTCTTGGGAGGACGGGCCTGCCAATCACTACATACATTCGTCATGTTATATTTCTATCTCATCTTCATATCTAACCCTAACCCACCAGTGGATGGGTCAGCTCCACAGAGTGCTCACTCTGTGATACATGCACTGTCTCGTCTAGACAATCATGGTACAAGACCACTAACTGAAGAGCAATGAATTCCAGGATACAGTGGTGCCCAGTCCTACTGTCATCCACCACCCAACAAGAGCAAGCCACACTTCACACAACATACAATGAACCTCCAAGAAAGTCAGTGTTGAATGACATCATGCTGAAATATGTGGAGGCCATGGTGGCAGAAGAATATTCCATTCTCCTTTCTTGTTGGCGACCTGCCCAACTACAAGACGATCAATCCAGAAGTGTTCAAGGACATCATCCCAATCCTTCATCACAAGACACTCTCAGCAGGCATTTAAAATCTATCTTGAACACTGAGCATCTTTACTTTCATTGTCTTTGCGTCGCCTGGCTTGCTTAAGTATAGCTGAAGGTGAGATAGAAATATAACATGACGAAAGCATGTAGTGATTGGCGGGCCCCTCCTCCCAGGTGGTGGTGGCATGAACAGCACTAAATTTATCAAGTCCTGACCAGACCAAAAAAATCCACAAACAGGGAAAAAATCCCACCAAAATCCATAAAAATCACCCAAATTGGCAGCCATCTTGAATTTGAAGGTCAAAAAAAGGTCAAACCATTATGTTAACCAGAAATATGTAGGCTATTCCTTCACAAAAATAAGGTCTGAAACCATGTATCGTGCATCATTGTAGGTCAAACCATTAAAAAGATCATTTCCATCATTCAAGTCTTGTTGAGCACTTTCCTGCGATGATGTGTTTTATTCAAAGAATAGCGGTAAACTGGTAGGCTGACGGGCAGAGAGTGGATCTGAGCTGCTGAGTGGACACAGAGCAATTGAAACAGTAGCATTTTATACAGTCAGAACAAAGAACAAGGAAGGGCAGGTTCAAACAAAAGGTAAACAAAAGGCAAAGGGAGGGCGTCTGCTCTTTGGAGAGTGTGAACAGCAGGGTGGGGGGAAGGTGTGGGGGCACATTTAACATAGTGATCAAGGTCCAGACGTCCTGAAACCAACTGGTGTTATGCAAATGTGTATCTGCAGGGTGCCGAAGACGGACAGGAATCACCATTTAGGTCTGGAGGCCAAAGGGCTCTTTCCAGACGTCATTTCAAATGTGTGTTTTCTTCCTCATTGTCTATGGACAAAATGTTTATTTACAATGTTTTGGGATCTTTATTGTAAATGTTAATGAGAATAGCTCACATTGTTTAGGTGCTCACACAGTGAGAATCAGATGACACAGTAACACATAATATTACCACTATACGATCACGTGTTTGTGTTATACTGAATAATACAGAAAAAGACTATAATAATATTGAAATGTATTTCATATTAGTCTTTTCTGAAAGCTAAAGGAAAATACTCCAGAGCTGGAGATCTGAATGATTGCAGTTTCATCACACTGTGGATAACGACTGTGTGCCGCTGATGTTTGGACCAGTAAACAGAACCTTTGTACCGGCTTTGTTACATTAAAAAGGAACCAGACTGAGAGCAAGTCCTGTGTGGCCGTGCTGTCCTTCCTGGACCCCGGACACAAAGAGGACACATCCAGCACAGAACCACCACAGACACAACCAGTCACATATACAAAAATTATATCTACACTAATAATATATCTAAAGTTATATCTTATCTAATCTAGTGATAAAAATGCTGATTTCCCAACAGAATAGTAAGTAGAAAAAACACTAAAAT
>OZ023170.1:28225174-28245188 GCA_963678695.2 Diplodus puntazzo
ATACAAGAGATGTGTCTCACTCAACCAGAATCTGGACACAGTTCGGCTCTGGTTCTGAGTCAATGGGTCACATGACCCGGAAGCTATTGAACAAAGATGCAGATTTGTGTCGGTGCCGACAGTGAAGAAGGAGGAGAACGAACCTGCTCTGTGTAACCGAAGCTGAGGCGTTAAAGCAGAGTCCAGTAGGTTCCGGTGTCGCTGGTTCTGCTCTGTGGACCGACACAGTTCCTCCTCGTACTCTGCTATCGTCCTTTCAAACAGCGCACATATCTCCTCAGCAGCCGCAGTCAGTCGCTGCTTCACCAACGATCTCAGAATCTGGACTTTAGACATTTTCACACAGTCACACTGTTTACAGCTAGCATGCTAAGCTAACGTGTGTATACTTGTATCTGGCGGGAGATGAGTCTGAGAGCAAACAGCACAAAGTCCATCACACACGTTCATCCAGACTGTCACTACGTCACTACCGTGGACGGGTCATCTATGATTGATCATCAATAATCAGAAGAAAAGCGATCTGAGCGGCGCAGTTAGAATAAAAACAAAGTTTGAAAAAAAACAAAAAACAAAGGTTGTTTTTATTCTAACTGCGCCACTCGTTAATGACGGTTTGCTACGGCAACTCCACTGGGACAAACCTCATTAACAGAACCTCCTTTGTTTTCATTCTAACATGTGAACATGTCGTTATTTTAACACATAGAAAGAAATATGTAAACATTTAAAACATTTGCCGAATGAACAAGAAGGCTCGAATAGTTCAGAAAGTGATGTAGACAGAGTTCACAGAGTTTATAAAGTGTCTCTTAACTCAACAACTCACTAACTTGAGACATTTTTTCAGGGAGTCTAGGGAATTTCTCCAAGAAGGAGCCTACATAAGTTACATAATGAGTGTTTGATATGAAGAGCACAACTACCTCTAATTCAACCACTAGATTAATTTATAGCGCACTGTGCAGACACTGTGCAGTAATGAGTATAAACACACTGACAGGTAATCTAAAGCAGCAGCACACCTGTCTGGATAGAAGAGTCAGTGTTGACAAGAGTTTTACAGTCTGCAGAGCCTTAATGTTGTGATGTGTTGATTTAATGTGTCTGTTGGAACATTTCACATGTTCTACATCCATGTTGTTGGATGTGTAGTTGAAAATATAAGTGTCACTATGAGTAATAATAGTTTTTCTCCAGCACATCCTCCTTCCTGTCGTCCTCACAGCTCTCAGCTGTGTGAAGGACAGTTTGTCTCGTACAGTAAAACAACGATGTTCAGCCCCAGTTCACCACTTTAATGACTGAAACTGTCAAAAAGATTTAAAGACTAGACACACACACACACACACATACACACACACACACACTCCTTCAGCCTCGTCAGTGAGCTTGTCATTGTTGTTGCGTCTCCAAACAAACCAGGACTTCAGGAGCTGAAGGTTTCTGAGGACAGTTCTGCTGTGAGAAGCAGCGCTTATCACATCTTTGAGACTCACCCAGCAGCATCTGGACAGATGTGTCCTCCATGCTGCTGCTGAAACGAGAGCAGCATCAGTTTACCAGCCAGTGAAAGTGTCCTTCCTGTCTGTGGACGACCCGGTGCCTCCGTGGTTTTCTCTACAGCAGCTTCCAGGAAACAGACTGTTTGA
The DNA here is from genome assembly GCA_963678695.2 of Diplodus puntazzo. NCBI lineage: Eukaryota > Metazoa > Chordata > Actinopteri > Spariformes > Sparidae > Diplodus > Diplodus puntazzo. The sequence goes on from OZ023170.1 coordinate 28,226,827, forward strand.
AAGAGAAGAGGAGGGACCAGACCAGAGTTCCGGAGAGCCCAAGGAGGAGTTGATCTGTTCTGTTCATGTGTCGTCAGTCAAAGGGACCCGGGCCTTCTGTTCCATGCCACCTCACACAGTCCAGTCCACCACCTCCAGTCTGTTAGTCGCCTCTAGAACTGCCCACAAAGGTGTCTTCAGACATAAAGTCCTCAGGATGACTTCATCTGCCTGCGACTTGTACAGGTGTCTGATGATGGATCTGTGTTACGATGTGACAACTCCATGGTTCAGATTCTGGTTACATCTGGGTTGAAATCATCCACCTTCAACTACAACATGTGCGGTTCCAAAGGGAGCTGTTCTGGGTTCTCTGATCTATTTATTTTTGAAAGGAAGTTTCATCAACACTGAATGATGTCTGAACTGTTCTAACGCCGTCTGCTATCTCTGTTTTTGTTCAGACACACAGAAGAAGCCTGGAGATGACGTCACTCTTCAGTGTCCGGTTCACACAGATGGTGACATCACAGTGATGGCGTGGAAACATCAGTCAGTGGGTGATGTCATCGTCCTCATGAATAACCACTCATACGGATCCAACCAGCATCCGTCTTTTCGTGGTCGAGTGGATCATACGTATCAAGATGGAGTCTTTACTGTGACCCTGAAGAACGTCACCATCAACGACTCTGGAACATACGAGTGTGTAATAGGATGGAGAGACGGAGCGCCGCCTGTTTCCATCAGGAGCATCAGCCTGACAGTTACAGGTGAGTCGTAGAGTTCAGAGTGTCTCGCTAAACTAAAACTGGGCTTCAGATCTATAAAGCTGTGAGACGGAAGAGGAAATGCTACCTGCTGACACCTCTTTCTGCTCTGCAGGTCTCACAGCTGGACCCACCGAGGAAGGAGGAAACGAGGACAGAAGAAGGAAGGAGGGAGGAAGCGAGGACAAAGAGAACCTGCGTGGTCATTCTGGGCTCATGGTTCTGATAGCAGCTGTTTTTGCGGTGATTCTTGTTTCGTGTATCATTTTTTCAACCCCAGTATATAAAAGACTAATGAAGAAGAAATCTGAACACCTTGCTGCTGATGATCAAATATCAGTTATCATCCTCAGAACTTGTTGAGGTTCAGTGTCAATCTGATGCCACGTCCTTTTTATTTTGCTTGTCAAACATCATATAATCTGCTCGCTCCTTTATCTGATGTAATTTAACAATTTCTTGAAATGTGTTCTTGTGTATATTTATTGTGTCACATCTGAGACGCTTGAACTGCTGTAAATAAATGAATATCACTGATGCATAATCAATAAAGTAGATCTTATATTGACAACATGTCTTTGTCTCTGTTCTGATACTTTCATAATAAATTGTACATGAACTGTTGATCCAGGTGTAATTTACCTGAACCTGGTTCATGTGTCACATGTTCACCAGCTGATTGTATCAAACTGTCAGAGAGTTTTTAATGAATATGAGACAAAATGCTCCTTATTGATCCCACAGTGAGACCACAGAGTGAAGAGGTGCATCATGGGACTTGTGTTTGCTTCACCTGGTTGTAAAGGTGTTTTCTGGAGTGCAGATCAGCTCAGAGTTTCCCAGCAGCACCTGGACGTATCCTGACAGGATTTATCTGGAGATAAAGAGGCTCACAGAGGCAGCGAAGCAGCTTTTCACATTTAAATGATGAACTCAGGACTTATTACTGTATGTAGTCGTGTTTCTCAGGCCTAATCCACACCTACATGAGTCAGAGGTGTCGATATAAACCTCAACCGTCAGACCACGACAGCCGATCAGAAGCCTCCAAACAAAGAGCGATGAGCCTGTGGACACATGAACCGTGAGAAGGTGGTTTCTGAATAGTTTCACTCAGTGTTGGATGTTTCCTGGAAGCGGCTGTGACTCTGTAGCTCTTCTGTTCAGATGGTTAAATCTTCATGTCTGTGATTCTCTGTGGGTCAAAGTTCAGACTGAAGATCATCAGCAGTGAAACACTGTGATGCTGCTGTGCTGCCACCTGCTGGCTGTCTGACTGCACTGACATGATCATTTACCCAACATGCACCTCACACAGACAGAGAACAGACAGGAAACCTAGAAAAGATGGAGGGTGATGTTACTGAGTGTTTCCTGTGGGACTGACAGCTGGATTACAGTCTGAGGGAGATCATGGAGAGACATTAAACCCAACACATCTACGTCGTCTGATTCTGATGAAGAAACTCCTCCAGGAAATGAAGGAACATATCAGAGAGGAGGTTCATGGCTGACTGCTTCCCCCAGATGATCCACAGGGTGGATGATGTCCTGATCAGGAGGCAGGTGGAGGTGTTTCTTCATCAGAGGTCAGACGGTGTAAATATGTTGGTTGGTAGATGGTTAAGTCCACATTAACCCTTGAGAACCACGACAAGGACAGGTACAGTACTGAGGGGATTTATGGAATATCATGGTTGACAAATACAGACCCTTTCCAAAAAAATTAGAATATCATGGAAAAGTTTATTTCCATAATTCCATTCAAAAAGTTAAACTTTCACAGATTATAGATTCAGGGCCCACAATTTAAACAATTTCAAGTATTTATTTATTTGTACATAATTTAGGCTTCTAGCTCATAAAACCCACATAAACAGGAATTAAAAAAAATTACAAGACTGTGAAGAAACCACCATTTACTTCTCAGTTTTTGCAGAAAAAAAAAGAAATTAGGATCACATCAAATCAAAATATGGTAATTTCAAAACGACATGTCAATCTTCAATACGTGGTTGAGAATCCCTTTGCCTTAATCACTGCCTCGATGCGCCGTGGCATTGAGGCAATCAGGCTGCGGAGTTGTGGAAGCCCAGATTTCCTTGACGCTTGCTGTCAGCTCTTTGTTTTTGGGTCTGGTGCCCCTCATTTTCCTCTTGATAATACCCCATAGATTCTCAATGGGGTTTAGGTCCGGCGAGTTGGCTGGCCAGTCAAGCACTGCGATGGCATGGGCATCAAACCAGGTTTTGGCGCTTCTGGCGGTATGGGCAGGGGCCAGGTCCTGCTGGAATATGAAATCTGCATCTCCATGCAGATCCTCAGCAGAAGGAATCATGAAGTCCTCTAAAACATTCTGGTAGACTGTTGCGGTGACCTTGGATTTAAGAAAGCAGAGTTTACCAACACCTGCACCGGACATTGCACCCCAAATCATGACTGACTGGACATTTCACACTGGACCTTAAGCAGCTTGGGTTCTGTTCCTCACCCGTCTTCCTCCAAACCCTTGGATCTTGATTCCCGAATGAAAGGCACACTTTACTTTCAACGGAAAAGAGGACCTTGGACCACTGGCCAACAGTCCAGTCCTTCTTCTCCTTGGCCCAGTTGAGACGCTTCCTACATTGGCTCAGGCTCAGAAGTGGCTTGACCCGAGGAACCCGACAGTTGTAGCCCATCTCCCGGATGCGTCTGAATGTGGTGGTTTTTGAAGCTGTGACTCTCGCCTCATTCCACTCTTTCTGGATCTCTGCCAGATTCTTGAATCTTCTCTGTTTGATAATCCGCTGAAGCCCACGGTCATCTCTTCTGCTGGTGCATCTTCTCCTGCCACATTTTGCCCTTCCACTAGACTTTCCATTGATATGCTTGGACACAGCACTCTGTGAACAGCCAGCTTCCTTAGCTATGAACTGAGACAACTGAACCAAAGTGAAGCAATTTAATGACACCTGGGGAAACCTGTGCAGGTGCTTTGAGTTTAGTAGATGATTAGTGTGTGAAACATTCATGCCCTGCAAAATTTGGGCTGGTTTCTTCACAGTATTCTAATTTTTTTAATTCCTGTTTTCGTGGGTTTTATGAGCTGGAAGCCCAAATTATGTACAAATAAACAAATAAATACTTGAAATCGTTTAAATTGCGGGCCCTGAATCTATAATCTATGAAAGTTTAACTTTTTGAATGGAACTATGGAAATAAATAAACTATTCCATGATATTCTAATTTTTTGGAAAGGTTCTGTAGATGTTGGGGTGTAACATACAAACTGTGCTGTTGGCTGTTTTGTGTCCAGGTGCAGTGAGGACATCACCTGGTCTCAGACTGATGTGCTGGCTGGCAGCCTGCAGACACTCGCTGTACTTCAGCCTCTTCCTGACCACATTTCAGTGGTTGGAACAGAGTGAGTGCGTCAGACAGACTCAGACACGCAGGTACAGAAGCAGCTTCCTGCTGTCAGCTACAGGAAGATCCAGCTTTCAGACTGAAGATCATCATCCAGTCGGCTCAGTAGCTTCACACTCACATCTGCTGGAGAGACGAGCGCTCACTTTGAGACACGACTGTCAGTAAACGCATCATCCGAGGATGGAGGAAACACGTCTGCTGCGTCTGCTCTGTAAGTACACTCACACATCAGCTGGAAGAAACACACACTTTGTTTTCTGGAATATGAACAGACGTTAGTGTCCATGTTACACTGACAGGACGTCACTTTTCACACTGTTGCTTTATAAACAACATGAGCTGATGATGTTTCTTTGATACGACTGTCCTCCTCTGTGTTTCCTCTCAAACCAACCGGAGTGTCTTTTGTCTTTAGTTGTGACGTCACTGCTGAGCGGCTGCACACACCAAGGTGAGAACACTTCCTGTGTGTGTTTTTGTAGGAACTTTCTGCACCAACAAGGAGATTAATGATTATCAAACACCTACAACGATAGATTTCACCTGTTGTTAATCCACCTGATCCTACAGACTCATATAATAAACTTTTTAACCAGCACATCCTCTTCCTGTCGGCCTCCAGCCTCTCTGAAGATCAGTCCTCACAGCTCTCAGCTCTTCAGCTGGCAGTCCGTCTCTCTGAGGTGTGAGGAGGACGACAGCTCTGATGGATGGACGGTGAGGAGGAACACGACTGAAGACACCAGGACTCAGTGTGAAGACTGGGGAGAACCAGCTGGTTCTGTCTGTAACATCAGCTACACCTTCCCATCTGACAGTGGAGTTTACTGGTGTGAGTCCACAGGCGGAGCAGCCAGTAGCAGCATCAACATCACTGTCACTGGTAAGATGAGGCTGTGCAGTCGGTGCTGATGAAGCTGTGTAGGTGGATGAAATGCTGTAGTTTGTCTGTGTGTTGAGGTGGAGCAGTGATCCTGCAGAGTCCTGTCCTCCCTGTGATGGAGGGAGATGATGTCACTCTCACCTGTACAACAAAGACCTCCATCCTCTCAGCTGATTTCTATAAAGATGGCTCCTTCATCAGGACTGAGCCTAAAGGTCACATGACCCTCCACCATGTTTCCAGGTCTGATGAAGGACTCTACAAGTGTAACACCAGCAGTGATGGAGAGTCTCCACCCAGCTGGATCACTGTCACAGGTCAGGAGGTTCCCTTTGATTCCACCACTCATTTCATCCACATGTTCACCTGACCAGGTGAGATTCTCTCTGCAGGCAAACCTACAACTGCAGCCCCGCCCACCTCCACAGCCCCGCCCCTGACTCCACCCCCCACCAGCTGGTGTTCAGACTGCTCCTCCACCTGGTGGTGTTCTGTCCGTACTGCATCTCCACTGTCATCATGGTGTCTTTATATTGGTGCAGGTCCACAGGTAACAATCAATCAATCAATCAATCAATCAACCAACCAATCAATCAATCAGCTGTTGATAAATGATCTCACTCCCTCCGCCTGCAGGAAATTACCTGCCCGTCTCCATGGAGATGGCTCCTCCCACCCAGGCTGAGCAGGGATTGGCTGATGAGTACAATGATGTCATGGCTGCTGTCACCACAGAGCATCACCTCTGAGTTGATCCAACGTGTTCTCCTTCTTCTTCAGTCACGTTTCCTTCGTAGGAGCCAGAACTCTTCCTGTGGAGCTGCTGGCTCTCTGTGAACTCTTCTCACCTGTGATGTCCGAGCAGTGATTCAGGATGAACTGTGTCGGGTTTAGTGAAGTCTGTAACTCCGACATGGAGAAATGGGTCGTATGAAGAAGTCAACATGTTGGTGGTTCAGATGAAATCTGACGGTTGTTCTGATTCTGGTGTGAGCTGTGTTTTTGTTCGTGTCTGTTTTCATTTCAAATTGATTTTGAAGCTAAATAAAATAAAATGAGAGCAGGAGCTTGTTTCCTCTCAGAGTCAGTGATGTGTGGTTTGTCTGCAGGATCATCTCGGGCCTCCTCTTCTCTTTCAAACAGTCTGTTTCCTGGAAGCTGCTGTAGAGAAAACCACAGAGGCACCACAGACAGGAAGGACACTTTCACTGGCTGGTAAACTGATGCTGCTCTCGTTTCAGCAGCAGCATGGAGGACACATCTGTCCAGATGCTGCTGGGTGAGTCTCAAAGACGTGATCAGCGCTGCTTCTCACAGCAGAACTGTCCTCAGAAGCCTTCAGCTCCTGAAGTCCTGGTTTGTTTGGGGACGCAACAACAATGAAATGCTCAGTCATTAAAGTGGTGAACTGGGGCTGAACATCATTGTTTTACTGTAAGAGACAAACTGTCCATCAAACAGCTCAGATCTGTGAGGACGACAGGAAGAGGATGTGCTGGAGAAAAACTATTATTACTAATAGTTATATTTATATTTTCAACTACACATCCAACAACATGGATGTAGAATATGTGAAATGTTCCAACAGACACATTAAATCAACACATCACAACATTAAGGCTCTGCAGACTGTAAACTCTCATCAACACTGACTCTTCTATCCAGACAGGTGAGTGCTGCTGCTTTAGATTACCTGTCAGTGTGTTTATACTCATTACTGCACAGTGTCTGCACAGCGCTCTATAAATTCATCTAGTGGTTGAATTAGAGGTAGCTGTGCTCTTCATATCAAACACTCATTATGTAACTTATGTAGGTTACTTCTTGGAGAAAGACCCCAGACTCCCTTAAAAAATGTCTCAAGTTAGTGAGTTTTTGAGTTAAGAGACACTTTATAAACTCTGTGAAACTCTGTCTACATCACTTTCTGAACTATTCGAGCCTTCTTGTTCATTCGGCAAACGTTTTATATGAAGATATTCCTTTCTTTGTGTTAAAATAGCGTTCAGACGTTAGAATGAAAACAAAGGAGGTTTGGTTAACGAGGTTTGTCCCAGTGGAGTTGCTGTAGCAAACCGTCGTTAACGAGCGGCGCAGTTAGAATAAAAACCTTTGTTTTGTTTTTATTCTTTTTTTTATTCTAACTGCGCCGCTCAGATCGCTTTTCTTCTGATTATTGATGATCGATCAGAGATGACGCATCCACGGTAGTGACGTAGTGACAGTCTGGATGAATGTGTGTGATGGACTTTGTGCTGTTTGCTCTCAGACTCATCTCCCGCCAGATACAAGTATATATTAGCTTAGCATGCTAGCTGTAAACAGTGTGACTGTGTGAAAATGTCTAAAGTCCAGATTCTGAGATCGTTGGTGAAGCAGCGACTGACTGCGGCTGCTGAGGAGATATGTGCGCTGTTTGAAAGGACGATAGCAGAGTACGAGGAGGAACTGTGTCGGTCCACAGAGCAGAACCAGCGACACCGGAACCTACTGGACTCTGCTTTAACGCCTCAGCTTCGGCTACACAGAGCAGGTTCGTTCTCCTCCTTCTTCACTGTCGGCTAGTGTTGTGTCGGTCGCGAACGTGTCGTTCAAAAGAACGAATCGTTTGAGTGAACGAAGTGAACGGAATCACTTGAGGAACTGATTCGTTCCTTTCTCAGTTCAGTTGAGCTCAGCAGCGAGCATGCCGGTGAATCACGTTCGCGAACGTGATTCACGTCCTCAGCATGTCGTTCGCGAACGTGATTCACGCCCTCCGCATGTCGTTCGCGAACGACTGAATTACTCATGATTCGCGTCGCCGAGGACGTGAATCTCGTTCACGTACTGTGCTGAAAGTGGCGCTGTGTCACTCACTCACTCACTCAGGTCAGAGGAGGTGATTCTCATTCAGTAACAGTACTGCTAAAAGTAGCACTGTGTTGCTAACATCAGTGTAGCATCATGTTAAGTGATTTTACTGCACAGTAACAGTCACTGACGTTCGCGAACGTGATTCACGTCCTCAGCAGGTCGTTCGCGAACGTGATTCACGTCCTCAGCATGTCGTTCGCGAACGTGATTCACGTCCTCAGCATGTCGTTCGCGAACGTGATTCACGTCCTCAGCATGTCGTTCGCGAACAACTGATTCACTCATGATTCGCCTCGCTGAGGACGTGAATCTCGTTCATGTACTGTGCTGGAAGAGGCGCTGTGTCACTCACTCACTCACTCAGGGCAGAGGAGGTGATTCTCGTTCAGTAACTGTAGTGCTAAAATTAGCGCTGTGTTGCTAATATCCGTGTAGCATCATGTTAAGTGATTTTACTGCACGGAGGACACTTTCACCGTGTAATAATGTTAGTGCATGTATACCACTCAAAGCAGCGCTGCGTCTCCCGCGAATGATTGTGTACTATAGTCAGTGAACACACTGTCCCTCAGTAAGTGAACGTGAACCTCAGGGCTGAATCATGAACTGAATGATGGATTGTTTGGCTGTTTATCAGTTCAGGGAGTTGGAGAGCACTGAACGATTCGGTGAACGAATCTTTTGAACGAATCATTTTAATGAACTGATTCTAGAGATTCAGTACAGTAAAAAGAACTGCTGTTCCCATCACTACTGTCGGCACCGACACAAATCTGCATCTTTGTCCAATAGTTTCCGGGTCATGTGACCCATTGACTCAGAACCAGAGCCGAACTGTGTCCAGATTCTGGTTGAGTGAGACACATCTCTTTGTATTGGACTTTAGTGCTTTTTCTACTTTCACTTGCTATTTTACTGGGAAATCAGCATTTTTAGCAATAGATTAGATTAGATATAACTTTAGATATTATTAGTTTAGATGTAACTTGTTTACATGTATATTCAGTGTTTTTAGTCAGTAGCTTCCAGGTCATGTGACCTATTAACTCAAAGTCCACCCTGAAATGTCTCCCTATAGGTGAGATCAACACATCCAGGTACTTTGCACTTGTGTCACCTTCCAGTCACAAAAACAATCCTTCTGATTTGTAAAAAAACAAACTGTGGTTACAACTTTACAAAGACTGTTTTTAGATTCTCTTCCGCCTACAGACACAATAGAGCTCAACAGTCACCGCCCACTTTTTTAACGGCTCCGGTTCTGGAAGTGAATTTGCCATTCAGTCTCTCCACAGACGTTTCATAAAATCCTTATGTAAAGAGTTTTCAGCCTGGAACCAAGCCAATAAGCTACCAGATGAATCGGGACCATAAAACATTTAATTGGGCGCAAAAAAAATGTTGGAAACTGAGACAAAAGCAAAGGTAAAAGACTGTGTACATAATTATCTTAAGAGTAAAGGAACTACTCATCCCATAAACCACTGCGAATGTAACAGCGACGTCTCTGATTGGTGGCGCTCGCTGTTACCACGGAAATGTTTACCAAACCACAAATTTCATGTTCTGGTGAAACCTCTCATCACTCTTCTCCTCATCTCTGAAGAAACGCAGTAGGTCAGAAAGTGAAATCATGGCAGCTCTGTGGTAAACAATCGTAGAGTTCAGTGGAAGCACTTACGAGCTAACATGAAATTTGCGGGTTTTCAAACAGTCATAACTGTTTTTCCCCATACATTGTCATGTCTGGAACTTTTTAGCATTATTTATACTTTTTGAGTTGGCTAACGTAACAAATGACCAGTTGCACTTTGAAAATTGATATTAACTAATGCTGAAGATGACTAAAATATTATTTTCATCACTATTATCTACCTGGATATTCTCTGCTGGACTGAAAGGCCTCTAAGGTCCTGTCATATCTCTGCCTCTGGGTCAGGGGGTCTGGGTCTGTCAGGTCAGAGCGTCTGGGTCTGTCTGTGTCAGGAGGTCTGGGTCTGTTAGGGTCAGGGGGTCTTGGTCTGTCGGGCTTAGAGGGTCTGGGTCTGTTCGGGTCAGGGGGTCTGGGTCTGTCGGGCTTAGGGGGTCTGGGTCTGTTCGGGTCAGGGGGTCTGGGTCTGGGTCTGTCGGGATCAGGGATCGGGGGATTTCTCTCCTCTCTCCGTTTCTTCAGTTACGTTTTTTCCCATGATGTTTCATGTGTCTGAACACATTTGTAGTGTCACCACTGTATTTGACTCGCCGTTGTTTCATACAGCCTGAAGATGTAACCACACCGCTCGTCTTCCTCTCTGACATTCTTCGGCTCCGTCTCCGTGTTGCTTGTACGCTGCTGGCTGCGCCTGCTTGCTTGTTTGCGTGGCGCTGCTGAGTCACGTGACGGTACAACATCCAATCACAAGAGGGAGGAGGAGGAGCAAAGTGTGCTGTTGTGTGCTGTGAGGTGCAGCACTTGAAAGTAGAGGACACAGACGGCCGGGTCGCCACTTTGATGAAACTGCTGCAGTGCATACAGGAGAGAAACTGAAACTAAAGTATTAATCTCATAACACTGGTATCGATCAATATCGACACCAACATTGGTATCGATATTATTGATATTTGGATCGATCCGCCCACCACTAGTGTTTGACCCAGACGGTCACGTATTGACTGGCCAGTTCTCACCACTTTCTGCAGGACCTCCTGGTCTGAGCTGCTTCCTCCTGAAGTCCACAATGATCTCTGATGTGTTGTCCACATTCAGGTCCAGATTGTTGAGGTGACACCAGTCAACCAGACGCTTCACCTCCTCTCTGTACTCCAGCTGTTCTTTGACCCGGATGAGGCCCAACACTGTTGTGTGGCCCGTGTACTTTGTGATGTGATTTGTACTGAACCTTGCAGAACTGTCGTGGGTCATCGGGGTGAAGAGCAGTGGGCTCAGGCTCAGATGTAGTGCTTAGGATATGGTAGCTTCAGTGGAGCAGGTGGAGCGGTAAGCAAAATGGAGCAGTTGGAGTGATGGAGGCGGTACTGAGACCATGTGGTCTTTCACCAACTCGGGTGTGAGTTTAACAGGACGGTAGTTTTTAAGTGACAGTGGGTTTTTTGGTACCGGGATGATGGCGGCTTTCCTGAAGCAGGAGGTAATGATCTTCTGGCTCAGGGAGGAGTTAAATCATCTGTGAGGACACGAGTCAGTTGGTCCGTCCGCTCTTTAAGCACATGGTCAGGTTTATTGTCAGGACCTGCAGCTTTCAGTAGGTCGACTCTCCTCAGTGTCCAATGGACATCAGCTGGGTTGAGACTGAGAACCTGGTCGTCCTGGCGAAGGGGGCTTTAACGGTGGGTGTTTTATTTAGTGCATCAAACTGTCCAAAGTAGTTATTGAGGTCATTTAGGAAGTCCATGTTGCTGTCACAGTGGGGGGAGTGGCCTGTAGTCATGTGTTTGATACCCTGCAGCAATCGTCTGGTGTCCTTAGAGTCATGGAAGTGACTCTGGATCTTTGACTGTCGGCCTGCTCTGCATTTCTGATCGCCTAGTTCAGGTTGGGTCTTGCTGACCTCAGGACTGCTGTGTCATCAGATTTCAGAGCTGTATTCTGAGCATTGCTCGCGCCTCATTGGTCAGCCAGGGTTTCTGGTTTTATCACACAGACATCCTCTTTGCATTTGTGTTTGTGTCCAGTTACAGCTTCTGCATACTGCTCCACATTGACTGTTTCCTGGTTAGTGGCTGTAACTTTAAACATAATGCAGACAGAACATTCAAAGCAGTCCTGCAACACACTTATGCCCAGTCAGAGGGGCCCAGGTGGGGCTGCGGACTGCTTTAAAAAACCCCTTGATGTTAGTGTACTGATGGTGTAGTGTGTAAACTCCCCGAGTCACAGAGTCCTCATGTTGGTGATAACCAGGGAGAACCTTCTTCATGTTGGCCTGGTTGAAGTCTGCAGCAACAGAGACCTCTCCAACAGGATGTGTGGACTGTAGTTGTCAAGAGTGTTCAAGACCTCCTCAGTGTCTTCACTGTGTATACTGTAGGGCTGCCCCCAAATTGTCGACCAAGCACTGGTCGACCAAAATCTCATTAGCCAACCAAAATTTCATTGATTGATTGGTTGCAGGAAAAAAAACAAAAACATTTGGACCCGTGTCTTGTCAAAGTTAAGTCAAAATCTATGACTGGCAGCTGGCCTGTGTATAAAAGGCTGGAGGGCTTTTAATTTGAAGGGCCAGATACAGGAAGTCGTGACACTCAGTGTTTTTTTTTAACACGGCAGGTCCCTTCAACATCGCGGTTAGACAGTTAACAATTAAGAGCCCACTATGTCGGGAAAGACGTCTTAAATATGAGATCATTTTGAAAAGAAGAAGGATGACCCCAAGAAGGTGACATGCAAACTTTGCAAGAAAAACATATCACTCCTCCATGACGAACATGATGTACCACCTTAAACATAATAATAATAATTATAATGCATTTTATTTGAAGGCGCCTTTCAAAGCACTCAAGGACACCGCACATAACAACAACAGTACAACAAAAGACAGTACAAGTACAGGACAATTTAGTGCAGATAAAATCAGTAAGAGGATGCAGTTACACGGTGCCGTCTCGGCACAGAGTTCAGACTCTGCAGTCCTCATCATATAGGAAGTCAACCGGGCCGGTTTAGGCAGGGCTGAGCTTCAAGGGTGAGAGTAGTGCAATAGATAGGAATAGGGAAGGGTGTGTGCAGGATTCAGATTCCGTAGTCCTCATTATACAGGAAGTCAACCGGGCCGGGTTAGGCAGGGCTGAGCTTCTGGGGTGAGAATTGTGCAGTAGAGTGGGGTAGAGAATGGAAAAGAGGGTGTGCAGGGTTCAGGCTCTGCAGTCCTCACCATATAGAAAGTCAACCGGGCCGGGTTAGGCAGGGTTGAGCTTCCAGGGTGAGAATAGTGCTATAGAGTGTGTCGTGGCAATTTTCTGCTCTTGGTGAAGAATGAAATAAAGAGTTCTTGCCGGCCGACAAAGTTTTATTTTCTTTGCAAAGAAAAGGTCAATCAACATGCGAGCGGTTTCAAATGAAGAAAAACCCTGAGCATCAGGAAACTTGAACATTTATACATTAGGGAAAGCCCACCCCTTGAATGTGTATTACATCCTTTGTCTACTGTGGGGTTGGCCCCCTCCTCAGGGTGTCTTTTCACACTCTTGTTTCTCACAGGTATCAGCCCCGACATCCTGTAGTATGATCAAGAGGTCTAGTCAAACATTCACACTCCTGCAGACATCCTGCAGTATAATTAAGGGGTCTAATCAACACAGTTTAGAATGCAAAAGGGTTTGAATACACACGAGAAAGTGAGTGGTAGGATGTCTTCGAAACTTAAAATGCAATTACAAGGATTAGACATTGAAATACACAAATGGGTAGCAAAGAAGAAAAGAGATCTGATATCTTGGGGGAAAAGCAGGGTGTGGAGGCGTCTCAAGGGAAAAAGTAATATTCAATATTCAAAATTTACCACTACAAGCGGAATGGAGAATAGGCAGGAGTGTGATTATATGATTAGGCTGATACAGAGTAGGCCACGCGGAATAGGTGTGTTTTCAGGCGAGATTTAAAGGTGGAGACAGTGTCATAAGTGCGAATGTCTGGTGGGAGGGAGTTCCAGAGGCTGGGGGCAGATTGGCTGAAAGCTCTTGACCCCATGGTGACTAAGTTGGCAGATGGGGTAAAGAGCTGGATGGTCAAAGAGGATCGGAGAGTGTGGGAGGGATTGTGGATATGGATCAGTTCAGCAAGATATGATGGTGCCAGGTTATGAAGGATCTTGAAAGTGAGGAGTAGGATCTTGAAATCGATGCGGAATTTGATAGGGAGCCAGTGAAGTTGCTGCAGGGCTGGGGTAATGTGTTCAGCAAAGGGAGTTCTGGTGATGATACGCGCAGCTGCGTTCTGGACCAGTTGGAGTTTATGGAGTGATTTCCGAGGAAGACCATGGAGGAGAGAACTGCAGTAGTCCAGACGAGATGTAACCAGGGTGTTTACGAGGATAGCAGTACTGGCTGGTGTGAGTGAGGGATGGAGGCGGTTGATGTTGCGTAGATGGAAGTATGCAGACCGGGTAACATTATTGATGTGGGCTTCAAAGGTTAAGGTGCCGTCCAGGATGACACCCAGGCTCCTTACCTGGGGTGATGGTGAGACAGTGGAATTGTCGATGGACATGGAGAAGGGGTTGTGCTTTGCCAGGGTGGATCTGGTGCCAACGAGGAGGACCTCAGTTTTGTCACTGTTCAGTTTAAGGAAGTTGATTTAGAACCATGATTTAATTTTCAGTAGACAGTTAGATAGAGCTATGGGTGGTAGAGTGGAAGTAGGCTTGGTGGAGATATAAAGCTGTGTATCGTCAGCATAGCAGTGGAATTGAATATGGAGTTTCCTGAGAATGTGTCCAAGGGGCAGAAGGTAAATAGTGAACAGGAGGGGGCCAAGGACAGAGCCCTGGGGAACACCGCTGGAGACTGGAGAGGAGGAAGATCTTAGATTCTTGAGTTGGACAAATTGTGTGCGACCAGTGAGATCCGATTTCAGCCAGGCCAGAGGGATGTCAGTGATTCCAATGGAGGCCAGTCTGCCCAGGAGGATGTCATGTGAGACAGTGTCGAAGGCTGCGCTGAGGTCAAGGAGAACCAGGATGGAGAGTAAGCCAGAGTCAGATGCCATCAAGAGGTCATTTGTGATTTTCACGAGGGCTGTCTCAGTGCTATGATGGGCACGAAAGCCGGACTGGAATTGTTCGAAGAGGTTGTAGTGAGACAGGTGAGTGTTTAGTTGAGCTGCAACAGTTCTTTCGAGTATTTTTGAGATAAGTGGTAGGTTTGAGATGGGACGGAAGTTGTTCAAATCATTTGGGTCTGCACCAGGTTTCTTGATAGTTGGAGTAATTGCAGCAGTCTTTAGTGATGATGGAACAACACCAGAGGTCAATGAAGAATGAATGATGTCAGTTATGAGAGAGGACAAGGCTGGCATGCAGCTTTTTACCAGGTAGGTGGGCAGGGGGTCTAACTGGCAGGTAGATGATTTGGATTTGAAGATTAGTCTGGTTATTTCGGAGCCAGTGGGCAGTTTGAAACTGGCAAGTGGAGAGCTGATGGAGAATGTGGGCAGAGAGTGCAGAGAGGGTGTAGAGTTATTTGAAGCAGTCAGTGTCTGGTGGATGTTTTCAATTTTGGCATTGAAGAAGGTCATGAAGTTGTCACACTGTGCAGCTGTGAGTAGGTAAGGAGGTAGTGCGCCAGGTGGTTTCAGGATATTGTTGATAGTAGAGAACAGGGCTCTAGTGTTCCCATCCGCTGTCCTGATTAAGGTTGAGTAGTATGTGGTTTTGGCTAGAGAAATAGCATCCTTGTATTGGAGTATGTGATTGTGATACATTTCTTTGTGAACTGCTAGACCGGTTTTGCCATGAAGGCGTTCCAGGCGACGGCCTTTGGTTTTGAGCTGGCGTAGCGCTGGTGTAAACCAAGGAGCAGAGTGGGCAAAGGAGACAGACCTTGTTTTCAGAGGCGCAAGAGTATTTAGCAGACGCTGAAGTCCCAGATTGTAGTGGGATACCAGTTCATCTGTGGTAGATAAATTGTCTCTGCTGGGAAAATCATCAATTCCATTGGAGAGGGCTGACAAGTCAATTATTTGATGTTTTGAAAAGACATAGAGCGAGGCATGTTTGTCCTGGATAATCTTAGCATGACATCAAACGATATTAGCTTGTGTAACCCAAACACTAAAAAGTGTTTGGTCACGAAAGGGTTAACTCCCCGTAAGTTGTTTTATTTTGAAGCTGTCGGCACCTGTACTGACGTCAGAGCCGATCCTCCGCTCGTTAAGCTGACGGAAAAACCCGACAAGTTTTTACAAGGAGAGAAACCCTACGAATGTGCTTGGTGAAACAGAGCTCAGAGAAAACTGTTAAAAAGAGAAGAAAAGTGTGTGAGAGGAGGTGCAGTGTCGCCAAGCGGAGCGTGTTCGCTTACATTGACGGATCAGGATTATTGTTGAACTGCTTTTGAAACTCCGGTGAGTGAAGGCATTATTTAGATGTAGCTGTCGGCTAGCATGGCCGTCGTCAAGCATGGCCGTCTGTTAACATGGCCTTCATCTAGCATGGCTGTCGACTAGCAAGACCGTCGGCTAATAATTAGTCACACTAGTATCATTTAGCACTGTAGAATTTGAGTTAAAGCCAGTTGGAGTATTTTGGGAGTTATGCTGGACATTACTGAGTATTATATTGCTATATTGTGTTTATGAGTTCATCAATTTGTGTGAAAGCACTGTTAAAAATGTTAACGGTTAAAAAAAGTGTTAATGCGTTATTTAAAATTCTGTAATTTCATTGTGAATTTGGATGTGAAGAAATTCATGTTTAAATACTGTTAAAGAAAATGGTAGATTCACGAGGAGATTATCTCTATAAGTTAAAAAGCTAAGTGAAGAAATCTTGATTTATTGAACATGATATCATTTCACTATGATGATATAATTTTTTATTGAAGATGATGGAGCAATCTGATTTGTTGTTCTGCACAATATGTGTAGACTGGTTTTTGGTGACCCCGGATCCACTGAGAGAAGTTTGAGATTGATGGTGAGCGAAGCCCACCAGGAGAACTCTGAGGAATTCTGTTAGTAGACTGGCCAGCTACTACAGGGTCCTCACAGTCAGATCGTCGTGGAACGCAACAGGATTTCCAAGATAAGCACGTGAACACATACACTAATACCTATCCGGATAGTGCACAGTAGAGACATAAAACCAACAACACATGGAACAATACCAGTACAACAAGAACTGAACGAAAGAGACTGGATCCAGAGACAATTATTTCTTTTTTTCAGAAGGTTTTATTTTTGTATTTCTATTTTATTTAAACCAAAAGAGAGCTCTATTTTATTTGGGGTTATGTTTTTTTGGGATTCACTGTAAATGTGATATTTTTTGTGTTTTTGTAACTGAAATAAAACTGTCAGTTGCATTCATATTCTTTATTACTCCTAAGAACCTAGGTCTCAGTAAGCACAGATCTAATACAGGTGCTACACTTGTGATCTGAGATGGGCAAATCTGCGGCACAACAGTTTAGGGGGGTTACACCAGAGCAGGAGATTAGGTCAAGAATGTGTCCTTTGGAGTGTGTTGGAAAGTCAATATGTTGCTGTAGTCCAAAGCTGTCAAGGCATGAGGTAAAGTCCTTTGTAAAAATATTGTTGGTGTTATCCCAGTGGATATTAAAATCACCTAGCAATATTAAGTTTGGGGACAAGTTTTGTTAGGAAGGCTGAGAATTCCTGTAGGAAGGCGTTATTCGGCTTGGGTGGTCGATAGATAGTGGCTAGAATAGTGGGAGTTGGGCCCTTGATTTGTAGAGCAATGGACTCAAATGAGGGATAAACAGGCACTGTGATGGAGGACACTTTCAATATTTGATTGTATAGTATCGCCAGGCCACCCCCTCTGCCAGAGGTACGAGGTTGTGATGAGTAGACAAAACCAGGAGGAATAGTTTGATTAAGGTGTGAAAAATCATTAGGCTGCTGCCATGTCTCAGTCAGGCAAAAGAAATCAAATTTACAGTCATTGAGTAGATCAAAGAGCAGAGGTCCCTTGTTGGTCAGTGAGCGAATGTTAAATAACCCAAAGGTTAGATTACTGGTGTGAGGTTTGGTGTAAGCTGATCTGGCTGGAATAACAAGCACAGTGTGATCAACAGTTCGACTACGCCTGTGCAGGTGTATTGATTTGCGATGTGAAATAACAACGGAAATTGGAATCGAGTTGATCACAGCAGTGGGAGTACCTTTATAGCAACCAGTAGGAGACAGTGGGCCATGGTAGGGGGATTGAGCCATTGAGAGTGTCAGTACCTGGGTTGGCTCCCAGGGGGAGCTGCTGAGAGACACAGTGCTGTGTGCTGCAAGAGTAGGTCGAGGAGAAGAAGAAGAAGGAGGCTCCAGGTGGGGGGCGGGGCAGGTTAGCTGTCAATCACAGGAGCAGCGGTCTGGATAGCATGCTGGATGCTAGCTGCTAATACTGTGCTACCGGGACTGTTCGGGTGAAGTCCGTCGGTACAGAACAGGGAAGGACGGTTCCAGAAGAGGTTGAAATTGTCGATGAAACCAATGTTGTGGATTCTGCAGGTGGACTGAAGCCAGGTGTTAAGACTGAGGATTCTGGATAAACGCCCATCTCCACGGCCGAGAGTTGGGAGAGGTCCACTGAGCCACACATCTTTTCCACAGCTATTTAGGAAGCTGAAGAGGGCATTACAGTCCTTTTTAGTCAGCTCCGAGTGCCGACGAGCCGTGTCGTTGGATCCGACATGATCCATTACTCGGTTGATGGATGACGGGAGAGAGCATAGTAGGACGGGAAGCTTATCAAGGATGACCGGCACTGTGGCTCCAGGAAAGCACACAGAAA
>OZ023170.1:28245288-28295816 GCA_963678695.2 Diplodus puntazzo
GGAGGCCCGCTTACCTGCCCTACGGGCAGCCCAATTGAAGAACTTTTGAATAAATCAAGCTCAGGTGGGGGCATTACTCTTAAAATAAATAGTTTATTACAGGAACAATTATGTGATCCCTTTCTCAAGGTCAAGAAACAATGGGCAAGTGACTTGGCTATAGACTTATCTCCTGAGGATTGGAAATCATGTTTAAAGAACATCAATACAATGTATAAAGAAATGGGGAACAGATTTATTCAATTGAAAATAATACATAGATGGCACCGGACACCACAACAACTTTATAAATGGAACTTAATACCAGTAGACTCTTGCTGGAGATGTAACGGGAGTGGTGCCTCTATACTACATATTCTCTGGTCATGTCCAGCACTTAAGGATTGGTGGAATAACATTAATCAGATTATATTTGAAGTCCTGCATAAAAAATTCCCAATCTCTGCAAAACTGTGTGTCTTGGGATCGACCATTGAACTTCATGACAATGACTTTTCATGTTTTGAGAAGAGATGGATTATTTTGGCTCTCACAACTGCAAAACGGATACTACTAAGACACTGGAGGAAAAAACACCCACCTCATTATGAAGAATGGACTACAACAATGGCACAACTAGCTGCCTACGAGAGGGTGACTTACTCCCTACTGGACAAACTGGATCAATATATGCTTACTTGGAGCCCTTTTACTGACTGGCTGTCTGCAAGTTACCGGCGGCCTTGATAATGCATTGCTGTCAATTTTTATCATGCCTATTGTTGAGAAGTATCTGTGTGGTGGTCTGTCATTTTCTTTGTTCTGTTTTGTTGTCTCTATTGTTTGCTTGTTTGTTTTTTGAGCTCAATTCATTTTCTAGAACTTAGGGAGTAAATTTCTGCCCTTGATGGCTACCTGATTGATTGAGTGAATGGATCTCTCCCTGTCTGTCGTACTATTTGTGTGCTAAACTTCAATAAAAAATGTTCATTATAACATGACGTGTACCGTCACCTCTTTAGGAGCCTCAGCGCTCAGGGAATCAGGCCAAATCATGTCATGATTAAATGCAATAACATCTGCTAACATTACATGGGCATGACAGGATGCACATTGTAAAATCACCTTCAGGATTTGCACCTTCAGCAAAATGCATTTAATTGCCGCTAGTGGGTGTTTGTGGGCTGCAGCGATCTTGTAAAAAAAAAAAAAAAAAAAAAGCGCCCGCCTCTGGCGGTGACGAGCGTCCGACCGTTCCCTGGCTGATGGCGATAACGACCGGGATAACGACCAGGTCGGGCTCGGACAGAGAATCTAAAGTCTGGCCGGTGGCGGGGATTAGAGCACCTGTTGTCGGCAGGACGGTTGCAGTGACGGTGACGGTACACGTCATGTTAATGACGTCGGTGTTTCCCCAGGTGTTCCCTGAAGGTGTTCCCCTTGTCTACCTAAACCTGCGGACAGTTTATAATCATATGGATGCTGTTATAATGTGTAGTGATCCAGATTCTGACCCACCAAACATCCTGGACAGTGACGGAGTGAAGTTTTTCACGCTAAATTGCATAATTATACATAATCACCATCAGTAAACAGGACGCTGTCTGGCTCTGTCACTCGCGGGGACGGAGGCTGTTTTCTGGGGGAAAGTTCCCTGAAGTCTCGGTCAGGAGGGCTGGCAGTCGCGGGTGATTTATTTTCGTCACAAACACTCGGTGAGTTAAAGTCTTTGCCGGTGACAAACGCTGTTTTCTGAGCAGAAATGTGATGACGAGTCGGGAGGACGGACAGGAGGACAGACGCTTCTCCATGTAGGGGAGAGTGGGGTAAAGTGAGAGATTTTTTACATTTGCTCCCCTCTAAGTGAGCTAAAACGATATATGAGTAAAATTTACACATTTCCCATTAATTCAGGGTGTTTCCTAGTGATAGAAATTATCAGAATGTATTCAGGACGAAGGGCAGAAAAATATGATTGTTTTTAAAAAAGTGGTCTTGTGTCTCACTTTACCCCACCTTAGGGGTAAAGTGAGACAGACCAGAGAAATCAAGGGGGTAAAGTGAACCAGCTGGGGGTAAACTGAACCACTTACTTTTTTCACTCTGAAACTACCATAACAACACTTGTTGTAGCAGTTAGAATCCTGACAGCTAGCTTGACAACCACACATTCCAGAACTAATGTCAGACTAGTAATAGAATCATGGTGATTGGTCAATTAAGCACATTTTTTCTGAACACTTGAAAGTAACTCTGAACAAAATATAATTCAAAATGTTTTAATTAACATTCAAATGACAGATAGAACCGGTCTGGGGGTCAGAACACAGGACCCTTAGAGACAGCTAGTGTTTGGGCATCAGAGCAGAGGAAGGAATCAGAACCAGCTAGAACAGCCTGGGACTCAGAACACAGGACTAAACCCACCTGGATTAGAACATCAGCATACTGTCATACAGTACTCTAAAACTAGGCCTACTCTACATTCCAGCCCTGAAGGTTACAGGGGAAGATGAAGAGTTGGTCTCTCCGTGTGGTTCCTCCAGGCCTTTTAGGTTGAGGCAGCTTCTTCACCAAGGGGCGCCGCCAGGGATTTTGGGCCCCATGAAAAAAATCTAGTTGGACCCTTGTATAGGTTGCCCATGTCTCAAAGGGCCCCCTGTCAGTGCCGGGCCCTTGGAATCGTCCTAACCTTTCCCCCCCTGGCGGCGCCCCTGTCTTCACCACATCATTTTTGGGAACATGTGCAACATCATTTTCCTTTATGGCAAATGTGGGTCCCTCCCACTCTTTTGTGTTTCCCTGTTTCCCTGGATTGTTGCTTGTTGGATGCTGCCTCTGGAGTTCGGACAGAGAGATGGCGACGTACTAGGTGTAGGAGCCTAAATGCAGTATTTATGTTGATGGTGTAATTTAAGTTCATAAAGAGGAATAAGGATAAAAATATTTACATTGTTTACAATTCATACACGTAATATGTAATAAGTGCATGTTTGGGTAATTTCAATATTTGTTGAGAGCTAAAATGATCCTTTAACGTGTATTTGTGGTACTTTGTAGTGGCAGGATGTATTTTTGTTTGTGCAAACTGCACCTTTAATTTGGCGCTCTCGCGTGTTTTGGGGTAGATGATGTGAATTTGGTGGTCAGTCAGGACAAGAGGGGAGCTGAGCCAGATAGTTTTTTGACCTCTTCCCAACTCTCTTCTTTTACGTTCTTACTCTTGCTCTCACAATCATCACGCGTATAGGACGCGATCTGTATTCATTTTGTGACAATCTATTTTTTTGTATTATTCCTGCATTCTGAAAGTAAACACCTCAAGTTTACCGACTGGTCTCTGTGGATTTTTTGGACGTGGACACGAAGGAGATGGTCAAGAGCGTCAGACTTAGGCTTCACCACCTACACTAGGAATCATGCCAAACCAATCTTCACCTAGATTAGACAATTCATTATTATAAGATTTAGCTTTGTGGCAAGATCAGTTGGCCTTACTTAACCTACAGAATCATGTGATCTCTTGCATACCCTAGCCTACCTGCAGACTGTACCTTTGTCCAATTGGCAGGGACAGGGATTTTGTTTTTCTCTGCGTATTCAAATGCCAGTTGACGGCACTTAACTGGAGGAAGGCCATGGAACTGTTCAGCTAGTTGTTTGGCAAGCTCCTCCTCCATCTCATTTCTCTCTTTTCTACAATGTTTATGACATTAAAAATAAAACATATGTAATGTAATATTACATTAAAATATGTTTAAGACTAAACTTAAATTGTGATTCATGGTGGGGTAAAGTGAGACACTGTCTCACTTTACCCCACAGCATTTGTCTCACTTTACCCCACCACCACCATTTTAGAAAAAACAACCTCTCTTAGCAATTAAGACTAATCTTCAGCTAGCATCATCACATGATTTTATATGTTGGTAGTTTATCAACATGTATGACATAAGTTTTTCTACCTGAATCAATTTGCTTTGGCACAACAGTTGATTAAGTTGACAGCAAGAAAATTTACTTTTACATGCAAAAAATTTATTTTTTTGAAAAAAACATGCTTACCACAGCACAATGAGGTCCTCTCCTTCATGGCCAGTGGGAAATGGGAGGGGCTTGAAAACATAGTGGTCACATGACCACAAATGTGTTCCGTTGCGTAAGGGGTGTCTCACATTACCCGATGTCTCACATTACCCCGTTCTCCCCTACAGCTGTGGAATTTGTTTTCCTCATATAAGTTGCTAAAGACTGTTACAGTCATGTAACATTGCTTTGTGGGACATTTCTCTGTATTTAGCTGAGTGAAGGACTTGAGCAGTTATCAGACTGTCAGACCGACACGCCCTCGCTCCGCGCCTCCGGATTATCCGTTCACACTGGGACGGCTCACCAATAATGCGGCCCTGATACTACCGCCACATACCGCCGGTGGGACCCGCCGTCAGCGGGTCGAGGGGGGTCGGCTGCGGCCACATAAGGCCGTTGGCACTTGCTGTCGGCGGGAGGAGAGGATGCAAGCCGGGACGGAGAGGATCGGTTCGGCCCCAGTGACCAGCCTAAACAGACTCTGCAGAAATCCAGACTTTACCTGGTGACAGTTGCTGAAACGATCAGGGGTAAAGTGGGCACTGCAGAGACGGTGTGGGTGGAGATGTTTAACTCCCCACAGTAAGGTTAGCACCTGATGACATGGCCAATGTGGGGCGTGTAGAACGTGGGAGGGAGGATGAGTTCAGGGACCTGGTCGACAATTTAGTTAAAGTCCCATATTATGAAAAACTGACTTTTTCTGGGATTTGGGGTGTTATTGTGGGTCTATGGTGCTGCCACACGCCGAGAAACTTTGAAAAAAGACTATCCATGCTTTTTTGAGTGAGATACAGGTTTCTAAAGGGGTCTTGCCTGCAGTTTCCAGATACACGAGTCAAATTTGCTGCGGCTGTCGACGTCGACGGCCGCACATTTGCATATGGCTACCCCACTGCCCCTCCCTTCACCGCACGGTGTCTCCACCCACCAGGTACAGCTCCGGTCTCGGAGATCCGCCATTATTCTACTGAAATCACCATGGCCAAACTCAAGGAAAAGTGCTCTGTTGTTGGCTGCAAGGACCAGCACAACACACTCCATCGTCTCCCAGCTGCAGAGGACAATGGATTGAATTTATTTTTATGATTTATTTTTGAAGTTGGCAAAAAACTGTTGGTGTGTGCGAACCACTTTGACACTGACTGTTTCACCAACTTGGGCCAGTACAAGGCATGAGTGGTTGGCAGACTTTTACTCAAAGGAATACATGTAGACCAAGGACATGTAAGTATACAAATAATGTGCTGTGTGTTTCTGTAGATTAGGCTGAACTCGTGCCTGATGTACTGTGTGTTTTGCCGTTGAGAACAAGCTAAGGTTAGCGGCTAACCGCTAACGTTAGCTTCCCTGACCACACAAGTTAACGCTAGTGCTAAAGCAGAATCATTGTGTGTAGTACGTTTCTGATCTTGCACACTATGTAATGCGTGTCCCAGGGAAATGTCTGCATGTACAAGTATTTAGCTGTGTTTATTTAGCAATTTTACACGAACTAACCAAGCAGTGTCACATAGTACCAGCTAACGCTAACCGTGAGCTTTCAAGCTAATGCTAACCGCGAGCCCCTAGTTCACATCAACACGGTCTCCACATGCAAACCCAGAGGCGCGGTCAGTCAAGCAGTACATACACACACCCTCCGCCGGGTCTAAGCTTTCAGGATTTTGTGAAATAATGCATTTGAAAATGTTTTCTAAGCTGGAATATGTTGGCATAGGCCGGGGCAATACGAGTGTACTGTTGACTGCTACATAGAGCTTAGATTCTCTGCCCGAGCCGGGTCGGGCTGGGCCGTTGACCAAGCATTTGTGCTTTTTTTGTTTTAAATAACTCAGCATAATGAGTATATTTCCAGCTAGGAAACACGCATCTCTCTCCTCCCTCCATGTTTGTGTTGCTGCGTGGTGTTACACGTGAGTTATCCTCATGGCTAAAACGTGACTTGAGACGTATGTGACATCACTCCCAGAGACAAGAAGAAAGCAAAAATATATATTTTTACGAATGAAAATGACAATAATTGTAACGCACAGTGACTTCAATAAATAACTTCAATGTGATTACTGGTTTGGAAATGTTAAGGCGCTAGATTACTCGTTACTGAAATAAAATGGTCGGATTAGAGTAATGTAAGGCGTTGCAGCCTTTAGTGCTTGAATTATACTGTAACAGTGCTGTCATGTGTTATCCTATCCATATCTGGGAATGCTGTGCAGGTAAATTAAACTGTGATTACTTGTTGAGAACATTTGCCCATTTCTTGCAATTGTTTTCATGTTTGTCTTTTTACTGTTCAAGACTCTGACTGGCTGCACTGCATCACAATAAGAATGCTGATAGGGGACAAGCCACCACATCATCAGGAGATCCTCTTTTCAAACTGAGCTTTCCAAAGTCCTGGAAGGGAGAGTGCAGAGCCAAACCAGTGAAGACAGAGGCGACATTCCGTAAGTTTTACAATCTTTTATTTGAACCTCTCAAATTAAAATAAACATGGACACACAGGCATCACTCAAAAGGTTGAAAACAAACACTTAAAATCTGAATTCTTTTAAGATGGTTTTCAAAATAAATAATGAGAATGTATAAATGAGAAGTAATTAGGAGAAATAAGAGACACTTTACAACACTGCAGCACAAGGTGTTTTGGTTCTACTGCAGTTTTCCTGTAAACATGCATTTGTTTATTGCACTGCAGACTGCGGTGATGCACTGTTGGACCTGATCTTCCAGAAGGTTTTCCAGGACCCTGCCCCATATGTGAACGAGGTGCTGAAACTCATAATCCCTGAAGACCTCTCGGACCACACAGACGGGCAGCACAACTCTCACTCTCCTCCCCAGAGAGCACCAGCACCACCTTACAAAGCTTATGTAGGCTATATTGGCTGAACACAATTCAATATAAAGTCAGCACTGAATGTTTACACCCATGGCAACGAGATGCTTTCTTTGTTATTATTTTCATATTGATATTGAAGTTGATATATAAAGTCAAACTGTTTCACTTCAGATATTTTCTTATTATTTTATTCATGTCAACACATGTTTACAAATGTTTCTTACAATAAAACATCTTTCCTAACTGTTCTGTGTTTTCATTGTTTGATATGTAATTTTCATGGTAATAAGTAAAAGATAATAAACTATAAGCAATGTAAGATAGAGGAATCAGTTATGTACTTTTAATCATAACACTTTTACGATAAATGAATAGTATTTATGTGACTAAAAGCTGACTGCACTATTCCCCTCAGACGTAAAGATTCATAGTCTGCCCGATAAATGTTCAGTGCATTCTGCAGTGCAGATACATTCAGGCAGACAGGTTACAGGCCAGGGTGGTCCACCATGCATGATGGTGGCTCAGGAAGCTGCTGTAGTCTTCGTGTAACCTAGAAATTATGAAAGGTAAGTGAGTGACAATAGATTAGAGAAAAGAGAGCAAAATGACAACCATGTTTGCCCAGTGTTTACACTTAATTGTGGTATTTCCAAACAGCAGATATTCTCAGGTTATGTAGGAATTTGTTTACAATAGCCACAGGAACACCTGTTTTTAATGCCGATTTTTTATTATTCATTGGAAACTATGATCACTAATCATGTCACATTGTTTCTTTGATAATATATATAAAGCTTATAAACCGTTTTAAATGGTTAAAAAACAATTCTGCTGGTAGACAGGTGATTGGAAGCAACTGTGGCCAGGCTGCTCTCATTCAGCTTTCGTACTAAAAACTACGAAAAGTAATGCACGATATTTTCGTATGTTTTCCTACGTATGCCACGTATGGTCACGTGACCGATGCGCTATATGCTGGTTCAGGCTGTGGCTTACTGAAAACTACAGTTGAAAATTGCTGGCAGTAGCTAATTGCAGGTCGTCACTGCAAATAAGAGCAGGTTCTCAATCAACTTACCTGGCTACATAAAGGTAAATAATAATATGGGGTTACACTTTTCTCTTGCAACTGCTTTTGCTAAATTGCATCCGCGTTACTACAACTTAACAGCAGTAAACACCAGTCGAGGTTTGGCTAAGCTTCATGATGTAAACACTCGAGGCAGGAGAAGGGGGCTGTTATTTGAAACAACGCGGGGCAGACGGGCTTTAAGCTCGTAAAACTTTCGTTATCTGCAGTAACATAAAAGTAATGTCGAGGTAACAAACTTAACTACTGACCACTGAGAAACATCAATGTTCATTCTTGGCTGCTTACTTTCTTTTGGAGCCTCTTGTTCTGGGTCGGACCGCAGTCTGTTGTCCGGCAGCCATTACTCCCAGAAACTCCGCCGTTGCCATGGTCACATGATGCCGTCCTCACGTCTTCCGCAGGCAGGAGGAGGTGGGCGGCACCGTGGGCGGCGCGCAGTAGCTCATTAGCATTTAAAGGGAAAGGCACTGAAACAGGCCACCTGGAGCAGGGCTGTGAAACTGGTGTTTCAAGAACCCTGCTGTGCTCAATCCTTCAGCTTTTTTTGACCAAAGCATGTTACTAACATTCCATTTAGACATCAAGGAACCATGTCAAGAAGCAGAAATGACCATAATATGGGACCTTTAAGTGGTGTGGGGAGAATCACCTGCAGCTGAACGGGGCAAAGATGAAAAAGATGGTGGTGGACTTCAGGACGTATCTCTTTGTTTTTCTCTTAATAGGTTAGTAGTTTTTGGTTAGGCCGCCTTCTGCGGGAGGATTCCCCAGATGCGATGGTCATGGCTGGTTTGGGGTCTCTTCTCTCTTTTTTTTCAGTTTGGACAGTAACTCCTGCCCTGCCCTTTTGTTAAATAAGCACATTTAAATTGTATGTGTTGAGTCGGTGTCCTTTATATGTTACTGGCCGTAACACCCCTGCATTGTGGATTCTTATAAATACCTGGGTGTGGTGCTGGAGAATAAACTGGAGTGGACTACAAACATGGAGGCAGACTTTACAACACTCAAACACGCAAAAACACACACATAATTTATTTCGCTTTAAATTAGTATCTCTGTAAATTAAACTGCACATTATTTTTCTTGCACCTTATGTTCTATATTTACCCTTATTAGGACCTGGACACTAACAGTGTGAAAGCCATATTGAATCTGTTTGGATTATTCTTAGTATTTTATTAGGGCCCGGCATCGATATATTAACTGATGCTTTACATCTTTGCTTAATGGCAGAGCTACACAGAGCTGAGCTGTGTGACTTGAATATACAGATAATATATAACAGCTCCTGATTCTCTCTGTTATATCACATCACAGTCAACAAGTATTCTTGTATTTAAACTGTGTGCCGGTGAGTCTCGTGGTGTCAGTGAACACAACACTGAGCTGACGGGGTTTCCGGTTCTTCATTTTGAATGTCAACAACACATTGTCTCACTTCCTGTCACTTCATGTTTCCTCTGAAGGGCGGGATGGTTTCTGTTACCAAGAAATGGTGTGACGATAAAGCTGCAGCTGCTCATAAATAACTGAAGCAGAAGATCTGAACTACAGTCTGGTTTAAACTTTAAACCTGCAGTTTAATATAAACCAGGTCTGGTTCAGTGTTTCCTCTGTGTCTCTATCAGCATGTTCAGCTGCAGCAGCACATTAACTCCTCCTGCTTCATGCTGGCTGAGTGTCAGTTCACTCACAACGAAACCCCAAGTAGTGCTCGCTGCAGAACCATGAAGGTGGAGCTGCACCAGAGTCAGCCCCGCCCACCAGAGTCAGCCCCGCCCACCAGAGTCAACCCCGCCCACTTTCCACCAGAGTCAGCCCCGCTGACTTTTTTTTCCTTTTTAAAAAAAAAACTTTATTGCAAACGAAGGAATTTACAGGCAAATCGCGCAAATAATCCTTTTCTTTAATGTTTGGTTTTTATTGAAAATACTTTTAATGGTAAAAAAAAAACAAAAAAAAAAACAAGGGTTAAACACCCTTGTTTTTTTTTTCTTCTTTTTTTTAAGAACTTTGTTTCACATAGGACAAAACAAGCTTACAAATCAATATGCATTTCACATATTCTACGCCGGGGGGCTTAGTTTACAGTAGTAAATTTAAGTGTTCACAAATACTAAACAGTGTGATAAAGATTTTGATATATGAAGCAGATAATTATTTATCGTTTCCCTCCCCTCGAGTTTTGCGGATTTCATTAGACAACAATCAACTGAAACAGACATGATAGCATAGTAGTCTGTGAGTCAATGGAGTGGGCGACCAGGGTTCGAGTCCAAGTTTGCCTTTTGCATTTTCCATTTACTATCTATAAAACACATTAGGACAGATGGACGAAGAGATTTCGTAGACAAATAAGCCTTATAATATTTATCCTAAAAGAATAACTTAATATTCGTATCAGCATAAACAGCAAAAAAAATAATGCCACTGTCCCCTCCCTGATGGATATCTACAACGAAGTCCTCGCAGGTTGAAGGTTATGATCTTTCCTGCCACATGCCATCACACTGTACAATTCTCTATGTTCTCACTGTGTAATGCTGCTGCTGCACTGTAATTTCTCAGCTTGGGATCAAAAAAGTATCTCTATTCTTGCAGGGCCGCTAACGTCATAAAAGACCTTAATCACCCGTTCCATGGCCTGTTTCCCCTTCTGTTGTCTGGAAAAAACATAACCTCGGCTCAAGATACAGTAGACTGCTGAAACAGTTTCAGGCAATCAATATTATTATTGAACTAATAATAATAACTATATTTATTATTTTCTTAGTATGCATTATTGATTAAATATCTCGGGTACCAGTCTTGTTCTGGTAACAGTATTACTTTGTGAATGAGAAATGACAAGTTATTTTGTAATCTTGTATCTCGTGGCATTGAATAGCTGTATGGATTATGAGGATGTTAAGACAGACATACAGGTTAGGATCATTGCTGAATGGCCTGTAGGTGTGAAAGGGAGAGTGAATGTTTCTCTGTTTGTATATTCTCTGCCCTGTTATTGAATGGTGACTAGCCCAAGGTGTACCCTGCCTTTCCGAGTAAGTCTGCCGAGACATACTCCAGCTCCCCCATAGCCCTAGTGACGAGAAGTGATACTGAAGATTAATGAATGACCGAGAGTTTAAGATATACATCAATGTTGATGATTTTATTTTACATGTTATTGATGACACATAGATCGGTAAACTAAACCAAACAAAGCAAAATTGAACAGAGAAGATAAAATAATGAACATAATGCAAATGAAAATAATTAACAAAAAACTGGCTCCTGGGCTACAAAGATGTACCTCACATTTTCTGGCCAAAATGTTTACAACCAACAGTAACAAACGTTTTACAAAAAGTGCAGTGAAAGCTGCTGCAACACTCGCTGCATCGCTTGAGAGACTGAGGGGGATCCTGCCCTCTCCTCAGTATTGTCTGATGCATCTGTGCAGGTCAAACACACACAAGCACACATTTTCAATATGAAAAAAAGTTACTAGAAGTTCTCATACACTCACACACTGAGCACATTTTTGTTTTATTTTATTTTAGTGCTAATCAAGTGCACTGGGAAAGTCTACCATACTAGCTACGTTAGCATGTACTGTAATTACCGAGTGTAATTACCGCCGAATTTACAGCACATTGCAAGATAAACGTTTAAAAATTAACTTAATGCTTATGTCTACATAATGACATATGTCTTGGAAAACATTTTAAACACCTAATAATTATGTTTATGTTACGTTGGGTTACTTACAGCCATTAAGTTGAAGTCCAATCACTTGCTCACAACTCTTCAATCCAGCGACTACTACCACTTGCCTCCACTTGGGGCAGGCTGGCTGTGGAAGTCTATCAACGGGCGGACCTGCACCGACTAGGGGCGGGGCTGACTCTGGTGCAGCTCCACCTTTGGTTCTGCAGCGAGCACCCTCTCACGAAACCACAAGAGTGTTTTATGACTAATCTCTCTGGAATGATTCACAGAGACAGTTTGAGGATTCTGGTCTTTCCCTCAAAGTCTTTCTGTGTTTTAAAGTAGATTTTAAAAACTCCTTCTTGAATTGTAAAAGCAGGAAGTGTTTTGCTTTGAATTGTAAAAGCAGGAAGTGTTTTGTGTTGAATTGTAAAAGCAGGAAGTGTTTTGCTTTGAATTGTAAAAGCAGGAAGTGTTTTGCTTTGAATTGTAAAAGCAGGAAGTGTTTTGTGTTGAATTGTAAAAGCAGGAAGTGTTCTGTGGGAGCAGCAGAGCAGCAGCCTCCATCTTGACTGTCCCGAGCACACACACAGTGTGAAGATGAAGTGATGTCAGTGTTCAGTGTTGATCAGCACTCTGTAGCTGCTCACACTGCTGTGTCTCTAACAGTGGACACAAACATGTGACCTGTCCACACTTTGTTGCTGTGATGAAGATCCATGCTGTCACAGTTTGTCCCTCCCTGCATGTTCAGTGTGAAGCAGCTCTGTTTACTGGACGTCTCTGTGCTCAGCTTGGCGTCCTGCTCTGTTTACTGGACGTCTCTGCGCTCGGCTTGGCGTCCTGCTCTGTTTACTGGACGTCTCTGCGCTCGGCTTGGCGTCCTGCTCTGTTTACTGGACGTCTCTGCGCTCGGCTTGGCGTCCTGCTCTGTTTACTGGACGTCTCTGCGCTCGGCTTGGCGTCCTGCTCTGTTTACTGGACGTCTCTGCGCTCGGCTTGGCGTCCTGCTCTGTTTACTGGACGTCTCTGTGCTCGGCTTGGCGTCCTGCTCTGTTTACTGGACGTCTCTGCGCTCAGCTTGGTGTCCTGCTCTGTTTACTGGACGTCTCTGCGCTCAGCTTGGTGTCCTGCTGTGTTTACTGGACGTCTCTGTGCTCAGCTTGGCGTCCTGCTCTGTTTACTGGACGTCTCTGTGCTCAGCTTGGTGTCCTGCTGTGTTTACTGGACGTCTCTGTGCTCCGCTTGGCGTCCTGCTCTGTTTACTGGACGTCTCTGTGCTCGGCTTTGTGTCCTGCTCTGTTCACTGGACGTCTCTGTGCTCGGCTTTGTGTCCTGCTCTGTTTACTGGACGTCTCTGCGCTCAGCTTGGTGTCCTGCTCTGTTCACTGGACGTCTCTGCGCTCAGCTTTGTGTCCTGCTCTGTTTACTGGACGTCTCTGCGCTCGGCTTGGCGTCCTGCTCTGTTTACTGGACGTCTCTGCGCTCAGCTTGGCGTCCTGCTCTGTTTACTGGACGTCTCTGCGCTCAGCTTGGCGTCCTGCTCTGTTTACTGGACGTCTCTGCGCTCAGCTTGGTGTCCTGCTCTGTTTACTGGACGTCTCTGCGCTCAGCTTGGTGTCCTGCTCTGTTCACTGGACGACTCTGTGCTCAGCTTTGTGTCCTGCTCTGTTTACTGGACGTCTCTGTGCTCGGCTTGGCGTCCTGCTCTGTTTACTGGACGTCTCTGCGCTCAGCTTGGCGTCCTGCTCTGTTTACTGGACGTCTCTGCGCTCAGCTTGGTGTCCTGCTCTGTTTACTGGACGTCTCTGTGCTCAGCTTGGTGTCCTGCTGTGTTTACTGGACGTCTCTGCGCTCAGCTTGGCGTCCTGCTCTGTTTACTGGACGTCTCTGTGCTCAGCTTGGCGTCCTGCTCTGTTTACTGGACGTCTCTGTGCTCAGCTTGGCGTCCTGCTCTGTTTACTGGACGTCTCTGCGCTCAGCTTGGTGTCCTGCTCTGTTTCTGTCTGCATTTCTACTGGGACACGTTCAAACAGCCTCCATCACCTCCATTTATTCACACAGATGCTTCTGACTCAGCAGCTCACTCTGCTCCCTTCAGATTAAAAGCCTGCAGCTGTCTGACTGTGACCATTGTGACTGAACACAGTCTGACCTGCAGCAGCAGCCGTTCACCACAATAAAATCCTGCTGTTTGTTTCTGCAGACCACTGATGTGTTCACAGTGTTCCTGTCGTCTGACCTTCACCTCACATGTTTATGACCTGACGTGAGTCGTGTTCCAACACTTCTGAGTGTGCAGCACCTGATATTTCTGAGGAGGGACCGCGCTGTTCCAACATCTGTAAGAGGGACACTGTGGAGCCAGTCTGCAGCCAGTCTGTGGAGACAGAAGCAGGGATTTAAACCCAAACATCATGTTTTCCTGACGCTAACTGAGAGCTTTAGTGTCCAAACCTGAACACACAGAAATGTTTCAACATATCTGTGATTTGTAAAAAACATTTCTCCTGGTGATTGTGTCGAAGCTGCAGCTGCACGACTCTAAAGTCTCTGTTCATGATACTGCAGACTTTATTATGTGGACTGCATGGGACTGTCAGTGTCTGATCTGTCAACATTTGAATTTGACTTTGCATGTCTCACCACAGACAAGTCAATACACCAGCTGCAGGCTGAAGGTCACCAGTCAGGTTTTATCTTTAGATTAAATATGTTAGTTCTGATAGTCTCTGTGTTTCTTCTCCTGTGGGTCAAAGTTCAGACTTCAGCCTGTCGATCATCAGCTGATGAACACAGTGAAGCTGCTGTGCTGCCGCCTGCTGGATGACCGACAGTACTGATTGGCTGTCAGACTGAGAACAAACAGGAAGTGACTGCGGTCTTTCCCTCCTAAGGGGAATCGAACCAGTGACCTTCCAATAACAAGATGCTGGCTCTACCCCTGAGCCACAGCTGCCCATTCTCAGAGAATCAGACAGGAGGGAAACTTTCAGCTTAGATTTTAGAAATCCTTTGATCTGCATTTTGATATATTTCAACAAATCTACACATCTGTTAAATGATTGGCTGTTCACGTGTCTCTCGATAACTCCATTATCAAGAGATAATTATATAATATAATTATAATATTCACTATGTGCTGTCAAGTTGTTTTAATTTAATTCATACACGTTAAACAATAGAACATTTTATTTAACTATTTTCAATCAATGAAGTGTTTATTATGATACATGTTGCTATCGTCTAACATATGCTGATCTTGCTGGTTAAAAAAGTCACTAGCAAGACCAGCATATGTTGTGTTGTGGTGCTGGTTTGCTGTTTTTTTTCTGCAGGGTAATCATCATTCTGAAACACGTCAGCGCAAAAGAAATGAGCTGATTGATTGGATCACAGTCAGTCTGTGAAACAACACACAGATTGAAACAATTTCACAGTCACATTCAGCCAATCACAGCCCTGCAGAAATCAATACTGAAGAGGAGCAGCTCTGAACCAAAACCCACTGATGTCATCAGAGAAGTGACATCATTGATACATGAAACAAACAGAAACATGATTCAAATGTTCTTCTGTTGTTAAAGAGTTCAGTCTGCTGCTCTCTGCACTGCAGCTCAGCTACAAGTAGAGTGGAGGTGCAGTGAATCATACAGATCTCATCATCAAATTAATGTATTTTAATTTTCAAATGTGACATTTCAAATTGAATTTTGGTAACTTTTTGCTGGGGCATATTTTAAAATTAAATCTTAAATGTAATTTTCTTTTATCATTTTAATTGTGTAACAAAATGAGCAGTCTTGAAGAAGAAAATGAAAAAGCCATTTGGATAATTTATTACTCATTTTATTTATGAGTCACATAATGCAGCTATAATCTGAAAATGAAAAAAGCATTTCTGTTAATGCATTTTAATTTGAATTATGGAACAGATTCGCTTCCAAAGGTACAATGGGCGGGTAAACTGAATTAGGGCTGAAAGTTCTGTTTACAACCACGCAAAGAAAGCACTGAAAGCGATGATAGGCGCCAGTCAATTATCGCTTTCAGTGCAGGCAGATCTGATGCCTGCAGTGATCAGATCTGACAACACCACAGAACATCAGTATTTTAGAAAAAGGTCGCTATTTATGCAAAATCTTTAGATATTACAGATACCCTCATTAACTTGCTCGGCCTATACATTTCTCTTTGAGTCGCCTGTAAAGTTACAGGAGTGCAGCTGTTGGTGCTGCTACTTTCCTCAGTAGAACACCGGTAAGTCACAGCGGACCAGACTTCTCATTTCATCTTTTATTTTCCCTTCCAGCTGGGTGAAAGTCACATGAAGCACAGCTAATCATTAACTCTACACTATGTTCATTAATCGCTGTTGT
Source organism: Diplodus puntazzo (assembly GCA_963678695.2). Taxonomy (NCBI): domain Eukaryota; kingdom Metazoa; phylum Chordata; class Actinopteri; order Spariformes; family Sparidae; genus Diplodus; species Diplodus puntazzo. Next base: position 28,261,373 of record OZ023170.1, read on the forward strand.
TAGGTTTATATAGCAGCTCCCTCGGCTCCCGGTCGGTCAGAGCCCAGCCGAGCCCGGCCGAGCCCGGCCGTGACGGCAGCAGCAGTCACACCGAGGATCAACAGCTGAGGAGCGGCGGAGCTGAGGCGGAGGCTCCGGTCCTCCCCGCCGGACTTTACCGGCTTTTATCTTCGCGTCATAATGCTTTTGGTGCGTATTCGGTCATTTAAAACAATAAGGTTTACCTTAATGTACAGATAATCTAAATCTACGTGACACAAAATTGAACAGTGTTGTAGAGCTCCTAAAGCCCCTAAATGTCTCAAAGTGGCTTTCAGGGGAGCTCAGGTCCTTTTCAGGGGAGCCGAGCTCCCCTTAGCTCCCCCGTAATTCGAACCATGATGTTCTGTCTACTAGCTTCAATATGAATACTTTTAAATGTGATGGGGTGAAGGCACCAGTGCAGCAGCAACAGCTGATAACAGCGATGATGATGATGAGACCATCTCTCTGGATTCCAGAAGGCACGAGGTATCATGTCAAGCCTGTGAAAGTACTATTCAGTCTACAATGGTGAGGAGTCATCATTTGGAGCCCACTCAAAATCACAAAATCTCATTTCTGTAACAGGATCCAGATGTTGTACAGGGGGAAAGCCAGCCTAGCAACATAGTGAGTATTAATGGAAGGACAATCCATTGTGCAAAATTCCCACTGTGTGTCTAATTGTCATGTGTTTTAAGAACTCACAAGCTATCAAACGGTTGTATGCCAACCACCTCCAGCGCCAAATACAACTGGCAGATATAGACAAGCTGTGCAAGAAGAAAAAGATGGAAAACCTTACACTGGAGTCCGAAATAAAAAAGGAGGACAATTAGAAAATTGGACCTTGAAATAAAAAAACTTGAGCGGGAGGTAAGTTATGCCTTCAATGCACACTGTATGCTGACTGTAACACAAATGTATTCATTATTTTTCTACTTTCCTCCCCCAGCTCCAAGAAGATGATGCATCATAAATAAAAGTTCATTTCTGTTACAAGGCATGTAGACATGCTTTAAATTTAAGTTAAATATGTCCTGCAGTGGCAGAGGAATTTGTGTTTCTCTTTTTTTAATTTAAATTGATTTGGCCTCTTATGATGTTTGTGCTGTATACTGTGTGTATGCAAGCTTGCAGGGAGGCTACTGCATCCATTCATTTGTCTGTTTATTTGATGTGTGTGGATTTTGCCTTCACTGCACACTGTATGCTGACTGTAACACAAATGTGTTAATCATAACATTGAGACTGTCACCTTCCCTCGCCACTTTTCCATTGAATCATCCTCTAAATGTGTAAATCATAACAATCTAATCTTGATCTCCACCTCTGACAGTGGGGAAATGTCTCAGCAAGCACCTTACACAGTCTTACATAATAAAATACCAAAGCTAATCACTACTGCATCCCGGCTCCCCTACCTGCACAGGCAGCCAAAGCATAAGCTGAACATGATTGGCTTATGTGAAATATGGCTGAAACCTAATACCTTTCTGCCATTAAATGAAGCCTCTCCTCCTGACTATAACTATGCCCATGTTGCTCGGGCCTCTAAACAGGGGGGAGGTGTTGCTCTGATCTTCAAATCTATTCTCAGCCTAAACTCAAACCAGGATATTAAATTTACCTCATTTGAGGCTCTGGTGTTAAAACCATTGTCATCCAATAGTAACAGCCTTGTCCAGGGAACAGGCTTTCACCTGGTTGTACTGTACAGACCTCCAGGACCTTATTCCCAATTCCTAGAAGAATTTGGTGAATTTATTGCAGATCTTGTGACTCGCTCAGATAAAATCCTAATCATTGGGGATTTCAATATCCACTTAAATAAGCCCTCTGACCCTCTAGGGAAAGCTTTTTTGAGACTTCTTGATATTTCCAACTTTATTCAGCTTGTCCATGAACCCACTCATTCCAGTGGAAACACTTTGGATTTCATAATCTCCCATGGACTTGACGTGTCAGCCCCGAACGTGGATTCTGTCTCCTCTGCTGTTTCGGACCACTTTCTCATCATGTTTGAAGCGTCATTAGCCTGTCTCTATGTCAATGACACAAATGTTTCTACTTCTCGTCATATCAGCCCGGCAATCACAATGACACTCCGTGATAAAGTCCCCAGTGTCCTGGCTCCTTTTGTGACAGCGACTAAACCTGTGGAAAGCCTCACAAATGAAGTAAACTCAGCACTTGTCTCGCTCCTCGATTCTGTGGCACCGGTCTCTACCAGGACAAGACGACCAAAGAAATCTACTCCCTGGTTCACTGAAGAAACCCGAGATCTCAAGCAGGCCTGCAGGAAAATGGAACGAGCATGGCGTAAATCTAAACTGAACGTTTTCTATCTTGCCTGGCATGATAGTGTACTAAGCTATAAGCGTGCTCTAAATACTGCTAGAACAGCATATTTCTCCAGCCTAATAAACAATAATAAACACAATCCTAGATTTCTCTTTAACACCGTGGCTAAACTTACTCAAAAACCTCAGTCGGTGAGCTGTGCACCCTTCAATGCAAATGATTTCTTAGATTTCTTTTGCAATAAAATCGATGAGATCAGAATTAAAATTAATTCATCATCTCTGGCTTCCTCCTTCAAACACTTTTGAAAATATCTCCCTTGAGATATTGTCCAAAATTGTCTCAACCTCAAAACCAACTACCTGCGTCCTGGACCCCTTTCCAGCAAAACTGTTTAAAGAACTATGGCCAGCACTGGGACCTACAAGGTTAAATATTTTTAACTCATCTTATGACTGGTGTTGTCCCTTCCAGTTTTAAGTCTGTTGTGGTAAAGCCTAGAATCTTGGTGTTACTTTTGATTCTACACTCTCTTTTGATCAGCACATCAAAGAAATTACCAAGATCGCCTTCTATCACCTGCGCAATATAGCCAAAATTAGGTCCTTCCTGTCCACGGTGGATGCAGAGATCCTGATTCATGCCTTTGTCTCGTCGAGGCTGGATTACTGCAATGCCTTATTTTCAGGTCTTCCACGTGAGAGCACTAAAAGTCTTCAGATGGTTCAGAATGCTGCAGCCAGAGTCCTAACACGTACGAGAAAATTTGATCATATTACACCAATCTTAGCATCTCTGCACTGGCTCCCAGTGCATCTAAAGCTCTTTTTAGATAGAAAAGGCGGCACATTTGCTCCAAGGTAAGGGCGGCAATATGCAGGCCCGTCTTTCTAAAACCGAGGCGTAATATTCCTCCTTCTCCAAAAGCCGCCTCTGAGGTAGGCATAAACATGTGACGTGACGTGAAGCTCGAAGTTGGACTGCGAACAGTGACATAGAATTTGTTTTCAAAATAAGAGCTTTACATTTTTTCTGATCACAAACGTTTAATAATGTGACAGTGACAGTGGGTCTAGTTATATGTGATAACAATGTGTAGTGGGCAGTGGAATAACTATAAGTTTCCATTTGTGGTGACTGCTGACTGAGATAAGGGATGAGATTAAATAGATCCTGGAACTGAGCCTGGTCTGGAGCAGGCTAGCTCCACAGAATAAATCTCCATGGTAACTTATACCATAACACATCCTACTGCCCCCTATCCCGCTTTTGTGCAACCATCTCACGGATAAGTTGAGCCAGCATAACCAAGATATCCTGCCTTATCCTAGTTTTGTGCAACGGACCCCTGAACACTGGACCTGATAATAACAACATGTAGGACTCCGCTTATCATTACAACAACATGACATTAATAATTATATTATCATTCATATAAACTTTCAGTGAATACATAACTAACTGCTTCACAGAAGTCAGATTAAAGTTCATCAGAGAATAATAATGGATTGGATTTGTATGGCGCTTTTTTGAGTACTCAAAGCGCCTCACAGGGTTCCAGGTTCCATTCATTCACACAGTCATACTGGTGGTGGTAAACTACGATAGTAGCCACAGCTGTCCTGGGGCAGGCTGACGGAAGCGTGGCTGCACATTCAGCGCCAACGGCCCCGACCACCACCTCAAACATACAGCAGTCATACACATTCACACGAGGCGAGGTGGGTGAAGTGTCAAACCACCCACCCAAGGACACAACGACCATGACCCAATTGGCAGGGGTGGGGATCGAGCCGACCCTCCGAACATAGGCCGACCCACTCTACCAACTGAGCCACGGTCGCCCCAAGCTCCTGGGCTCAGTGATCTGGTACCGTCTGACCTGGATTTCTCCCTGTGGACCGGCTGTATGGGACCTGGAGCCGTAGAGCGCTCTGTGGAGTCCTATTAGCTGCTGACTGAGGGGGAGAGCCATCCTTAAGCTGCAAAAACAGAAAAATCCCATCTGAGAAATTGCTACAATAGTAGGAGTGGCAAAATCTGGTACATCCTGAGAAAGAAAGAAAGCACTGGTGAACTCAGCAACGCAAAAAGACCGGAATGTCCACCGAAGACAACAGTGGTGGATGATCGCAGAATCATTTCCATGGTGAAGAGAACCCCCTTCACAACAGCCAACCAAGTGAACAACACTCTCCAGGAGGTAGGCGTATCAATGTCAAAGTCTACCACGAGGAGAAGACTGTCACAGTTCATCTCTGCCTCACCACTCTGCACCTGGCTGTTTCAATCTGCCAATTAGGCCCCGTTTACACGAGGACGCTTGCGGGTAAAACCAACAAAATATTGTATCGGAAGTGCCTTTCGTTTACACGATGACGGCGTTTTTGAGGCTTAAAAATGCCAAAATCTGAAACCACCCTCCAGAGAGGAAAAGTTGAACACGCTCCGCAGCAGCGTTTCCGTGTACACTGGCAAAACGCAAAACTCTGTTCAGATCTGCTCACGACGCGTACGCATTGACGTCACATACATGCGCCAGAACAGGGAAATAAACAAACATGTCGGACTATTTCCAAGCATCGGACCTTCAAGCTGCTCTGTCAGCTCTAATAAACGTACAGGAGTCTTTCCACGAAATGTACAGGATATGTACAGATAGTATTACTGAACAGAGAAGGATCTGTAATTACCTCTTTTTTTTTTATTTGTGTGATAGTGTATCACAGCACCACGAAGCCGCCTGGCATGCATACCCAATCGAATTCCACACACTTTTGCGTCACCATATGCACGCACATTTCTTCCCGAAAACGTTCGTCTAAACGCGGAATAAAAAAGTGAAGACGCGACGCTACTTTTGCGTCTTCTGTTCAGACCGTCATCGTCATCATACCTTAGACTCACTCCTCTCATCAAGCCAGCTCCACTCACCTGTGCTCTCTGCTCTGCTCTGGCTGCATTTAAGCCCCAGCTCCACACTCACTCATTGCCATATTGTTCTCGATGCTTGCACCAGACTCTCCTGCGTTGCTCTGCCTGATCTCCTGGTTCCGACCCTGCTTGCCTCCGACTATCCTGCCTCACCGATTTCGTGGAAATGACCTCAGCCTTCCATCCCCACCATAATCCTTGCCTGTCTGCTCCCTTGGCTGTCCGGTAATTACCTGACTCAGCTCTACAGAGTGAGTGTTACTCCGGTCTCTTCTGTAGCTTCCTGCAGTTCTGTGATTCATTCGTTCACTGAGCGAGTATGAGACTGAGTTTCACGGACATTCACCTGAACCTAATCTCAATCCCAACCAGAGACTGTGAAAGGGCAGCGGCCAGAAGATGGACTCTTTTTCCAACTACTATTGTCTTTTGTGCTGCTATTGGGTCCATGCCCTTTACTGAGACTGCAGGAAGGTAAACGCAAGGGGTTCACTGCATGGTGCAAGCCACTCATAAGTCTCAAGAATAGAAAGGCTAGATTGGATTTTGCGAAAAAAAACTTCTAAAAGCCAGAACAGTTCTGTAAGAACTTTCTTTGGACAGATGAAACCAAGACCAACCTCTACCTGAATGATGGCAAGAATAAAGTATGGAGAAGGCGTGGTGCAACTCATGATCCAAAGCATACCACATCTGTAAAACACAGCAGAGGCAGTGTGATGGCCTGAGCATGCATGGCTGCCAGTGGCACTGAGTTACTAGTGTTTATTGATGTGACACAGGACAGAAGCAGCTGGATGTCTTCTGAGGTGTTCAGAGACATACTGGCTGCTCAAATGCAGCCAAAACAACCCAGGAGTTTATAAAAGCAAAGTAATGGAATATTGTTAAATGGCCAAGTCAGTCACCTGATCTCAACCCAATTGAGCATGCATTTCACTTGTTAAAGATTAAATTTCAGACAGAAAGGCCCACAAACTCCTGAAAACCACTGTAATAAAAGCCTGGCATAGCATTTAAAAAGGAGGAAACCCAGCGTCTGGTGATGTCCCTGAGGCTTTTCAACTCGGTATTAAAATTAGAATTTTATTTTCAGTTATTTAATTTGTCGAATTACTTTTGAGCCCCTGAAATGAAGGGTTCAAACCACTGAATTAAAGCTGAAAGTCTGCACTTCAACTGCATCCGAATTGTTTAATTTAAATTTCATTGTGGTAATGTACAGAACCAAAATTAGAAAAACTGTCTCTGTCCAAAACTGTACGGACCTGGAACTGTATATATGATATATATTTAACAGGCCATCAGTTCTGTCTGACCCTGTTTTTTGAAAACTAAAAAGTGACTTCCTGCTAAATGTGTGACAGAAACACTGACAGACAGCAAAGAGGAAGGAGGAGCGTCGACTTGGTCTGACTGCTACATGCTGCTGAGCTCAGATGACCAGGACTCAACATGGAGGAATCATGTCTGCTGTGGCTGCTCGGTGAGTAAAACACACTTCATCTGTGTTCCTGTTCGTCTGCACGCTTCCTAAATGTTCATGTCTGGAGTTTCTGAGAGCAGCAGAGAGTTACAGAGCCAACGACAAGAGAAACACTGAACTCAGACCAGCAGCAGTGAGTTACAGAGCCAAGAGACAAGAGAAACACTGAACTCAGACCAGCAGCAGTGAGTTACAGAGCCAAGAGACAAGAGAAACACTGAACTCAGACCAGCGGCAGTGAGTTACAGAGCCAACGACAAGAGAAACACTGAACTCAGACCAGCAGCAGTGAGTTACAGAGCCAAGAGACAAGAGAAACACTGAACTCAGACCAGCGGCAGTGAGTTACAGAGCCAAGAGACAAGAGAAACACTGAACTCAGACCAGCAGCAGTGAGTTACAGAGCCGACGACAAGAGAAACACTGAACTCAGACCAGCAGCAGTGAGTTACAGAGCCAAGAGACAAGAGAAACACTGAACTCAGACCAGCAGCAGTGAGTTACAGAGCCGACGACAAGAGAAACACTGAACTCAGACCAGCAGCAGTGAGTTACAGAGCCGACGACAAGAGAAACACTGAACTCAGACCAGCAGCAGTGAGTTACAGAGCCAAGAGACAAGAGAAACACTGAACTCAGACCAGCAGCAGTGAGTTACAGAGCCAACGACAAGAGAAACACTGAACTCAGACCAGCAGCAGTGAGTTACAGAGCCGACGACAAGAGAAACACTGAACTCAGACCAGCAGCAGTGAGTTACAGAGCCAAGAGACAAGAGAAACACTGAACTCAGACCAGCAGCAGTGAGTTACAGAGCCAAGAGACAAGAGAAACACACTGAACTCAGACCAGCAGCAGTGAGTTACAGAGCCGACGACAAGAGAAACACTGAACTCAGACCAGCAGCAGTGAGTTACAGAGCCAAGAGACAAGAGAAACACTGAACTCAGACCAGCAGCAGTGAGTTACAGAGCCAACGACAAGAGAACACACTGAACTCAGACCAGCAGCAGTGAGTTACAGAGCCAAGAGACAAGAGAAACACTGAACTCAGACCAGCAGCAGTGAGTTACAGAGCCGACGACAAGAGAAACACTGAACTCAGACCAGCAGCAGTGAGTTACAGAGCCAAGAGACAAGAGAAACACTGAACTCAGACCAGCAGCAGTGAGTTACAGAGCCGACGACAAGAGAAACACTGAACTCAGACCAGCAGCAGTGAGTTACAGAGCCAAGAGACAAGAGAAACTCTGAACTCAGACCAGCAGCACCAACAGATCACAGCCGAGACCAGAAGGGTCCGCTTCACAGATCAATGATCATATTTATGTTTTATGCTAATGTTCATCAACTTGATCTCAAACAAAACAAATACAGATCATATGTTTTCTGTGCACTGCAAACTCAAAATAATGTTTTACTGACATAATTTTGTTTCCTGTTTTTTTCATATATGAAAAGAATACATACATGAAAATAAGTGTTCCATCATTTTCCGTTTAGTTTGAATAACTAATTGAACAATTTTATAAAATAAGATCATTTTACTGTTATTTGTATATGTTCATGTATTGTTGTTGAGTTGTGAATCATTTTATTGTAATATTATAAAAACTGTTAGGAATATTTTCTGACATTTCACCGTTTCATCTGTCAAACCAACCGGAGTGTCTTTTGTCTTTAGTTGTGACGTCACTTTTCACCCTGTTGCTTTAAAAACAACATGAGCTGATGATGTTTCTTTGATACGACTGTCCTCCTCTGTGTTTCCTCTCAAACCAACCGGAGTGTCTTTTGTCTTTAGTTGTGACGTCACTTTTCACACTGTTGCTTTAAAAACAACATGAGCTGATGATGTTTCTTTGATACGACTGTCCTCCTCTGTGTTTCCTCTCAAACCAACCGGAGTGTCTTTTGTCTTTAGTTGTGACGTCACTGCTGAGCGGCTGCACACACCAAGGTGAGAACACTTCCTGTGTGACTGATGAAGAGTTATTTAGTCCCTGATAGAACAGTTAGTGTTCAGGACTGTTGATGGAGGGAAACAGTTTGCACAGACAATAAAAGAGTGAAGACTGTCTGGATGTCCACAGACTGGACGCTAAAGATAAATGTGCCGCTATAAAAATGTCATTGTGAAAGCAGGACTGCACACGATGCAGCACGATGCAGCAGCTGACAGAGAAAGTGCAGAAACAATATTGACATGTGAGACACATGAAGTCAGATCTGCTGTGTGTTTGACACCAACTCTGAGAGTTCCATTTAAAACATGAGGAGACTCAGAGCCTGAAACACAGAGGAGATCAGTGCAGGTCAACAAGGTCTACAGAGACTGGAAGAGGAAGAAGAGACACTTCTGTCCAAACTGACCATTATCATCTGTAACCACATCTCTCTGTCTCGTCCTCCAGCCTCTCTGAAGATCAGTCCTCACAGATCTCAGCTGTTTCAATATGAGTCTGTCTCTCTGAGCTGTGAGGAGGACGACAGCTCTGATGGATGGACAGTGACGAGGAACACCAGTGAAGACACCAGGAGTCAGTGTGGAGCTGGCTGGGGGAAAAAAAATGGTTCTTCCTGTACCATCGATGTCATCTTCACAACTGACAGTGGAGTTTACTGGTGTGAGTCCACAGGCGGAGCAGCCAGTAGCAGCATCAACATCACTGTCACTGGTAAGATGAGGCTGTTGTAACTCCAGCAGGTCTGAACACTGAGTCTGTCTTTCACCTTTTCACTTTGGCTGAGCCTGAGAGAGACAAAGAGCAGAAGACAGACAGGTGACCTTCAGGAGGCAACAACACTGGGTGGAGCACTGAGTCTGCCTCCTCAACATGTTGTTCATCTGTCAGTCTGAGATGATGTTCAACATGTAGAGATGATAAATCAGCTCCATGTGCCAAATGTTTCTCCAGAGAGATGGTTGTGATGAAGTGTTGCTGAGTACAGGACAGGACAGTGAGACTGGTTGTGTGAGTCAGAGGATCCATCAAGCTGAGTTTGATGCTGTGAAATCAGACTTTAACCTGCCGATGTTAGCAGCACACGTTTGTCAACACACTGTCTGTTTCTGCTGATCACAGCATCACCAGACTCCCTTAACAAATGTGGTGATTTAAGAGTTGCTGATATGATGAAAATGCACCAATGTAACACGTGCTTGACTTGAAAAATGTAGTTTTTAACTTTGCATTGAAACACTGAACCATCATGTGATTTATTCTCCTCTATATAAAGTTTGTGGGTCTCAGGCTGACATAGAACAAGAGGAACAGACCAGACAGGAGCAAGTTCACTTTCTGAGTCTGATCTGGTTTCTCTCTGCAGTGAAATGACTGAATGAATTCATCTGATTTCTGTGTTGTTGATGAGAATCTTTTGTTTATTTTAGAGAAACCTGCTGCGACAACTTCTCCTTCAAACTCCTCTGCTTCACCATCTTCTCCTCATCTTGATCAGTGGTGGACTTTAATTCTACCCTTTCTGCTGGGTTTTCTGGTTGCACTGGTTGTACTGGTTGTACTGGTGAGACGGCTCATCAACAGGAGACCTAAAGGTAAATGACACATTCAGACACATTCAGACACAAAAGAGATGACAACATAAATTGCGTCTCATTATTTGTCTCAGCTTTGTGCTGCAGTTCACTTCTGCAGGCTGAGATTTGACCAGAGTCAGAAGCAACAACAGTGTTGACGTTCTGTCAAAGACGTCTCTGTTCTGTGTTACAGAGATGTCTACTGAAGCTAGCATGCTAACCAGCTAGCCCCAGCCTGTTATTATGGAACCCACTCAACCTCTCAGAAGTTGGTTGCGTTCTCTATGCTGGACTCAAACTGTGACTCACAGGAGCCTTTATGATGTCATGCAAGCATTTATATGAACATCTCAGAGCTCGACTGTGTCACACAAATCATCACACGTTTAAACTGTAACAACTGTTTCCTGAAGTCAAACATTTGTTCAGATTTTCATTCATCAGTTCAGTTCTGGAGCTTTTGATCGTCTTTAGACTTTAAAATGGAAATTTTCTGTCTTTTTGGTTCATTTCAGCAGGAGAAGAAGGAGGAGGAGGTGATGACATCAGAGATGACATCACATACAGTGGTGTTAGAATATCACGTCCCCCAGAACAGCCAATCAGACGGAGCAGAGGTAAAGATGGTTTCATTGATTACATTTTGTGTGTGTGTTCTTGTTCTTGTGTCGTTGTGAGCACCGCAGCTCAGCTCGACACCATGAGGACATTTTTAAACATGATGTCAACACATTTATATTTATATTTATATAGAATTTTTAAGTGTGTTGATGAAAATAAAACAAAGTAAATGTTTGTTACTCCACAAAGGTTCAGGCTGTAGCTGGTCTGTTTCAGGTGATGACACTGTGTGTTGTGTTAGCGTGCACTCTGTCCATTTGTTTCCTGTGGTGAATATGCTAACAGAAGCTAACGACTCTGTGTTTGTCCTGTTGCCATCAAGACAAAGTGACTGATACTGACCCAGAAACAAAAATTGTTGTGGTCCAGATACTATGTGGAATGGTGGCACTAGTGCGGTCTGACCCGGGCCGGGCTGGGTGTTGTCTTTCAGTACCTTTCAGACTCTGTGCAGACACTTGACCTCACCACTGTCACTAACACTTGATTCAGTGTTAAACTGAGTGTAGAATTATTGATTCGTTGACAAAATACAGACTATCACCAGAAATATACGTTAAGATCAAATAAGAGATTTAACACAGAAACAACAAAGAACAGGACGTGTTTCCTTCGTCACTCTGAGGTTTATAAGATATAAAAGAGAACAATCTCAACTAACTAAATGAACTTAACTTTGTATCAAACTGACCTTAAACACACTTTATGTTGTTGTGTTTTATTCTTTTAATCTTGCAAATCAAACCACAACAACAACTTCCTCCTGCTGTTTCCAGTAAACTGTGAACTGAAGCTGGTGATGTTTCTCACTATAGTGATGGGTGGAGTGACCTGTCAGTACAACGTGTTTGTGGTCGTCCAGTTTAAACTGTTGTTTTTCACAGCAGAGGTGTTAAAAAGAAAAAAGCTGTTGCTGACATTTATGAACTCCATAATCAGTCAAATTATAACCCTGCATGACAGATAATGTGTGTTCATATTCTCCTTCTGTTGCAGAGAATGATCCAGCTGTGGTTTACTCTGCAGTGAGACCAGCAGAAGACGTCACTTATGGACAAGTCGTCTTCAAAGACAAGAAGACAAAGAGGACCAGAGGTACAGCTGCTCTGCTTTGTCTCCAGCAGGAACAAACACGAGTATGATATGTCAGAGAACACAAGACACAAGTTAGGATCAAAATTTAATGAAAAATCCCTTTCATAGATGTTACAAATAAAAGTGCTTACGAGGATGAGATCCCTCACTGGCTTCCCACCAGTTTCAACACAACTACTGAGCGACTGCTGCTGGAACATCATATCTCATAAAATCAGTTGTTTAAGGGAAGTTTACCCCTGAAACACCTGATGTCCATCCTCAGGGTCTGTAAACCTGGATTCAGGCTGACAGGCAGAACTTCCTCCCACTGCCAGTTCACACTCATGTTTTACATTTGACCACATGTCAAACTAAGTCACAACATGAAGACACCAGAGAGTTTTAAACCACCATCAGCATTCATGTTCATGTTGCAAATCTCAGACACTTCAGGGATTTAAAGCTTTTTGCTTTAACGATAATGTAATTCATTTAACTTTAACTCTGAGAGAGCGGTGGATATGAAGAGGAGACGGATCAGCAGACGAGGAGCATGTTGTTTCTGAACTCTGATCATATTGTAGGTTTTTTCCACTCTGCGTATCAAAGCACACGATCAACTTCCTCCTGCTGGTTCCAGTGAAGCTGGTGACTTTTGTAACGACTAATGGTGATGCTTCGTGTCCTGTGGTTACTGTGTCACTTATTTTAGTCTAAGCGAGCAGCTTTGTGGTCATCACAGTTAACTTCCTGTTTCACACAGTGACCTTATGAGGGAGAAAACAACCTGCTGCCATTTATCAAATAATACAATATTAATAAAATAATTATAATCCTACATGAAAAATCATTATTTCTACAGCAGATAGATTGATTCTCTTCTTGTGTTGCATTGTTAACACTAGCAGTAAATACAGCAGGAGCTCTGTGTCAGTGGTCGTGCATGTTGTCATGTAGTGAGGATGTGTTGTTGTGTTGCAGAGAACGATCCAGCTGTGGTTTACTCTGCAGTGAGACCAGCAGAAGACGTCAGTTATGGACAAGTCGTCTTCAAAGACAAGAAGACAAACAGGACCAGAGGTACAGCTGCTCTGTATTAATGAACCAGCTTTGGACAGTCCAGCACTATGCTAAGCTAAGCTAACCACACCCTGACTATATCTCCACACACAGACATGAGACTGATATCAGTAACACTTTATATTAAGGTCCTTTTTAATAAACGTTTTTATCTTGACATGACTAATCTTCTTAACGTCGAGTCACTAGCCCTTTTTAGATAGAAAAGGCAGCATTTTTGCTCCAAGGTAAGGGTGGCAATGTCCTTCTTAAACGGAGGCGTAATATTCCTCCTTTTCCAAAAGTCGCCGTAGGTTAAGCATGTGACATGACATGAAGCACGAAGTTGGGCTGCCGACAGTGACAATGTATTTGTCTTCAAAATAAGAGCTTTACATTGCACCCCATTGGAGTTTAGAACTGGGTTCTTAGCGGAGAGCTTTTAATTTTAAAGTAGCGACCATTCCTAGCTTGCCGCTACAACAACAAGCTAACACAACCAAACAGCTACAGAGACCGAGGAGATGCTGCATCTCCTGGATCTCAGCGGCTGTCCAGCTGCTCATCTTAATGTCCGCGGTCGAAGTGAAGGACTGACTGCTGTGATCAGCTGTTTCCTGGTTTTAAAACTCCTCGGTTGTGGGTCGCACAACACTGCAGGTCATTGACACCTCCGCCCAGCTCAGCCACGGGCCGGCACATTTCCGCCTCGACTGCTATCTAAAACCTAGGCGGAACTAAGTGTACCCTCTGAAGCGGAAAATCGGCGGACCAAAACAGACCCCCAATTTGCCGGCCTCTGTCTAAAACCACGGACCGAGCCGCCAAAAGGACGGGCAGATTGGCGGCTTGGTGCTCTGTCTAAAAACGGCTAGTGTTGAATCAACATCAGGTGCCAGTGTTGGATATTCGTTGAATCTTGTTTAGATTTTGCAAATCTAATCAACGTTGAAATGGAAACGTCATTCCTACCTCACGTTTCTCAACATTGAATCAATACTGATTTTAGTTTAGATTTTGCAAATCCAATCAACGTTGAAATTTTGTCACTATAAAGTCCAGCTTTTCAACCTAGTTTGACACACTATATATTTTTGTTACACTGTTTTCACTGAAGTATTGATGTGTTCAACAGTAGCTCCAGTAACACCAAACACCTTGAAATGGATACATTAACACTAAGTTTGCGGAACGCTGTATCTGTAATTGTCCTGAAACACGGTGCAAAAAACCCTAAACAAAGTGGTCATATGTAAAATCTTTGTTTTGTCTTTGACCCAAGTTTACAATCAACTGATGTGTTAAATCTCACAATTTATAAGTGCATGGCTCTCTTATTGGACATAATTCTATCTTTACTAGACAAGTAAGACATAGCAATCACAAGAATCTTTTGTGTGATTACTAATCATCTTGAAGAGATCTCACCTACATTCCATGGAAAGCACCAAATGCAGTCATTCAAATGTTCACAACACAGACAGTCAGCTAGGAAGCCAATTTGTCAAAGCAAGATGATTAATGAAGACATTTTACTGACGGAAGACACTGCATGCTTTATTATCTGACATGGCTGAATGATCATGTGTGCCAACATTTCACACACAAGCAGTCTTTTTTCAACATTAATTTTTTATGAAAAATACACGTCGATGAAGTTTAACCTGGAGGAAAACGGTCCAAACATTGGGCAACATTGAACATCGCAGGACTTTGGTTAAATCTTCCTTTCTTGTACTACTTCTTTCTGCCACCGCCACCCATCCTGGTGCATATTTCAAATATTTGGACATATATTCTTCTACTTTGGTCGTTGTTGTATTAAATGAGATCAAGACAGCAACTGAAGAGGGGAAAAAAACAGCAGATCAGTATTAGCAAACGCTAACCTCTCAAATTAAAATATTTTGCAAAATTAACTTTTGTGGCATTGCCAATGTTTCAAGTATATAAATTGGTATTTATCCGCGTGCAAGGTCATTGATTATCATGTGCTTATGCGACCAACAAAAGGCAGTTGGTATTTCCAGTGCTGCCGGTAGAGAAGTTAGTCTGGAGCCCAGAATGGAATATTACAGATAATGTTTAAGCATGCTCTGTCGAGTCCTCCAACTAAAATTAATTTGCTTATGAATTATTATTCTGCTTACTATCCATCCATCCATCCATTATCTTCCGCTTATCTGGCCTGCTTACTATATTAAATTATTTAAAACATTGTTACAAAACTACTATGTTAAAGCAAACTCACCACAGATTATCTTGTACAGATGAGTCTTCATTAAGAGAACCATCCCACTTCTTCCTCTGTGGCTCATTATGGCCATCATTTTATTTGTCATAGTTCTGACAATGTTTACTCTGAAAAGGAGCAACAAGAAATTAAAAATATAACCAGAATAAGTGGTAAAAGCGCTAGCATATTAATACCTTGTCATTCTCTTTAGCTAGCTAGCTAGGAATTTTCTAGTTCTAAAATGTGACTTCAAAAACGTTGCTTTCCATTTTAGAGTTGTAGCTGTGACCGCCAAATTCAACCACAGTCCGAACCAGTCCAGGTCAAAATCTGCTTAGCCTGACGATGATGACACAGACCCACTTCGCGCATGTGCAAGCGGGTGTTGTCTGGAACAGTCAGAGCCAATGGAATCCAGTTCTAGTCACCGCCTTTGTGTGATGGACAACCGCCGTCCTCCAATCAAGCCCTTGTATTGAACGATGTTCCAAAATGATCAGACTGGAATTGCTCTCAAAGTACACCGGAAGATGTAGAAAGTGCTTTTATCACGACTCAACAAACTTTTTCAACAGTCAATTGATTAGCATTGTTTGGATGTTGGAGCAACGTTATTTTTCTGCTCATATATTTAAGACTTGATATTCTATCTCAAAAGAATATAAAACATTAAAAGATAAACATGATGATGATAATTAAATTTAATTAGCAACAACAGTCAGTTACCTTAGCTTTATCACAGATTTATACATGACTGCAGATCCAAACAAACTAAAGTTACCTGTTAAGTCTCAACATAATTATTAAAATGTTCTTGTTTGATCAGCTGTCTGGTCTCTAATATGGTGAAATAAAACAGTCTTTAGTTTACTGTCACCAAGAAGGAGAGACACCAGGAAATGTTCACAATTAATCAGAATCAGAAATGCTTTATTGATCCCCGAGAGGAAATTGCTTGCATTACAGCTACTCCCGTTCAAAGTCAAGAAATATGCAGAAAAACAACAGCAACAACAACAACATGTAAGCAAGAACTTAAAAAATAGAACAAAAATATTCGAAATGTACTTTCTGTATAATTCTGCTAGAATAACATACATTATATTGCCAAAAGTATTCACTCAACTGTCTTGACTCGCATATGAACTTGAGTGACATCCCATTCTTAATCCACAGGGTTTAATATGACGTCAGTCCCTTTGCAGCTGTAACAGCTTCAACTCTTCTGGGAAGACTTTTTACAAGGTTTAGGAGTGTTTATGGGAATTTTTGACCATTCTTCCCGAAGCACATTTGTGAGGTCACAAACTGATGTTTGACGGGAAGGCCTGGCTCTCAGTCTGCGCTCTAATTCATCCCAAAGATGTTCTGTCGGGTTGAGGTCAGGACTCTGTGCAGGCCAGTCCAGTTCATCCACACCAAACTCTCTCCTCCATGTCTTTATGGAACTGCTTTGTGCACTGGTGCTCAGTCATGTTGGAGCAGGAAGGGGCCCTCCCCAAACTGTTCCCACAAAGTTGAGAGCATGGAATTGTCCAACATCTCTTGGTATGCTGAAGCATTCAGAGTTCCTTTCACTGGAACTAAGGGGCCAAGCCCAGCTCCTGAAGAACAACCCCACACCATAATCCCCCTCCACCAAACTTTACACTCGGAACAATGCAGTCAGACAAGTACCGTTCTCCTGGCAACCGCCAAACCCAGACTCGTCCATCAGATTGCCAGATGGAGAAGTGCGATTCGTCAATCCAGAGAACGCGTCTTCACTGCTCTAGAGTCAAGTGGAGCTGCATTACACCACTGCATCTGACGCTTTGCATTGTACTTGCTGATGTATGGCTTGGATGCAGCTGCTCAGCCATGGAGGCACATTCCATGAAGCTCTCTACGCCTGTGGCCATGGAAGTGATTGGAACACCTGATTTCATTTATTTGGATGGGTTAGTGAATACTTATACACTATAGTGTGTGTGTGTGTGTGTGTGTGTGTGTGTGTGTGTGTGTGTGTGTGTATCTATCTATATCCTCAGCACCCTCACTGATACATCCAACCATTGCTGAGTCATCTGAGAGCTTCTGGAGATGACAGATCTCTGTGCAGTAGTTAAAGTCTGTGGTGTAGAGGGTGAAGAGAAGGTGAGAGAGGAAAGTCCCCTTTGGGGCCTCGGTGTTGCTGACCCCTCTGTCTGATACACAGTGGTGTCAGTGCACATACTATGGTCTGCCAGTCAGATAGTCAATAATCCAGGTCACAAGGAAGAATTCACCTGCCTTGCTGCCAAATTCTTGTGCAGTAGAGCCGGACAGATGGTGTTGAATGCACTGGAGAAGTCAAAAAAGATGACGCTCGCTGGTTTGTCCAGGTGGGCATAGACACAGTTGAGCAGGTAGATGATGGCATCCTCAACTCCAAGTTGGGGCTGATAGGTGAACTCTAGGGGGGTCCAAAAGTGGTTTGACCAAGGGCCAGAGCTGCTCCAAGAGGAGTCTCTCAAGGGTCAAGATGTGGGAGGTCACTTCCACATCCCAGGGACACTCTGTAGACTCAGGCTCATGCTGAGGACATGGGGAAGTATTCCACATAGCTTGGGGGCTTTGAGCACCCTCGGGCTGACATCATCAGGACCTGCAGCCTTGCATGAGTGGAGTCTCACAAGCTGTCTTCTAACATGGTCAACTGTGATGCTCACTGCGGAGGTGACAGGTAGGGAAGGGGGAGGTGTAGAGTCAGTTGGTTGTAGTGTGTATTGATGTCTGGAGACCAGGGGAGGGATCTGACAGGAGGATGACAGGCTGTAAGGAGGAGGAGGGGGTGGAGAGGGTGGTAGTTGGCAGACAGCAGTAGGATCAAAGGTGGTGTTATCAGGGGGTTCAGGGGCCTCAGTATCAAATCTGATTGAGTTGTTGGCCCAGTCCACACTGCCTTCAACTCCTCTATTGCCAGCTGATCTGAATTCAGTGATGGTCTTCATTCCCCTCCAGACCTCTCGTGGTGTTCTGCTGAAGTTTCGGCTCCAGCTTCCTCCTGTAGTTCTCTTTAGCCTCCCTGATCTTCACCTTTAGGTGTCCCTGTGTTGCTCTCACCTCCTCCCTGTTTCCAGCTCTGAAAGCCTTCTTCTTTTCATTGCAGATGGCTTTGTGCATTGTTACCCAAATAATAAGTTGTGAATAACAAAGGGTATCAGTCTCAGCTGGGACAGTGGAGTCTACACAAAAGTTGATCCAGGGTCCTCTCCTCTCTGTTTGGACAGCTCACATACTGTGTGGAGTAGGGCAGTGCTGTATCCATGGTGACGTGGTTGAAGTCACCCGAGATAGCAACGAATGCACTCAGGAGTTGAGTCTGTAACCGGGCTGTGGCAGAGTGGATGAGTGAAAGAAATACTTTCACAGCAACAACTAAAGACCAAAACTCTCTCCACCAGCATGTTTGGAGAAGGAAAGGCTTAAGTGAGAGCAAAAACAAAATGAGTCACAACAATATATTAAATAAGAAGCTAAAGAGTAGGAAACTATAAAAACAAGTAGAAGCGACTGCAACAGGCTGCATGCATGGTGGCACACTATTAATACTACTAATACTACTAATACTACTAATACTACTAATACTACCACGACTCAATACTACTCAAAACTTTCATGCCAACCCGGATGCGAGAGGACACTGGCGTGAATATTGCCGCTTCTCGATCCAGGAGAAAACGGCTTTTTTTTTTGTTAAAAGAAGAAAGTTGTCTTTACAAGCTCTGAGGCTCTTGGATCCATGGACTCACCTTTCTCCGCTAATCAGCTGTTTGCCCCACTGATCAGCTGTTAGCATAGCAACGCTAACTTATAAGCAGATGTACACGATGCTCTGTGGGCTGTCCATCGCTGCTCCGTTGGTCCTCCCTCCACCACATTCTCAGGGTTATTCACCGCCTGGCTCCATTGTCGCTCTCCTCTGCTGCTGTGGTCTCTCCTGGTTCGCGGCGATGTTGGATGGTCGATGCTCCGCGGTTGCTGGTGGGGTCTTTGGGTGTTCAGTGGGTGCTCCTGGACTTCTGCTGTCACTTCACCCCGGGCTCCACCACTGGGACTGGATCTCTGGGTCTCCGGCGTCGCCCCCGCTGTGTGCACGGGGCCTCCAGACGCAAGGTCGCTTCTGGGCGGAGGGTCCCTGCGGTGCTGGCGACGGTGTTGACGGCGGTGCGGCTGTTCCCTCCATGCTGACTGACAGGCGCTCCATTTATTCTTTGTTTTGTTTGTTTTCATATTGTTCCACTTTAAGTGTCCTTGGGTACCCTGAAAGGCGCTATATAAATTGAATTTATTAATATTGTTATTGTTATTATTAATAATAATAATAATAATAATAATGGTACTAACTTTTAACTACTACTGGGGATCAATTTACAAGCTTAAAACTAATCGATTAATTGATTAATCATTGCAGATAATGAATTACAGCTCATGATGCTACAGTAACTTCCTGTTTACACAGCTGATAGCTTTTGATTGGACAGTGCTGCAGATGTTTCCTAGAAACCTAATAAAGTGAATCAGTAATTTGAGACTTCCAGCTCAGAAGTTGTTTGTGGGCAGAGTTTGAACTGTTTGTTTGTTTGTTTGTATGTTTGTTCAGGATTGAAGTCGGAGCCGGAGGTCCTCTACTCGTCACTGAAGTAGACCATCACACCAGACCAACCAGTGGTGACCAGCCGGCCTGTGATTGGTCCTCAGAGACCGTCACACCTCAGCACTGTGACCTGCTTCACTGTTTATTTGATATGTTGAAGCTAAATGAGACTTTTGCAGCTACGGAGAGACAGACAGGTCAGATTTAGAGCATGTTTTTAGAGTTTTAATGTGTTTTTAAATGAAATTAAAATAACAAAGTAAGGATTAAGTTGTTTCATTCATATGTTTCTGTTGAACAGAGCCTCCACCTGTTTAGTGTCATATCTGACTTGTTATTTAAAGTATATTTATGTTTATTGGACTTTGTTCTTGTTGTCGCAACTGTGTCTTATTATTTTTCTGCAGCATCAATAAACTTTGCTGCTCTCACTTCTTATTTTCCTCGTGTGTTTCTGTCGGTTCAGCTCAGCTGTCAGATGGAAAACTGGGCCTGTTCTGGTTTGGTTGTGGCTAACCGACACACACCTCCCTTCAGTGCAGATAAAGAACAAACTAAACCACAACCGCAGACTATAAAGAGCCCGAGCATCGTTCAGTCTGCACACACAGTCTGAGTTTGAAGAGTTTTGATTGTTCAGTCGGTGAACCACTGAGAAGATTCAGGCTGTGAAGTTTCTGCATCATTATGTAGTAAATAACTGGGTCAGCTGGCTTCATTCAGAGAGCAGCTTCACATTGTTTCAACAGTCAGGTGAACATGTGATCACAGAAACACACTCAAACTTCAAGAGATCAAACTGAAGAAATCAAAATCCATTTAGACATTTAGAAGTGGATCTGAGGTCAAGATGAAGCTTCAGTGCTCTGATTTATTTCAGTCATCTGACTCAGAGAATGAAAGTCTTTCAGTCAGTTGCTCAAAACTACAGTCGAGAATATGAGCAGATATACAGAATGTTGTTCTATGAGACCAAACTTATTGAGCGTTACACCTTTCAGACTGTCACTATTTCACCTGAAGTTGTGACGAGACAGAAAGAAGGAAACTGTTCTAGAGAAATGAGACGTCCTTTCATCCAAACTGCCATCTGATGACTGCAGCTTAGATGAAGACGGATCCACACCAGATCAACATCAGGTCACAGCACATGTATTAAAAGAGACGTTACTGTTCAAAGGGACTACAGCATGTAGATGAAGCTGCTGAACTATGAGTAGACGTGAGATACTGAGACACCTGACGAGGACGCTGAGTGTTTGTTTTATTTCTACACAAACAGCCATGTGACTGTAGCTTCAGGAGTCACTTCCTTCATCTCTGTCATCTTTCAGTGCGTTTACATGTACAGCTTAGTCAGATTTCAGCCATAGTTCAACTATGCTGCTCAATCAGACAACTGCAGTTGTCCAAGTATACATGCCGGTGAGAAAATCGGATTATTGGGCCGGAGCATGTCATACCCCGGTACGATAGGCGGCGCTGTGCCCATTTCAACTAGTGGTTACAGAACCACCTCCGGCTGACCTCTTTACGTCACCAGCTGCCTCGGCATTCAAGAAAGATGGCGTACGAAGAGCGAGACGAAGCTCCATCTTTGTACACTTCGTATATGGTGTACATGATAATTACACAGACTAGGTGCACAATGGCGCTCTTTCTTGCAGTGATTTCTGAGGAAAGACGCCGCCGCCGCCCGCGGCCACCGCCGTTGTAGAGTCTAAATTTGAGTCACAAACCAGTACCCTAATTAGGAAATGTCTAGCTGAGCATTAAATGCAGAAGGAAAGTACCTAAGAGACGTGCAATACCCAAGATGAAGTCATGACTGCTGTATATGGAGATTATGCATGATAGGAATGTAATAAACAAAAGATGACCCATGCCAGATGACACCCAAGCCCCAGGGAGGGAGGGGGCCGAACATGGAGGGGTCTGGCACCTTTTTTAAGACCTTATTCGGAAGGTTTTCCACCGGTATAAACCAAAAATAGGAGATAATTGTGGATAAGGGTATTGATCAGGCCAAAAGGTAGGAGGATCCAAGGGCGTGGAAACCCTCGGACCCAAATAGTATATAAAGAGAGGCATCAGACAGAGAAATCAGTTATTCCCGGGAGAGCTCACTGCATGTATCCTGTGTTGTGAATTAAACATCATTGACCTGAAGATCAGCTGTTTCATCCTTATTTGAGACTCTACCTGTGAGTGTTTTTATAGTTTAAAGTCAGATTTTTGATAGATTGAGACAAGTAGTTTTGGCACTACACCGCCGCTGTCCGTCTACTTCCGGCTCACGGCCCCGGGGAAAAATCTTGCGCCTGCGCAGAACGCAAAATCCGATCCGATCCGCTGGAACGTGTACATGCAGGAGTAATGCGACTATCAATCGAATAATCTGGGCGCTTTAATTCAACTATGAGAAATCCGATCCGGTCCGATTGTAGTCAGACTAAAGTGTATACATGCATCTTAAAGATCCGATCATAGTCGGACTAAGCCAGTAATTCAGTTTTCTTGAGTGTCATGTAAACGCACTATTTGTCTCATACAGCTCCACATCAAGAGACCAGAACTCTCTCTTTGAACCAGTTTGTTCCAGTCTTCATCACATGTAAATACATCTTTTAGATGTCAGCGAGGTGTTAGTTGTTAACTTCAACAGTTCAGAGACTCAAAGGATTAAAATCCTTCAATATTTCACAATAAAAGCAGAATGTTCTGTATCAGAGTTTGTTTTCTCTTCTCTCCATCCATCATGTGACGGCCCTTCACATTTATCTGGTGACCCTCTGGAGGGGCCCGACCCCGAGGTTGGAGAATTAACTTGTGTCTTCTTCCAGTAAAACTAAATGTCACGTGTGCTTCAGCTGAACAAACCAGTGTCAACCAATCATATCGTGTAGTCCACCCGTCAATCATTCTGAGATGTGGCACAGAGTGAAGACTTCCTGTCAGAGAGACGCAGCCGAGTGAACAACTGGAGGGTATTTATGAGAAAGAGGAACCTGGACGACCACAAAGCTGCTCGCTGCCATTAAAACCATTGACACGTTTCACCACAAGGACAAACACGTCACTGTCAGCTCGAGCAGAGAGTCGTGAGAAACCTCACAGCTTCAGGTCAGTTTACTGGACTCAAGAGGAAGCTGTCGTTTATGTAGAGCATAAAAACTACAACATGAATAATCTTCAGATTAAAGGTCAGTCTGAGATGCAGAAAATGCTCCGAGGATCTAAAACCATGAACATTGTTCTGTTGTTGGACTTAAAGGAAGTCTTTGTTCTGGTCATCAGTTCTGATGTGCAGTGTTACATAAACAGGGTGTGTCAACACACAGCTGAAGGGAACACGCTGAATGATACTGAAGGATAAAGTCTGTTTAATGTGCAGCTCAACATTTCAGATACAGCAGGTCCAAAAGTCTCAGACCACATTGAAAACCTTGAATACTGTCACATAAACCTGGAAACAGTCACAAAGTTTGAGGATCCAGAAAGCAAATCAAAGCGTCAGAAGTCAAAGAGGATCGTTCTCAGCGTCGGATCAGGACCGAAGGTCTCTAAAGAAACACTTTACAGAAAGTGGATCAGCTGGACTCCATCAGAACATCAACACATCAAGCTGAGTTCACTGAGAGACAGAACAGCAACTTCATCACAGAGACAGAACCGACTCAATGAACAACACAAGAGTCCAATCAGCAGTCGACCCGTCCAACTAGAAGGTGAGCAGCTCCACAGGAAGAGTTCTGGTGAGAACGCCACAGAGACGAGCCAATCAGAGGTGGAGGAGGGCGGGTCTCACAAGAAGAAGCAGCAGGATCCACAAGAACAGAACCGAGAAGGTGAGCAGCTCCACAGGAAGAGTTCTGCTCCTACGAAGGAAACGTGACTGAAGAAGAAGGAGAACACGTTGGATCAACTCAGAGGTGATGCTCTGTGGTGACAGCAGCCATGACATCATCGTACTCATCAGCCAATCCCTGCTCAGCCTGGGTGGGAGGAGCCATCTCCATGGAGACGGGCAGGTCATTTCCTGCAGGCGGAGAGAGTGAGATCATCTATCAACAGCTGATTGATTGATTGATTGATTGATTGATTGATTGATTGATTGACTGATTGTTACCTGTGGACCTGCGTCGATATAAAGACACCATGATGACAGTGGAGATGCAGTACGGACAGAACACCACCAGGTGGAGGAGCACAAGAAAGAGGGGGGTGGAGTCAGGGAGCGAGGCTGTTCTAGGTTTACCTGTAGAGAGAATCTCACCTAGTCAGGTGAACATGTGGACAAAATGAGCTGTGAAAGCAAAAGCAGTTCAGTTCATTTCAGTTTGGTTCTGTCCTGTTGTTCTACTGTTTCCACCACAGTTCTGTCAGTAAATAACTTTTTGAACCTTCAGTGATGAAAAAACAGAACTCAAACAGCTTTGTAAAGAACTCTAAACTGAACTGAACTGAAGTGGACTGCTGGGTGGAAACGGGTCTACAGAGAACCTCCTGACCTGTGACAGTGAACCAGCTGGGTGGAGACTCTCCATCACTGCTGGTGTTACACTTGTAGAGTCCTTCATCAGACCTGGAAACATGGTGGAGGGTCATGTGACCTGTAGGCTCAGTCCTGATGAAGGAGCCATCTTTATAGAAACCAGCTGAGAGGTTGGAGGTCTTTGTTGTACAGGTGAGAGTGACATCATCTCCCTCCATCACAGGGAGGACAGGACTCTGCAGGATCACTGCTCCACCTCAACACACAGACAAACATGTT
The DNA here is from genome assembly GCA_963678695.2 of Diplodus puntazzo. Lineage (NCBI taxonomy): Eukaryota > Metazoa > Chordata > Actinopteri > Spariformes > Sparidae > Diplodus > Diplodus puntazzo. The sequence goes on from OZ023170.1 coordinate 28,286,044, forward strand.
ATTCCAGTTGTGTGTTCCTGTTGTGAGTGTGAAGGTGATGACAGGATGCAGGTAGCAGCTGTCACAGCTACACAACAGATAACCTCATGTTTCTACAGGTTACATTAGCCTGTTAGCATGTAGCCACCGTAGTGTAACATGCTCATGTGTGAACACAGTCAGCTCGGCTCTAGTTCAAGTTATAGTCACACAGGCTCAGTTTAAAGAGCTTCACATGGAGATGAAACCCTGAAACACAACTGATGAACATCATGGACACCTGCTCATTTAATGCTGAAGCCACAAGAAGCTCCAATCACTCAGAATTTGTCGTCGTGTTTCATAAAGTTTGTTGAGTCTCTCCTCACTCAACAACTCTTAAATCACTACATTTGTTAAGGGAGTCTGGTGATGTTGTGATCAGCAGAAACAGACAGTGTGTTGACAAACGTGTGCTGCTAACATCGGCAGGTTAAAGTCTGATTTCACAGCATCAAACTCAGCTTGATGGATCCTCTGACTCACACAACCAGTCTCACTGTCCTGTCCTGTACTCAGCAACACTTCATCACAACAATCTCTCTGGAGAAACATTTGGCACATGGAGCTGATTTATCATCTCTACATGTTGAACATCATCTCAGACTGACAGATGAACAACATGTTGAGGAGGCAGACTCAGTGCTCCACCCAGTGTTGTTGCCTCCTGAAGGTCACCTGTCTGTCTTCTGCTCTTTGTCTCTCTCAGGCTCAGCCAAAGTGAAAAGGTGAAAGACAGACTCAGTGTTCAGACCTGCTGGAGTTACAACAGCCTCATCTTACCAGTGACGACAGTGATGTTGATGCTGCTACTGGCTGCTCCGCCTGTGGACTCACACCAGTAAACTCCACTGTCAGATGTGAAGATTGGGTCAATGTTACAGGTAGAACCAGCTTTTCTTCCCCAGTCAGCTCCACACTGACTCCTGGTGTCTTCACTGGTGTTCCTCGTCACCATCCATCCATCAGAGCTGTCGTCCTCCTCACAGCTCAGAGAGACAGACTCATATTGAAACAGCTGAGATCTGTGAGGACTGATCTTCAGAGAGGCTGGAGGACGAGACAGAGAGATGTGGTTACAGATGATAATGGTCAGTTTGGACAGAAGTGTCTCTTCTTCCTCTTCCAGTCTCTGTAGACCTTGTTGACCTGCACTGATCTCCTCTGTGTTTCAGGCTCTGAGTCTCCTCATGTTTTAAATGGAACTCTCAGAGTTGATGTCAAACACACAGCAGATCTGACTTCATGTGTCTCACATGTCAATATTGTTTCTGCACTTTCTCTGTCAGCTGCTGCATCGTGCTGCATCGTGTGCAGTCCTGCTTTCACAATGACATTTTTATAGCAGCACATTTATCTTTAGCGTCCAGTCTGTGGACATCCAGACAGTCTTCACTCTTTTATTGTCTGTGCAAACTGTTTCCCTCCATCAACAGTCCTGAACACTAACTGTTCTATCAGGGACTAAATAACTCTTCATCAGTCACACAGGAAGTGTTCTCACCTTGGTGTGTGCAGCCGCTCAGCAGTGACGTCACAACTAAAGACAAAAGACACTCCGGTTGGTTTGAGAGGAAACACAGAGGAGGACAGTCGTATCAAAGAAACATCATCAGCTCATGTTGTTTTTAAAGCAACAGGGTGAAAAGTGACGTCACAACTAAAGACAAAAGACACTCCGGTTGGTTTGAGAGGAAACACAGAGGAGGACAGTCGTATCAAAGAAACATCATCAGCTCATGTTGTTTTTAAAGCAACAGGGTGAAAAGTGACGTCCTGTCAGAGTAACATGGACACTAACGTCTGTTCATGTTCCACAAAACAAAGTGTGTGTTTCTTCCAGCTGATCTGTGAGTGTACTTACAGAGCAGACACAGCAGACATGTTTCCTCCATCCTAACACCGACTCATATGACATCTACACTTCATCACTTCATGGTCACATCAGTCAGACCCTCCTCCTTCCTCTCTGACTGACTCTCACCCTGCTGTGGTTTCCTCTCCACTGACTGCAGCTCAACAACAGATAGAGTTTGTTTTAAAAGCAGACTGAACGTCACAACAAACTGCAGCAATGCGCTGATTTTAAAGACACATTTTCTCATGGGAGATTTTTGCGCACTTTTCTATTTCACAATATCCATCACGTCCACCAGAGGGCAGAGCTGTCAAGGCTCATTCACCAACAAGATCCTTCAACAATGAGCTATCAAACCAGATGAGCCCATCAGAGGCTGATCAGAGAGTCCTTCACTTCAGGTGATACAGTCATTAAATCTCTCTTCAGTCCTGTGTGATGTCATATCCTCACAGAACTGTAATCTCAGTTCAGATCCTCCAGAGATTAAACTACCTGCTGTGGATTAAGTACAACACCCGGAGCAAGAAACAACAACAGTAGAATCACATTAAGTAATGATTCATACTGTGAACACACGAGACTCTAGAGAGCAACAGCCACACACTATGTGTCCTTTCAGAGGGGAAACACAAGATGGAGATGTTGTATGGAAGAACACAACTCAAACACATCAGGGCCCGTATTCACAAAGAATGTTAAGGCTAAAAGTAGCTCCTAACAGACAAATTTAGGAGCAACTCCTAAAAATAATGGGCGTGTCAGTCGCAACTTTAGGACTCCTAATTTTCTCTGGGAGACCTTAGAAGTAGTCCAGAGGACTCCTAACTCGCTAAGACCTGGTCACAGCCGAATGTTTTGGAGACGCTAAATTACAGGGAATTATTAAAACGATATCGGATGGACCGCGAAAGGACTGAAGTTGTGGTTGAGTTGGTGAGGGACGCAATAACGTCCCCAACCAACCAAAACAGTCCAATAACGCCGGAGTTAAAATGTTTGGCAACACTCCGGAATTTGGCTAAGGGGGAAATGCAGCTCCTAGCACGGGACCAGTATTACCTGGGGACCTCAAGTGACTTAGAAATCATCCCACCACGTCTGTGTTTAGTGCAGCGCATTCGCACAGGATAAGTGAAGTCTGTGTTTTAGCTCTAATTTACTGACATTATCTCCCGGGTCGATCGCACCGGAGCCCTGACTGGAGCAGCACAACGGTTAGATATGGATATTTTTAATATAATAACTGGTGAGCCTGATGAAAGATGGAAAAGTGTTCCTTACCGCATGCTGCCATGCATGTAATCCATCTAATCATCTTCAGAGATTTCACTCTTCTGATGAGCGTCCTGAATTTGCACCCAAAATGCTGTCAAAACTTTCATTTATAATTCCCAACGCAGCCTCCATAACTCTCCACCGGGAAAAAGGCAGAAAAAATGTGTGGAAAACACAAAAAACCTTAAGAAAAACAAAAAACGACCCCAAATCACAGAGATGCAGATTCGCACCGGACTAATATTATCACATGACCTCTGTGTTTGGCGAAATATAGGAGGTCATTTGCGGTGGAATTTTTACTTTACAAATTACAGACATGGCAGATTCACACGGGATTAAGATCACAGACGACCTCCGCAATTATTACAAATTACTGGAGGTCCCCAGGTTAAACTAGTCCCGTGCGAAATGTCAATCTGAAAAGTTGCATTCCAGCAATACACAAATTGTCTTTGACGCATGTTACAATACACTGGACATTGTTCGAAGTGGCCCGGATCAACACACGATTCCTACATTTTTTTATGGAGAGTGGTTTGACAGAGCTTTTTTCATAAATACATTTCTTTATCCAATATCTTTTCATAGGCTTTGTTAGGGCTTGTAGGCAACTTCTTTATTTTCACTTCATGCATTGCGTAGCCTGAATGACTTTTCAATGTGCTGCCCTGTCACTCAACAACCAATCACCGTTGTCACCGCTTCTAAGTGCGTCCTTATAAAATGACGTCATCCATAGCAACAGAGAGTTACTTCGAGTTTAGGAGTTCACTGTTTTCATAACTAAAAGTAGGTCTCAGCAGCTTTGTGAATTACTTTTAAGAAACAACTCCTACATAAAAACTTTTAGTCTGATTTAGGAGTACTCCTAACGTTAAGATAAAAGTCTTTGTGAATACAGACCCAGATTACCAGTGTGTTGCTGACAACTTCCCTCTGTAACATCTGACTGATTCAGAGAAGGACCTAGAGATGATATCATCCGAGATGGCTCAGGCTAGCAGTGGTGAAAGCCTTGCAGACCAAAATGTAGACAGATGTTTCTGACATAACCAACAAGCTAGAACACGAAGACGCTCACATAATTGACCTGAGTCGGAGATTGTGCTGTTGATAAGAAGTTAAAAAGACAGCCCGACAATACGAGGAGCTTCAGAGAGACAGACGTATTAATCTAGCTCATGAACACGAGCAATAAGAACATTGGGCCTCATTCACCAATATCTTCTCAAGAATCTTCTTAGATTCTTTCTGAAGTTGTTCTTAAGAGGTTCCTTAAGAAAAAAATCATGAATGCCACAATCTTCGGGAAATCTTCGTAAGTGGGACTCAATATGAACAAATTTGTTTGTAAGAACGGTTCATGAATGAGGCCCATTGTTTGTATACACAGAGTTTACTAAAAATAAGGTTTTTGGACAAATCACGTTTGCAGTAGCAACTCCGGCGCGACCCCAGCGCAACCCCGAGTGCAACCTAACAGGCAGGAGAGTAATGGTGGACCGCTCCTCAAGCTTGCCTGTTATGTCGCACTCAGGGGTCGAAACTACGGTAAATCTTGTTATGCATTTACACAAAGATTTGACTCATATTCAATCACAAATAAAGCCTTGGTTGTTTTTTGGTGAGAGTTTCCCTTTAATGTAGCATGAAGCAATACACATGGTGCCCCATGTGAGGCAACATACTGTTGTCAAACATTCATAAATCTGCAGTATTCATTTCAGCATAATTTGGATGGTGCTAAAATTTAAGATTCACATCTTGAACCCTTTAGCCAAAAGTATTGACATTTAACCCCACATGTGACGCTGCTGTCAGCAAAGCATCATTATTACATTTGTGAACAGAAGCCATCAGAATGTGAGCGAGCTGCAGGGATCTAATCTTGAAGAACAGAAGTGAGGACAGTGTGACTGTACAGTCTTCTACATTCATCAGGGTTTAAAGACACAGTGAACATCTGCTGCCTTTAATCTGTTCTTCATGTGTTTCTGTGAGGAAAACATGGTGCTGGAATGAAGTCCAGACCGCCACAGATCACTTCTGAGGAAAGAGGAGGAGCTTCAGTTTCCTCATACTTTTCAGAGCTGTTGGTCCAGTTTGTGTGAGCATGAAGCAGCCTCAGACTGACGGACAGGAAGCTGAACCTTCAGTCCTGCTGATTCTCTGTACAAGAACCAAACATCTTCATCAATCTGCAGAGAAGCGTTCAGGAAAACCGCTGACAGAGCAACACCAGCTGTGTTGTGAGATATTCTCTTCACTCTGCTTCATCTGAAGGACAACATTTGAATGTGACAACAGAAACAGACCACACAGATTTATGTCATTAAACACACGAGTCGACCCTTTTTATCTGCACAGTCAGTGTTGGTAAATGTACACAAAAGTCATACTGGAGTAAAAGTAAAGATATGGAGGTGAAATAGTGAAAAAGTGAAAGTCACTTGTATGAATAGTGCTTTATTAAAAGTATCTGATACGGAATAAAACCAATTATGCATATATTTACATATATATATATGATATACTATCAGTTGATTAAAAACAATCTTTCTCATTGATTTTCATCAAGCCAGCTAGCTGGACTCAGACTTAGCTGTTCGGTGTCACCTACATCATCCACTCCCTCACAATCAGTTGCAGGTGCAAATTCCTTCTGCAAAACTCTTCACATTGCTGACAGGCGTCTCAAACCACTGGACCATCTTCACTTTCTGTAAAGAGAAAGAGCTGCAGCCTGATAAATGAATCTGAAGAAAAGTCCCCATGAAACTGGACAGAAAACAACTCAGACTGTAGTCCTGACCTCAACATGCAAATATTTTCTATGAGAGTTGATCAAGCTCAGACAGTCTCAACTAAACAAACTGATTCAGTGAATAAAAATAAAAGATTCAGTCTGAAATTCTATCTGCCCCTCAAGTTGTTGCCATTTTCTGCATCAGCAAACATTACTAATACTGGCCAGCAGTATTTTTTTTCCCACTAGCTTGCAACTACCAAAACTGTTGATGCTGAAATACAGACACCATGTGCATAGGCAGCCATACCTATGTTTCAACCGTTTCAGGCTGCCCACAAAAAAATGAAACGGGCCCCGGAAGCCGAGGGTATAGCTGCGCTGCGGAGCTCGTGCGCGAGGTATCGGCTGCTGTCACCGCTGTGCCGGTACAGGAAAATACTGGCCTGCAGATGTTGAGCTACATCTACACCAACAACCTGCTGGACCTGGACCCAAACCTCAGCATTGCCCTCCGACTGATGTTGACAGTCCCCGTGACTGCAGCAAGCGGAGAGAGGAGTTTCTCTCGCTTGAAACTAATCAAAACACACCTGAGGTCAACGATGCTGCAGGAGCAGCTGTCAGCGCTCAAATCTCAATTGAGCACGACGTCACAAGATCACTCGACAGAGATGACTTAATTAGAGCATTCTCAGCACTGAAAAACAGAAAGGGGGGATTTGTGTAAAGGACGAGTCTGTCTGTAGCTTGTCTGTTCTTTTCCTGCACGCTGTCCGTGGTGCTGAAATAATGCGGAGCACGTTGCGCTTACTAGGCTACCATAAAATACCAAATAATGGCCGGGGCGTTTATTTGTTTCAATCACTTAACAGACCAGGCAGCAATTTGGTACAGGCGTTTAATTCCTTCCTCACAAAATTTGGGATGAAAATGTCACAAACTTCTCCAGTTTCTCTGTGAATTCTCTGGCATCCTTCTGCAAGTGAAGTTGTTGCAGCGGAGGAAATGATTCAGCCAACCAGCGCTCGCTGCAAACTCCTCATCTCTGCTGTCACTCACGGTGGCATACATTTGTTTCACCATTGCCCTGATGATTTTGCGGGACACTCTCAGCCCATTTACTGATAACTCATCCCCGCATGTTTATCTCAGGCTCCTCGCTGGCCTTCTTCCTCCCTCCAGCAGGCAGCCTGGCCCTGCTGTTGTCCTCCTCGGACAGACGCTGAAGCTCAGCTTCTCTCACTCTCTTCTGGTCGACAGAGAAACGTCTAGCGGCTGCTTCTCCCGAGTTTTCCTCTGCATATTTTACGACAGAAAGTTTGAATTTCAAGTCGTACTTTTTATTGTTTTGCTGCACCGGAGCCATGGCGATCATCAGTGTGATACTGACTGACAGAAAGCAGCACAATATGTGAAAAAGGCAAAGAAGAAAAACATGCAGTGTCAGTGGTCACGTCTTCTACCTTGATTAAAAAAAAATTAATGAATTAGACCAGCATTTATTTGGAACCAGCGGTTATTTATCAAAATATACACCTGCACCCGGCATTCAAAGGGACCCTGCAGTTAATTGAAACCCGGCTATTATTTGGTAATATACGGTACTTCTGTTGCCAATTTTCAAGTTCATGATTGTTATAGGTGTTATGGTTTTGGATTGTAAAAAGATACCTGTTCGTGTCTTAAAATGCACATAAATATGAAAAATGCATTTGCATTTTGTCGAAAACCAACTTCAATCCTTGTTTTTTTTTCCTGCTCATTCCTGGTTTCTTGCCCTATAGAGATTTTAACACTTGGTCACAATGCATTGTTTTAAGACCATGCGCGTCCCTGGGACGCATGATGAGTTTAGGCAACTGCATCCTTTCAGGTTTCAATGCATCAGAGACGCAAGGGGGGGAAACATATCTGTAATTAAATGTTTTATGGGATAGGGCCTCATATGCAGTATTGAAACAGGCCCCCAGATGCCTAAGGCCGCCACTGACCATGTGATACCAACAGTATTATTTCCTGCCAACAATCTCACAGTGTTTCAGCCTGCTGATGTCCTGGTGGACTGCTTGCTTGGCACTCCACTTGTGTCCAGTTTTGGCAGGGGCCCTGTTGTTCCTTACAGACGGATCTGATGAGTCTCTCAGCTGTCACTCAAGCCTTGCCTTCTCCGTTCTGTAGTCACGGGTCATCGACTTCAGAGGCAGCTGAAGTTTGTTTCTTCTGAACAGGCCTATGCTGGAGAGGCTCAGAGATAGGCCCAGCCATTTACAAATGTAACTATTGGCTTTAGTGTCTGTCCCAAAAACTGTTGATTTGGTGATTTTGCACATTTTTGAGGCCACGCCAAATCAGATGATTGTATGATGAACTGGTAGCACAAGACCTTGAACTTTACAGGGAGACGCCTTCTGTCGATCCTTACAAGGCTTTCGGAGAGCTGTTTCATGATGGTGGCAGCCATGTATTTGTCAGACAGACTGGCTTCACACAGTTTCCCAAGACATCAGACAGGTTGTTCCACCAGTAACAGGATTCCTTCCTAAGGCCTGCAGTCATTGGCCTGAATAAGATCTGACTCCTCGAACCATCTGTCTCCCGCCTATCAAGGCTGCTGTGAAAAGGATGGGAGAGATTGAGCAGCCCATCACTGTGCCTTTCTCAAGCTGATGTAGACCGGTTGTAGCCTCCTGTGTTGAGCAGACGTGGTAACTGTCAAAGTAGCTGGATACAAGGTTCTGGAATACAGGTTTGGATATTAAGCTGATGGGGGACAGAGCAATACCCATTTTTCATGGCCTCTGAATCTGTTCCCACATCATGGTTCAGTGTTACGGTCCCCTAACCCGGGGACGACGGCCTTCTGGAAGCTGGCGTCTATATAATTGTTGTCCACGAGGCAGCTGGTCAGTTGTTTGGCCACCACTGATAGGAAGATTTTCCCTTCGACATTCAATAGGGTGATGCCTCTGAACTGGCTGATGTTGTCGGAATCTTTCCAGCACCTTCAGCACCACGGGGCAGTTCTATATCAAAGTCATACACTCTAATACTTTGTGGTATGGCACGCATTCTTCTTGGCACCATTTTGACAAGTTTATGCAACGTCACAACATTTATTTCCGTCCAGAGTTACATTACATTTATTTAAGGTCTTGTTTTGATGATGGGAGAGTCGGGCTGCAAAGTAAATCCCAATGTTCTCAATGGGGTTCAGGTCTGGGCTCTGTGCTGGCCAATCTGAGTGTGACTGAGTGTGTCTGAAACAGGGTAACTCTAGTCTCATCAGACCACAGGACCTTTCTCCATCACCCCAGAGTCAGATCTTTATGCTCCACAGCAAACTGAAGCCTTTCCTTTAAATTAGCCTCACTGATCAGTGGTTCTGAGACTACACAGCAATTTAGTCCCAATCCCCTGAGTTCTCTTCATATTGTGCATGTGGAAATGCTCTTACTTTCACTAGATTAAGATTAAGATGTTTTTTTATGATTTGATTTCACCAAAGATTTAAATGATCTCCACTCATGATCATTAAGGATTTTCCCGACCACTATTTCTTCCTGGAAGATGAAGGTTCACCATTATCCAATTTTAGTAGTTTCAGCATCTCCTTTAATTTTATTCTTTCCTTGATGCAGGCCAATAATTTGACTGTTCTGAAACAGAGTAGCATCTTTTACACGACCACAAGATACGTCTACTGATATATTGTTGAAATGAGAAGCCCCTCACTGCATCAGCTAGGGTTAAATATCTTAACTAAACTTATTAGTGGTTAATTTCTTTTATTATTTTTTTCAATGATCATTTTGTGAAAGCTGAAGAGGGAACAACTTCAGCTTCTGATTTAATGTTGAATTTACAACA
>OZ023170.1:28295916-28440916 GCA_963678695.2 Diplodus puntazzo
ATGTGTCTCACTCAACCAGAATCTGGACACAGTTCGGCTCTGGTTCTGAGTCAATGGGTCACATGACCCGGAAGCTATTGAACAAAGATGCAGATTTGTGTCGGTGCCGACAGTGAAGAAGGAGGAGAACGAACCTGCTCTGTGTAACCGAAGCTGAGGCGTTAAAGCAGAGTCCAGTAGGTTCCGGTGTCGCTGGTTCTGCTCTGTGGACCGACACAGTTCCTCCTCGTACTCTGCTATCGTCCTTTCAAACAGCGCACATATCTCCTCAGCAGCCGCAGTCAGTCGCTGCTTCACCAACGATCTCAGAATCTGGACTTTAGACATTTTCACACAGTCACACTGTTTACAGCTAGCATGCAAAGCTAACATGTGTATACTTGTATCTGGCGGGAGATGAGTCTGAGAGCAAACAGCACAAAGTCCATCACACACGTTCATCTAGACTGTTACTACGTCACTACCGTGGACGGGTCATCTCTGATCGATCATCAATAATCAGAAGAAAAGCGATCTGAGCGGCGCAAGGAACTGCGAAAGGAATATCTTCATGTAAAACATTTGCAGAATGAACAAGAAGGCTCGAATAATTCAGAGAGTGATGTAGACAGAGTTTCACAGAGTTTATAATTTGTCTCTTAACTCAACAATTCACTAAATTGAGACATTTTTAAAGGGAGCCTGGGGACTTTCTCCAAGAAGTAGCCTACCCAAATTACATAATCTACCTCTAATTCAACCACTAGATTAATTTATAGGGAACTATCTACATGTACGTCCTCCATATATACTGTGTAATGTAAGGTAATGTAATATAATATAAAAGTGACTCTGATCCATTAGTTTTGATCTTCCTGTCTGTGTACATGAAGGTGTGTGAGTGTGTGTACATTAAATTGTGCGAGTGTGTGTACATTAAATTGTGCGAGTGTGTGTACATGAAGGTGTGCGAGTGTGTGTACATGAAGTTGTGTGAGTATGTGTTGATTAAATTGTGCGAGTGTGTGTACATGAAGGTGTGTGAGTATGTGTACATAAAGGTGTGGGAGTCTCCTTGCAGAAAGGTGAACAAATAAAAGACGAATCCACAGAAGTCTTTTGTGTTATTGAATAAAGTATAAAATAGAACAATAGAGAAAAACAGAGTGGATCTATTTCAGCTGAAAGGTCAGCACTCTGCACACCAGGGCGTTCTGGGTGAATCTGACAAAGAGCTACAGAGAAAGTCAAAATTTATAGAAAACTATGATGATTAAACAGAACTGAGGTTTAGGTTTAAGATGCTTTGAACAGAAAGGTAACAGTTATATGAGGTTAAAGCAGGGGGGCCACGGCTCCTTCAGAAGTCTTACAGTGTCTGAAGTTAAGATTCGATGGGTCTTAAATATTTTTGGTTCCATTACTGAGAAGATTTCTCCGTCTGACCGAAGAGTAAGAAGGTTTTTCTGGCGATATGCACTGCGTCATCAGAGATGATTGAGGCGGTCAAATTGAAGCTAGCTGGGAGCATCTCACTCTCCTCCGGTTCACAGCAGCTGCAAATAAAACCTGAGTTGTGACCTGAAGTTTCCCTTTTTAATACACTGAGCTGCTCGGCTGTTGCAGTCCCTCCTGACCAGCCGGCTGCTGCACTTCTGGGATCATCCTCCTCCTCTGGAGCCTCTCTTCACTGCTGGAGTCTCTGTGAGGCCACTTGTGTAGATTACAGCTTCAGAACCTCAGTAAACCCTGAATCTGCCTTTATTATAACACCAGGAGCAAAGCTGGCTGGATGAACTGTGTTCAGTCTATTTTAGTGACACATTATTCTTTCAAGTTTTAATCAAACACATTGAGTTATTGGTCAAAAATTTTGAAACATTTTCACAAAAGATCATAAAATATAAAACAAATTGATGACGTCACTCTGACGTCATCAATAGTCATCAATTGTGAGTGTGTAGACTTTGTGTGACAGTCAGTAAGAGGAATCAGATTGAAGAAGAAGCTGACAAAGTGTCCTCCTGTCTTCATCTGTTGTCCATCAGCTCCTTCACCTCCATTTAGTATCTGATCCACAGTCACATCAGATCAATAATCAAAGATTGACCAACACACCTATCAAACAGATTGATCAGCCATCAGAGGAGTCGGATCAGTGGAGCTGCTTCTGTTCCTGATGTTCTCCGTTTCATCTTTGATCTGAGTTCTCCCTGCAGAGGAGACAGAGGACAGTTAGACAGAGACAAGCAGCCAACCAGAGACAAGCAGCCAACCAGAGACAAGCAGCCAACCAGAGACAAGCAACCAACCAGAGACAAGCAGCCAACCAGAGACAAGCAGCCAACCAGAGACAAGCAACCAATCAGAGACAAGCAGCCAATCAGAGACAAGCAGCCAATCAGAGACAAGCAGCCAACTAGAGGCAAGCAACCAGAGACAAGCAGCCAACTAGAGGCAAGCAACCAACCAGAGACAAGCAGCCAACCAGAGACAAGCAGCCAACCAGAGACAAACAGCCAACCAGAGACAAGCAGCCAATCAGAGACAAGCAGCCAATCAGAGACAAGCAGCCAACCAGAGACAAGCAACCAATCAGAGACAAGCAACCAATCAGAGAGAAGCAGCCAACCGGAGACAAGCAACCAATCAGAGACAAGCAGCCAACCAACCAGAGACAAGCAACCAACCAGAGACAAGCAACCAATCAGAGACAAGCAGCCAACCAACCAGAGACAAGCAACCAACCAGAGACAAGCAACCAACCAGAGACAAGCAGCCAACCAGAGACAAGCAGCTAGAGTTCTCAACGGGCCTGAAAATTACAACCCGACCCGACCCGGCCCGCCGGTTTTAAGCCCCAACCCGACGCAGCCCGACACACCAGCATGAATTGTCTGCCCGAACCCGGCCCGAACCCGACCCCCCGCGCGCCTGAATTGTTTTCCTCATACACTTGTTATCATGATCAGACTGACAGCAGACAGAAAGGTGACGCGAGCCAGGAGACAGGTGCTGTGTCAACGTCAGCAGCAGCACCCGCTCCCGCTGCAAAGAAGACACCGCGCTTTGACCACTGGGAAAATATATTCGGAGAGACAGAAACAGAAGATTTCCTCACTCCTCAAAAAGCAAGGGTGGCAAGTTTACTTTTAGCCAATTCCATCTTCTCCAGCCAGGCTATAGGCGCGAGTATACGTCACGCAGCGGCATCAGTTCTGCGTCTGCCCCTCCCCATGAAGCAGCAGCCAGACTTACTCTTCACCACACCTGAACAGCGATGATTCACAACAGGCTTTATAATTTACAACCTGCAAGAAATGTGTTTTATGAAATGTGTTTAATAAAAAAGGAAGCCCGAGGCCCGACCCGACCCGGCTCATTTGCGCATCTTTTCGGCCCGAACCCGGCTCAAACCTGCGGGTCCGGTCGGGTTTGTCGGGCCGGCCCGACCCGTTGAGAACTCTACAAGCAGCCAACCAGAGACAAGCAGCCAATCACAGACAGACACACAGACCTCTGTTCTGTATCTTCATACTGACCTTTGACTTTGAGCTTCACTATTTTCATTCTCAGTCTGTCTCCGTCCTTGCTGAAGACTTCACACCTGTATGTTCCTGTATCTGTCTCTTTGGGGTATTTCAGGGTCAGACTGAGGTCTCCAGTCTTCAGCAGGTCTTTCTTCATCTCTGTTCGGACTTTGTAATCCTGGTGCTGTTCATCAGGCTGGTCAGATCTGTTCTCATACAGGTGGACTGTTCTGATTGAGCGTCTCCACTTGACTGTAGCGTTCTTAGGCAGGTCAGGTGTAGTTCTGAAGGGCAGCTGGACAGACTCCTCCCCCTCCTCCACCTCCACCTGACAGGCTGAGAGGAAACAAAGCACAACATCAGCTGTTCAGACAGCAGCAGCAGTTTTGAATAACTTTATTGACTGATTACAAAGTAGTAGAGAAAGCTGAAGGACAGAACCAGGTGAGACCAGCAGGTAACAGGGGACAGAAACACAGGAAGTAAAACCAGGTTTTCCAGGTGTTGGACATGATCAGAGTCCTGATGGTGTTGTGATGTTTTGTCCCTGTGGTCTTCACAGTAATGTCTCATTTCAGTGTTCAACTGCTGTTTGTTGCTTCTCTTTGTCACTTTCACATTTCTGGACGTCAAATTTAACATTTTCTTTGATCAACTTCTTCAACAGGAAGTGAAGATTTGTTGAATCAGCTGAGAACTGATCATCAATCAATAACTGATACAAACTATTAAAGCTGCAATTCTTTGTTCTAAGTGATGAAAAGATTTGTTGTTTCTTTCAGCTCGTTCCTTCAACTTTCTTCTGGATCAAATAAAAACACCACATTCAGATCAATACTGTCAACTCTGACTGGAAATTGATCAGCTGATTGTGGTCAGTCTGACCTCTGACCTGTATCTACAGTACTGACCTGTATCTACAGTACTGATCTCTGACCTCTATCTATAATACTGACCTTTGACCTTAAGCATCACTTGTTTCTGTCTCAGGATGTGTCCCTTCCTGTTGTAGACGGTGCAGCAGTAGGTCTTACTGTCCCAGTTTGTGGGGTATTTCAGGATCAGACTGAGGACTCCAGTCTTCAGCAGGTCCTTCTTCATCTCCGTTCGGTCTTTGAAATCGTGGTCCTGTTTCTCAGGCTGGTCAGATCTGTTCTCATACAGGTGGACTGTCCTGTATGAGGATTCATAGCAGTCCCACTCCACTGTCGCATCTTCAGGCAGGTCAGGTGTAGTTCTGAAGGGCAGCTGGACAGACTCCTCCCCCTCCTCCACCTCCACCTGACAGTCTGAGAGGAAACAAAGCACAACATCAGCTGTACAGACAGCAGCAGCAGTTTTGAATAACTTTATTGACTGATTACAAAGCAGTAGAGAAAGCTGAAGGACAGAACCACATGAGACTAGCAGGTAACAGGGGACAGAAACACAGGAAGTAAAACCAGGTTTTCCAGGTGTTGGACATGATCAGAGTCCTGATGGTGTTGTGATGTTTTGTCCCTGTGGTCTTCACAGTAATGTCTCATCTCAGTGTTGAACTGCTGTTTGTTGCTTCTCTTTGTCACTTTCACATTTCTGGATGTCAAATTTAACATTTTCTTTGATCAACTTCTTCAACAGGAAGTGAAGATTTGTTGAATCAGCTGAGAACTGATCATCAATCAAACTGATACAAACTATTAAAGCTGCATTTCTTTGTTCTAAGTGATGAAAAGATTTGCTGTTTCTTTCAGCTTGTTCCTTCAACTTTCTCCTGGATCAAATAAAAACATCACATTCAGATCAATACTGTCAACTGCGATTGGAAATCAATCAGCTGATTGATGTCAGTCTGACCTCTAACCTGTATCTACAGTACTGACCTTTAACCTGCAGCTTCACTTGTTTCTCCATCAGTATGTCTTTCTCCCTGTTGTAGACGGTGCAGGTGTAGGTGTTACTGTTTCTGTCTGTGAGGTATTTCAGGGTCAGACTGAGGTGTCCAGGTTCCAGCAGGTTTCTCTTCATCTCTGTTCGACCTCTGTAATATCTGTCCTGTTGTTCAGGCTGGTCAGAACCGTTCTGATACACATGGACTTTCTTGTCATCTCCGTCCCTCCACTCCACTTTAGCGTCTTCAGGCAGGTGAACTGTGGTTTTGCAGGGCAGCTGGAAAGACTCAGCGCCTGAATCCACTTCCACCTGGTAGACTGAGAGGACAAAAAAATCACAAGAAGTGAGAAACACAGGATTTTCAACAATACTTTATTAAAAATTCAAGATATAACAAATAAATTATAAAACCACAATCAAAAAACAACACAGTCAATAAAGAAAGATTAGCCTTTTGGACGCTCAGCAGTTGTGTGATGTGTGGAGACGCTTTCATGACAAACAGAGACAAAACACCTGGACACATGCAGCATAGAGCTCATCAGAGCAGAGAGCTGCTTCCAGCTCTACATGACTCTGCTGCTCAGCCTGAGGAAGACCAGTGTAGAAGCTGAGAGACGCTGCCTGCTGCTCTCTGTGCTCACATTCAAACAGCTCACTGGAAAAAACAGCTCACTGGAAAAGTTGACAGCATGTTTGGGGATTGCAGTGTGATCAGTCAGCAGCTGCCCAGTGTCAGACCTTAAACTGGGAATGAACCTCTTCTGTCCATTCTGACGCTGCAGACCAAAGAACAAGTGTGATGGAACATCCATCTGGGCTACAGTCTGGAAGCTGGAACGGACCAGAGCCCCCTGAGCTGAGACACCCAGCAGGAAGCTGGACCGGACCAGAACCCCCTGAGCTGAGACACCCAGCAGGAAGCTAAAAGAGACTTTTTAACTTCAGTGTCTCAGTCTGGTTCTGGTCTCTGGTGGCCTCAGCTAGGTCTCAGAATTCCTCCACTTCAGACTCCAGAGCTTTTACTGAACTTATCAAGGTCTTTGTGACATTCTGAGTGTATTGCCTACAAAGTGGCATAATTTGGACTTTTACAAGATCCCACCACTGTTGTAATGACACACAGAGAAGCCAACAGGGATTATAACACAACTTTTAAACACATTAAAATGATGTTTGAAACAATAAAGCGATCCAGCCTGGCCACAGACAGTGAGTTATGTTCAGGTGTGTCCAGGTGTTTTGTCTCGCCACACATCACACAACTCCTGAGCCTCCATGAGGTGAAGCAGACGAGTGTGAGAGGCAGCGTGAGGCTCTGATTGGTTCCTGTCTGACCTGCTGTCCTCAGTACTGTTACAACCTCCACCCATAAATACATATTCCTCATTATTATACTTATCAATCACTTCAGGTGATTACCTGTGTTTGTAACAGGTCGTCTCTCCTGAATCCAAAACAAGTCCGTATAGCAGTGTGACGGAGAGGCTCCTTCACTAATTGTGGGCAGCGCATATGCACACACACAATGCATATTGCGCCGTGGTGTCGCTGGCTGCAAGCAGCACCCACACCCGCCCGACACAGCTCTGTGACACACACACATACACACACACGCCTTACACAGCTCTCTGACCCGTTCACGTCAGAGTTAAAAACATCCCATAATTGATTCACTTAGCTGTTTAGTAGCGTGATCAAGGGTGCCCTCTTGTTTGTCCTACTATTTCCTGGATACATGATACATACATACTCACACAATAAGCACGCACTCAGTGCTGTTTCTTTTCACCACAAGGTCTTCGTCGACCACAATTTCATCGCTTCTTTCTCCTCCCTCAACCATCATAGCCTGGCAATCACCACCAAACTGATGCCAATTAATTTTGTAAGGGTAGCGTACGGCTAGCTGGGGCTTCATCTGATTCACGCTTGTACCCAGGGCTCCGTCTGATAGGCTAAATGTTGGCATGCTCAAGGTCCATGCATGGCGCATGAAAACAAAATGATTTTTCTTATTCATGGCTTGTCAGGCAGTCTTTTGCAATGTGTTTATCGCACATGTTCATATCGCGATGACTATGAAAATTCGATTTATCGGGCAGCCCTAATTTAAAACATGTAGAACACCACTCTCTCCACTCCCACAGCCGGAGCATCAATATTGATAACCACCATCTTTACGTCTTCACACACTGCTCTTACTTTTAATGACCTTTAATAACTTCTTCAGTTTCTACAGACTGAGGAAGAAAGTTTCTGGAAAAAAGAAGTCCAGCCCCACAACTGTTACTGGTTTGTGACTGAGGAAGGTTTCAGCAGTCCACTCTGTCCTCCAGTCAGTCTGGTTATCAGGAGTGACTGTACCATATCTACAGTACTGACCTCTGACCTTCAGCTCCACTTGTTTCTTCATCAGAATATGTTCTGCCCTGTTGTAGACGGTGCAGGTGTAGATGTTTCTGTCTGTGTCTGTGGGGTATTTCAGAGTCAGACTGAGGTCTCCAGTTTCCAGCAGGTTTCTCTTCATCTCTGTTCGACCTCTGTAATATCTGTCCTGTTCTTCAGGCCGGTCAGAACCGTTCTGATACACATGGACCTTACTGCAGTCTCTGTTCCTCCACACCACTTTAGTGTCTTTAGGCAGGTGAACTGTGGCTTTGCAGGGCAGCTGGAAAGACTCCGCCCCTGAATCCACCTCCACCTGGTAGACTGGAAGGACAACAAACAGAGAGAGGATTTTGAATTTCAACAATACATCTCAATCACGTCCAAATGTAACAGGGTTGTAAATATGATATGAAATCCGTCAAAATTAATTAATTTATTCTTTAAAATCTTTTTCTTTGTTTGTTTGGTCAGCAAGTTATTGTGCTGCTGGCTTTTATTTTATTTCAATGTGAGGCCTTTTTTTGCCGGATGTTGTTTATTTTGACAGCTGGTGGTTACCTAGCAACGGTAAAGCGCCCGCTCGTCCCCTTCTATGTCTGTCCGCTGTGTGTGTGGTATGTATTGTCAACAGCTCTGTGTGGTTTTATTAATTATCATTTTTTAACTGAAATTGTAGATAAAACTTGAGTAAATAACATTTCGTGTTTGATTTTGTCATGTTTTGTAATGGTTATTAAGTGTTGTTATCTTCAAATTCGTTTGTTTTAGCTGTGTTTATTATTCTAACGGTTACTGCTGTTACTGGCGTAACGGTCAGCTGTTAACCGTTCATTCCCATGTAGTCTCAGTTTATTTAGGTTTATTTATTATATTTTGTGTGATATATAGGGGCAGGAGCTGTACTTGTTGTGTCCATCACCGTCAGTAACACCAGCTGTTTTTCTGTCATCAGTTTTTCTGCAATCAGAATAAATCCCGTGAACCTGATAGCCTGTGTGGTGTCTCGACTGATGAGAACCGAACAAGAGGGGTACACAAAGAACAGCTCGTCATCAACGACACAACAGAACACATGTTTATAACACCACACACTGGAAAACTTTTCACATCTTTCATCATTCTATAATAATTAAAATCTATTTTTAAACGGGCTTTCAACATTTTTACAAACAGTAAAACAGCATCATCATCCACAGCTGTCTCTGCTCTGCTTCTTCTGCTCAGATACACCAACATCTTTGTCCTCCACACAATGAAATTAAGAAGCTGCCATTTGTCTTTATTTCTCTGAGAGGACCTGCAGCCCAGAATGAACATCTGCTTCGAAAAAAACTCCCCAAATAGTCAGAAAACATGTTCCAACACAAAGAACAGCTCGTCATCAACGACACAACAGAACACATGTTTATAACACCACACACTGGAAAACTTTTCACATCTTTCATCATTCTATAATAATTAAAATCTATTTTTAAACGGGCTTTCAACATTTTTACAAACAGTAAAACAGCATCATCATCCACAGCTGTCTCTGCTCTGCTTCTTCTGCTCAGATACACCAACATCTTTGTCCTCCACACAATGAAATTAAGAAGCTGCCATTTGTCTTTATTTCTCTGAGAGGACCTGCAGCCCAGAATGAACTTCTGCTTCTAAAAACTCCCCAAATAGTCTGAAAACATGTTCCAACATCACAAACAGAGGCAGCAGTCGACAACACTCCATGAAACAATGAGAAACAGTCTCAGGATGAGACAACATGGACAGACAGGACTCACATCAGAGTTAATGACAGAGACAAACACATTCACAGCAACGATACCATGTAAAACCCTCCACTGCAGGTCAGTGGTGGTTTATACAGCTCTCCATTCAGCTCCAACACCATCACTCAGGCTTCAGTGAGCTCTCCATGGAGTGTCACTGCTACCATTCAGTTTGTCCCTCTGCTAAACTCTGTCAAACATTTTACACATTCATTTTCTATTTGCATCCTGAAAAGAAAACTCAGAGGTTCTCCCACTTTTTAAGAACAACCCTGTACAGTCCCTGAAGTCTGGGGAAATGTTCATCAAAGGGAAAACGTGGTTCTCATCAGGTTTAATAAAGCCGTCACAATACTGCTGTAAGAAAGTCGCTCACTGACTGTGAGAGCTTCTCTCCTGCTGAGCAACACTCAGCTCCAGTTGATTTCACCTGTAAGCAGCAGGAAGAGGAGCAGCATTGTCCATGTTTGCACCTGAGAACTGAACGACATGTCCCAGAGTCACCTCATTAGACACACAGAACCACCTGAGTAGAGTGGACCCCACCTGACAGCCTGGACTGAACCGGGTCCCACAGACTACTGGTTCTTGGAGCAGCCAGTACACTGAGCTGTGGTGTCCCAGCCTCTTCTTCCTTAGAAAGCTCCACACCTTAAACAGTCCACGATTGAAAACAGGTAATTCCTTTATGTTCGGCTGCTTTAAATCCATATAAACAAAGATCTGTTGAGTCCAAGTCCACCAAACCTACTTAAAATGGTGCAAGCCAGCAGCCTCCACACTAAATCAGCAGGACCACACAGAAACCTCTGTCAGAACTGGAACCTGGTTTTCGGTTCTCAAACGTCACATTATGCGCCACAAAATGTGTAACATCATGTGAGCGCCCTGTGTTTACAGTTTGCTTGGCTATCATGGATGCTGTTAAGGTGGAACTCATTTTGACTTTTGCGCAAACGCTTTTATCTGTGGTTTCGCTGGCTGCAGGACATACACAAATGCACGCACACACACACACACACACACACTCGTGTTATTCGCTGTTGTCGATTCTGAGGATTCTGATTGGCTTGCATGGCTTTGTCCTTTTCCCTACACTGCTGCCCATAGATTTGGCATAGTTATGATGGCGCTTGATGGCGTATTTATGCAGGTTGATGTAAATGACAACTTTTTTGAAAACGATGTTGTGTGCACAATGTTAGTATTGAAAACGGAGAGAGAGATATACTCTCTAAATACCCAGCTATGTGAAAATGTAGTCTGAGCTTCTTCTCCACTCCACCAACACTGACAGCTTCACTTTTGTCCCCGTTGACTTTGGCTGAGGATATTGAGCCGAACTAGACGACATCTCTTACCAACACATCAATATCCTGCTGGTTGTCCACGAGGATGACCACGTCATCTGCATAAAGGTGCATTGCAACCTGGAAAAGTCAGCCCCCAAAGGTCAGCTCTAACTTTGTGCAACAAAGGCTCAATTGCTAATGAGTATAACGTGCCAGAGAGGGCGCAGCCTCGTCTAACTCCCCTCTGAAACTGAAACGGAGCTCAAACCACCATTTTATCTTCACGATGCTCTGAATGTCACAGTATAACACCTTAATCTTATCAACAAAACCAGGACTAAAACCAAAGGAACTCGACATGAGCCATAACTATTCATGTTCAACACGATCAAAAGCTTTTTCTTGATCAAGTGATATGATGCCGGCTTTGTGTGTCGACTGTGTCACTGTTCATACTGTCAGTGTGAGACTGATCAGTTGTCGACAGTCGACAAGATGGCGCCTGTGACTGGCAGTGCCACGGCTCGTCTCCTGCTGTATAGTTTGTTAACCTCTCCGCACCCACCCGCCCGCCGGCGGGCGATTGCAGAAAAGTGACTGTATGTCTACACTACGCAGTGACGTATCCCGCTTCAACTTTCATCAATACGGACATACTATACGTCGTTAGAAAGGGTAGAATCTCCGCTATTCATTCATCCAGTTGATTTTGCAAAAATCAAGAGCACCAAACCATAAATCATTGATATTTACCAGCATGGTAAACGTGAGATGCAATAAACACACGACGTCTCCCTACCTTTGTCGCAGCCCTACAGCCGTAATATGTGTCCATTCCTCAATTATGTATATTCCAGTTGTCCGTAAGAATCCACTGATCAAAAGCATCAAAATGGTTTTTCATAAAATTACTCCAGCTTGTGAATGTCGTCCTGTAAAATCCATTTGTTTACCGTCTACCAACTTTGTTCGGCGAATACAATCCATACTTTCCCGGCCGCTATCGGAATTACTCTAGTTCCTGTATGGTGTTGTTGGGTATGCTTGTTTTCATCACTTTGCTGGCTACAAAATAAAAGTGTCCCCATCTTTTTCTGTTCAGTTTTCACCCCAGCACAACCCGTGAAGTAGATTGAGCGCTCCCTGTTTGAAGGACCAATAGGCTTTGTTTACTGTTTTTCGCTGCCTTAGTATAGGGACAGCGTATTGGCTATCGACATGTCAATCATTCAGGCTTCTAGCCAATCATTTTACCTTTCCAACGAGGGTAGAAGTGCCAACGATCCTCTCCTGCATCCACCAGTACCTGTACCAGCAGTGTCAGAGGGGGTCAGTGACGCAGAAAGAGTTTCGTCAGGCCCTTATTGAGGAGCTTGCGGACCAAGGATCCGCATCAACATCCCAGCCATCCACCTCAGGTATCTCTGCACCCCCAAACCCAGCAGCATCCCACAAGCTGCATTATTTCACAGAGGGACAAAAAGTGACTAAGCGGGATGCAGGCAGTGTCGGCAGACGGCTCTGCACACTCTGCCACAAAAAGACACCAGTTGGCTGTTCAACGTGTGATGTTCCCTTGTGTTTTGTTGCCACAAGGGACTGTTTCAATGAGCGGCACACACAAAATGGAATGTAGAATGGCCCAAAATGTCCACTGCGCATCACAGCGCACTTTTTATGTTTATATTTACAGTACAGTTGTATGTACATCATTTTTGGAGACAAGTTTTCTTATACATTTCCACTACTTATTACTTTTATACACATGTTAGAGTTTTTGTATATTGTTCATATGTAGTTCATATTCTCTTTTGTTTTGTATATAGTTCATTCATTGTTCATATTTTGTTGATATTGGCACAGTTGTACATACAGTAATAGTATATTGAAAGATAATAAAATCCTTGTTTGAAATTCAGTTCAGTATAGTCTGTCATTTTTGTATAATGGTTACTATTCTGTAGTGTCTTGTCACATGACAATATCTCAATATGGCAACCTAGAAGCGTGTGGAAACCCCTCCAACCACCCATCAAATGAATGTGTGAAAAAATTATGTTTTGAATCATGAAGAAAGGTTTTATAGTCACCAAAATGCTTCAGTAATGTTTCCAGTGTCACAAAAGTGAGTAAAAGCATTTGGCACAATTTGGCCATTTGGAGACATTTTGGAGAGGTTTGTGGACGCCAGTGGCACTGCTGACTAAAAACTCCATAACTCCCATAAGGTTAGGCCTAGAAGTCTAAAATTTCAGCCAGGTGTAGTTGACAAGATGTAGAAGGTATGTGGTATATTGCCATATGCCTTACATAAAGCACATCATAGTTATTGTTATTCAAATATGACCCATTATTTTCGAAGACAAAAAAACATTTTTAGAGCCATGTTTGAACTGATGTCATTTAGGTTGTGGGTATGGTACACAGAAACTAGAGGGTGTCAGCTTTCAAAAGAAGTATCATACATCCATCTAGGACTTGCAGTTATTGTGTTATAAGCTTTTCCATTTGGGTATGCTAAATAGGCGAAAATTACCGAAAATAGGTGGGTGCGAACAGGTTAATGGCCATCTTTACAACGTATGTGATCATATCAGCCCGTATTGCAAATGGTTGTGTCTCAGCCTTGCGGATCTATGATCGGGACTCTCTGTTAAGCATCAAAGAGTCGATGGAGGGCCTGTTCTACACACGAGGCAGGTACAAACAAGCGTTCCCTCCTCCCTTTATCATCGACCCCGACTCACCTGAGTACTTGCTGCTCTATCGAGCGCCGGGCAAAGTCCGCAGGAAATCGAGGAAAAGAGGCTCGCGTTCCGGAGCCCAGGTCAAGAGAAGACGCGCTGCAGCACGCCTGGGCTCGACCATCCTCCGCCATGGAGAACGCGCAAGGTGTCTACGCCGGATCCCTCTCCTCAGTGTGTGTGGCAGCACATCCACGCTGCCGTCTGCTTGGGCCACAACGGAGGTCCTGGAGCCCACACAGCGCTGGAGTGGTGGTCAGTGGCTTTCATCGCCTCAACGCTCTTCCGTGTTTACACCGGTTCTGCCCGCATGGTCCAGCTGGAGCCCACGTGACCGTTGGACATGTCTTCGACCAGTCCCGCTGCGTTCCGCGGACACAGCCTCCGTGACGTCATCAACCTTGTATATCGGCCTGTTGATTGCTCGGTCCATTGCAAATAAATCCTTCTCTCTGAACGATCTTTTCACAAGAGAAAAGCTGGATTTAATGTTTCTTTCGGAAACATGGCAGAAAGAGGAAGAGTTTATTCATCTCAATGATCTACGTCCACCTGGCTGCTCTGTTGTCGGGAAGCCCCGCCCCTGTCGTCGTGGGGGGGGTCTGGCTGTTGTATACAGGGACAGTTGCACCTGCAAAGTGATTCAGACACAGGAATACACTACATTCGAGTCGCAGATGGTCAATGTTGGTTCTTCAAGTCCATTCTACTGTGTGTCAATCTACCGTCCTCCTGGTCCTGCCACTGTGTTTTTGAAGGATTTTAGTGACTTTTTATCCTCCATAATAAAGTTGGAATCCGTTCTTATTCTTGGAGACTTTAACCTTCATGTTGATGACAGCTCATCTTGCTCCGCAAAGGAACTTTTAACTTTGACTGATGCTTTTAACTTTGAGCAACATGTTTCTGAGCCCACACACCAAAAAGGCCACATTTTAGACTTAGTTTTTACGCTTGGCCTAGACATTTCAAATGTGTCTGTACAGGATGTCCATCTGAGTGACCATTGTCTTGTTTTGTTTGATCTGCACTCCAGCCCTGAACCTAAGGCCAGAAGTTAGGTCTCAGAGGCGTCTTATCACTGCTAATACTGCAGACAGTTTTTCTGCAATGTTTGACCCTCTTTTGTTCATGGACTACCTCGATGTGGACAATTTCATTCACTGTTTTACCAGTCAGTGTGTTGAAATTCTGGATCAGGTGGCACCTGTTAAGTCGAACTTCTCAATACAGAAAAAAGTGTGCCCTTGGACAAACGAAGACACCCTGAGTCTGAAGAGACTATGTCGAAAGACTGAGCGTCTGTGGAAATCCACCAACCTTGAGGTGCACAGACTTTATCTGAGGGATCTTGTGTCCTCATACAATGGTATGGTGGAAAATGCCAGATCAGACTATATTCGTCAACTGGTAACAGTAAACAAGAAAAACCGACACGATAAACTCTCTTGTATGTCCTGCTGCTCCAATTACCCCTGTCTTTTGTGAAGCTGACAGCAATACATTGTTGAGATTTTTCACTGACAAAATTAAGATGATCAAGGAGAAAATCCCTCCCCTTTTGTGTGGAACCCCTGCTGTCATTGAGCCTGTCTCCTGCTTGTGGTCCTCATTCAAGGCTGTGACTCTGGCTGATATCTCGGCACTGGTGACCAAGATGAAACCCTCCTCTTGCTCATCCGACATCCTTCCGTGTAGGCTCTTTGTGAAAGTGTTTGATGTAATTGGCCCCTGGGTTACAAAAATGGTTAACCTCTCTCTTACTACAGGTGTGTTTCCCAATACATTTAAGCATGCCATAGTGGAGCCTTTACTCAAAAAGACAGGCTTAGACCCGACTGACCTCAGTAATTTCAGGCCTATTTCAAAACTCCCACTCCTGTCCAAGATCCTAGAGAAGGTGGTCTCTGAACAGCTGTCATCATTCCTGGATCAGAGCAACATCCATGAGACGTTTCAGTCTGGTTTCCGCAAACATCACTCTACAGAGACAGCCTTACTGAAAGTGTCCAGTGACATTATGATGTCTGCTGATTCAGGAAAATGCACTGTTCTAGTTCTCTTAGACCTGTCCTCAGCCTTTGACACCGTTGACCACCAGATCCTACTGAGAAGACTGAGGGACAAAGTAGGACTGTCAGGATCAGTTTTGCAATGGTTCTCGTCATACCTATCTGGCCGTAGCTTTAGTGTCACAGCTAATCAAATAAGGTCTGAGTCAGCCGATCTGCTGTGTGGAGTTCCTCAAGGTTCTGTTTTGGGTCCTGTGTTATTTTTGTTGTATTTGATCCCCTTGGGGAAAATCATCCAGAGATTTTCTGATGTTTCGTACCACATGTTTGCTGATGATATCCAGCTTTACTGCTCTTTTAAGCCAACTGAGCCCCAGAGACTAAATTCCTTAGTTCATTGCTTGGTGGAGATAAAACAATGGCTAAGTGATAACACCTTGCAGCTAAATGTGGACAAAACAGAAACACTGGTTATCGCCCCTGATGACTCAATTCCAGGGTTGAGCCACTTGGGTGACTTAGGCCAGTCTGTTAAACCGAGCCTAAGAAACCTGGGTGTTGTCTTTGACAAAGACATGTCATTAGTGCAACACTGCAAACAGCTGACCAAAAACTGTTTTTTTCAACTGAGGAAAATCTCCAAACTAAGGAAAATGGTGTCACAACATGAATTGGAGCTGATCATTCATGCCTTTGTGTCTTCACGGTTAGACTATTGTAATAGCTTGTTTTCATGTATGAACAAGAAGGAGCTGTCTCACCTGCAGCTAGTGCAAAACTCTGCAGCGAGAATTCTGACCCGCTCTAATAGGTGGACACACATATCCCCTATACTTAAAGCTCTTCATTGGCTGCCAGTATCCTTTAGGGTCAATTTTAAAATTCTGGTTTTAACTTTCAGAGCTTTGCATGGTCAGGCTCCACCCTATATCAGCGATCTGATCCAGCCTTACACCCCAGCTCGGGCTCTGAGGTCTGTGGATCAGAGTCTGCTGATGGCCCCACGCACTCGTTTCCGGACCAGAGGAGATCGATCCTTCCAGGCCGTTGCTCCCCGGCTCTGGAACAATCTTCCGCTCGCTCTGCGTTCAATGGAGTCTGTTGACTCCTTCAAAAGCCAACTCAAGACATATTTATTTGTGCAGGCTTTTTCTTAATTGTCTTGGGGCTGCTATGATTTACATTGTATAGTTGTCTTGGCCTTTTTAATTTGTATTTACTTTTTAACTGTGTATTTCTGTTGTCAAAGCGCTTTGTGACCCTGGTCTGTGAAAGGCGCTGTAGAAATAAAGTTTACTTACTTACTTACTTACTTACAGTTACCTCCACAACAGCACCTGAACCAACAGAAACCGGACCAGCTGTACCTGAACCAGCAGGAATCAGACCAGCTGTACCTGAACCGAGAGAAACCAGACAAGCTGTACCTCAACTGAAAGAAACTAGCCTGGTTGTACCTGAACCAACAGAAACCAGACCAGCTGTACCTGAACCCACAGGAACCAGACCAGCTGTACCTGAACCAACAGAAACCAGAACAACTGTACCTGAACCAGCAGAAACCAGACCAGCTGTACCTGAACCAACAGAAACCAGACCAACTGTACCTGAACCAGCAGAAACCTGACCACCTGTACCTGAAACAACAGAACCCAGATCAGTAGCACCGTGATCATCAAAGACCGGGCAGACAGCACCTGAACCACCAGCCTGTGAACCAATAGAACCTGAACCAGCATCCCCTTGATGCTCAGTCTGTTGTGTGCTCTGTGTGTCTTCTTGTACTTGTACCAGCATCCTTTTTCTGTGGACCGGTCCGGATGAGGTGACCCTCAACTCCACACCAAAAACATTTCATCCTCTCAGAAGACGCATGAACAGTATAATCAAAATCATCCACACTGAACTTGAACATCAATTTTAACTCCTCAGTGCTCTTCAGAACCATGAAGACCTGCCTTCTGAAGGAGACAACATGTCTCAGGTGTGGAGGTTTACAGCCCAGACGAATCAGTTTGACTGGAGACATTAACTGTCCGTGTCTCTCCAGTTCTCTCTGCAACATTTCATTACTAATGAACGGAGGAACTCTGGACAGAATGATGTTTCTGGCTGGATGAACCAGCGGTACCACCTGAACAAAGGTGTCCTGGATCACTACACCTCGTTCAACAACTGTGCTTACTTATCAATTCTGTCCATAAAAATAACAACTCCATTGGTCATCACAGATTTGGACTTCATACCGTCATAACCAACTATTTCTCCGATTGCTGAACTGCAATCGTCCACAGAACAATTAACAGTCGGACAAAGTTTGACTCTGTGTCTGTGTGTGAGCGTCTCCAGCCATGGCTGGTCGATACTGATCCACTAAAACTACAGCACAAAATACTACTGCAGTAATAAACCTAACACACAAACACACAAACAGACAAAAGATAGAAACACACTCGCTCGCTGAAATGCACACCCTATCACTAAGAGAGAGAGAGACAGAGAGAGAGTACTGACCTGTGACCTGTATCTACAGTACTGACCTGTATCTACAGTACTGACCTGTATCTACAGTACTGACCTCTGACCTGTATCTACCAGACCTGCAAACTCCTCAGAGTAAAAAAGGTGACAGTGTCACGAGGGGGGACAGTGTGCCTTCAGTGCATTGCTGCCCTTGTTTGCATAGTTAATAGCTGTTTTTATACTGGGCAGCAAGGCGCCAATGTGGCCATCCTTTTTGCGGCCAGTTCCGTGGATTTAGACAGAGGGCGGTATATTGGGGGTCTGTTCTGTTCTATTTCAAATTAAAAGCCCCCCGCTAAGAACCCAGTTCTAAACTCCAATGGGGTGCAATGTAAAGCTCTTATTTTGAAGGCAAATTCGTTGTCTTTCTGACAAAGAATGCAACGTACTTTACCTTCAGCCTCCAGTCAGTCCCGTCACCTCAGCATCATCCACCCGTCTTGATAATGAGTTGCAGAGATTTTAGAAAAGTTGTTTTTATCGAATTCAAGCCTCCCTTCAGGCACGCACATGTTTGCAGTTCATTGATAATCTCTAATACACGTCCATGCCCCGTCCATAGCCCCCCCTAAAAAAAACCTCTCAGGTTCTACGCGATTCACGTGATTGACCCATTTGACCAAGAAAACGGCGATTGTCGCAGAAAAGTGACAAGTTTGCAGGTATGATCTACTGACCTCTGACCTTCAGCTCCACCTGTTTCTCCATGATGATGTGTCCCTCGCTGTTGTATACGGCACAGGTGTAGATGTCGCTGTCCCAGTCTGTGGGGTATTTCAGGGTCAGACTGATGTCTCCAGGTTTCAGCAGGTTTCTCTTCATCTCTGTTTGACCTCTGTAATATCTGTCCTGTTCTTCAGGCAGGTCAGAACCGTTCTGACACACATGGACCTTCCTGCTGATTATGGATCCGTCCCTCCACACCACTTTAGCTTCTTCAGGCAGGTGAACTATGGTTTCGCAGGGCAGCTGGACAAACTCCACCCCTGAATCCACCTCCACTTGGGAGACTGGAAAGACTACAAACCACAAGAAGAGAGAGAGAGAGGATTTAGAATTTCAACAGTACTTAAATAAAAATTTAAGATATAACAAATATATAATAAAATGACAATAAAAAAACAACACGGTCAATAAATAAAGATTCACAGAATCTAAATCATCTCAGTGACGTCCCAAAGAACAGCTCGTCATCAACAACACAATAGAACACATGTTTACAACACCACACACTGGAAAACATTTCCCATTTAACATCATTCTATAATAATTAAAATCTATTTTTAAACAGGCTTTCAGCATTTTTCCAAACATGAAAACAGCATCATCATCCACAGCTGTCTCTGTTCCGTTTCTTCTGCTCAGATACACGAACATCTTTGTCCTCCACACAATGAAATTAAGAAGCTGCCATTTGTCTTCATTTCTCTGACAGGACCTGTAGCCCAGAATGAACTTCTGCTTCAAAAGAAACTCCCCAAATAGTCTGAAAACATGCTAAAATTACATACAGAAACATTTTAACTCTGACCACGCTATTTCAGCTGGCATTGATAAAGAACCCCAACAGTATCCCTCAACCAAAAGTTCAGCCTGCTGTTCATGCTCAGTCAAATTTTAACTTGGTGGCAGGGAGAGACACACCAGTCAATCAGACAGTGTAGGATCACATGCCCTCATGTCTCCATCACAAGTCTCTGCTTCCTATACCCGTCCTCTGACCTCTCACCTCTCAACCACAAGACAAGATTAACCTAAACAAAGCCTATCTGTTTGACTGACTATTCGCTTCCTCTTCCCCCCCTCCAAAGAAGATGAACTCCTTTTTTCTCAGGACAAACAGGTCAAGGACAAGTCTTCTTTTTCTACAGAGCGGGACGATGTGTTGCTTTCTTGCTATAAGCATATCACGAGAGAACTTATTTTATTAAGTTACAATGACTAAGCACAATAGAGTCCTCTCTCTCCACATCAGATGACAGGAAGTGGGGGTAGATGTTGGTTAGGGTAAAGATGACCCAGCCCCCCCCCTCACGGGCCAAATTGTTTTACGACCCTGTCTGTGACACTCCAACATCACTCTGTCTTTATACTTATCCAAATCCCAATAAGTTCTGAATAACTATTAAACTACAATCTCATTCTTAATGTTAGCAGATTCCCAAATAGCCTAAGAAAGTCATACAATAGATCTTTCCCATGTTATTGGTAAGCCCAGATGGAAGTTTATTGCTTAATGAGTTTGAGGTCTGGGAGAAACCAGCCCCTCCCCTTGGTGACTTACAGATCCTTATTCTTCTTTGTGTAATACTTGTGTATTTGCCAGTTAAATGTCTGATATGTTTTGTTAAGATAGAACTACAAGGAATATGTATAAGTCCTTGGCCCTACTGTGTATTGTATGTTTTATGTTGTATACTTAATTGTTTCATGCCTTAATCATGTTTTAACTCCTTTTGAATGATAAGTGATCATACTCATGTTTCATCTTTTAACGAAGACAAAAATTCAACTTTTAAGATGGTGAAGTTTTTTGGAAGGTTAAACATGATTTTGAAACATTAAAACAATAGTTTAGTTAGATTAAACTTCTGTGAGCCTAAACTCAGGACACAGAAGGAATGATTGTCAGCCAGCCCCCACCCCTGTTTTCAGTCTGCCTGCTGCAGCTCATAAAAACAGAGAAGATGCTCTGCCCTTCACTTCAGTCTTGCTCTGCTCACTCACTTCTCATCCTCACTTCTTCTTCTCACTTTTACTCTTCTGCTCCTTCTTCTCTCCCTGCTTCTCTTCTCTTCTCTCTTCTTTTCTTTTATTTTTATTTTTAAAGTAAGTACTTTTATTTTTGCAACAAGCTCTAAGAAAGCAAATTGAATCGCTACTTTAAGTGCTTTACTTTTATCCAAATTTTTAATAGAACGAAATTCTTTTCTTTTTGATTTTTGACTTTAATATACCATTAAATTATCACCGCCTGATCCAGAAGAAATTGAATTAGTAAGAATCACAACTTAAGAACCACCACTTGAAACAAAGAAAAAGTCTTTTTTTTAAGACTACGATCATCTGATGAAGAACGTTGCAGTCATCGTCTGCTTCAGAAGCCTGGCAAGGAGTCTCCAACGAAAGAGACTTTGTGTGCTCCCAGCCGACACCGACTCTGTCCCCAGCGCTCCCAAAGCAGAAACCCCGCTGGACCTTCAGGACCGAGAGTCCCTCAACAGAGTACCGGTCTTCCCTCTGGCTATTGGACCAACAAGCCGTGCCATAGTCCAACCCAGAACTCTCAAAGAGACCAAGCTTCAGGACCTCCTGACATCCAGACAAAACCAGCTAAACGTCTTCATACAAATAGATCCACACACGTGAGAATGAGTGGTGTCTAAAGTTCTGACTTCGGTTTAGGTTATGACTTCTGTCTAAGTTCTGACTTCTATCTTGTGAACTCAAGAGAATTAAGATTAGGGTCTCGTTAGTATTAAAAATTACTCCCGTAATATTTAATAGATATAAAACCCTACCCTTTAACTTTACCAACTGCTGACGGTCACATAACTGTGTTACTTTCCTAATTACAATCTTTACATTCTCTGTTATCTGTTGTTCGTCTAAATTGTCAGTTTATTTATGTTACCCTTAATTATTTAGTCAATAAACATATAAAATCGTTTGTCTTTGTCTGAAACTTAATTTTAATGTGGAGAACCGATGGATACGTGCTAAGAATTCACTGCTTCAGAATAGGAGATCAAATATAAATTTGAAATTTAACAGACTGATTAAATTGATACTCTAACTGTCCAAGCCAAATTGGGTAGTTAGATGTTTGGAATAGTTCCCTCCGGCCTATTCCAGTAAATCAAACAACGGAGGTGGTGCGCCGTCTAAAACTGTTATTGATTGACAGTGATTAATTATCATATTATCAAGGTAGTGTCTCCTACATTATATATCATGGTGCCGTCTGTGTGAGGCCCATGTGATATATACTTTCCTTTCCTACAACAGCATACATTGGAAGCAACGTTACTGTCATGACTCTAGGTTCATGTCTCATGTCCTTTAAGTTCTCCTGTGTATTCCCCTTGTTGCAGTTAATCTCCCTCTGTCTGTCAGAGTTTTCTCATCAGTAGAGGTGGGTAAAAATATCAATTCATCAATCCTTGCGATATGTTTTTTTCCAATTCAACATCGATTCAGGCAAGCAGCAGCCCCTGACCACCCGGTGTCCCTTGCCGGACGCCGCTCGGTCCCCACCTCATGCAGCTGTAAGCGCTTCGCCTACGACCTCGCTTGAGGGTTGGAGGGTGATGCGCCGCAGAAACTGATGTCTGATGTACCACTCGTTCGGAGACTGTAAAGTACCGCAGGTGGTCTCACCCTGGCCGCTGCACCATGCGCCCACGGGTAGCACTCTCCTCCGGGGAGGGAGGGGGGTTCAGACAGGATGTGCCCACCTCTAAAGTGTCGGCAGTGTGGGAAAGTTTTGGCATGCCAGAAGGTAGTGACAGCTGTGATGCAGTGATACATGGTTGGGGTCAGGCCAGGGTGGCCAATAGGGTGGCCAGGATTCAGCGTGAGGTGGCCATTGAACTACATGTCCCAGAGTCACCACATTAGACACACAGAACCGGCGGAGCAGAGTGGACCCCACGTGACAGCCTGGACTGAACAGGGTCTCATAGACCACTGGTTCATGGAGCAGCCAGTACACTGAGCTGTGGTGTCCCAGCCTCTTCTTCTTTAGAAAACTCCACACCTTAAACAGTCCACGATGGAAAACAGGTAATTCCTTTATGTTCGGCCGCTTTGAATACATTAAAAGAACAATCTGTTGAGTCCAAGTCCACCTGACCTATTTAAAAAGGGTGCAAGCCAGCAGCCTCTAAATCAGCAGGACCACACAGAAACCTCTGTAAGAACTGGAGCCTGAAGGTAGCCCTCCTGCTGCTCAGGTAGATCAGACCCTGTCCTCCATCATTCCTCAGTAGATACAGCTCACTCTGAGGCACCCAGTGCAGTCTGTCCCAGAAGAAGTCCACAAGAAGAGCCTGGATCTGTGACAGCAGATCAGGTAGGGGGTCAACACATGACAGGTGATGCCATAAAGTGGACGATACTAAATAAATACAAATACATACAATAAATTGTTTGAATCCACTTCCACCTTGCTAGACGACCTTTAACATAGAACATTCTCCCAGTAATTAAGAACAAATGAAGGATCACCTAAAAACACCCCTCAGTATTTCAGCCCCGTCTTCCAGATCAACCCTTCAGACACACTGAGCTTCTTCTCCACTCCACCAACACTGACAGCTTCACTTTGTGACCAACAGACTTTAAAAGTCAACAGGTAGACGTCTATTCCTGGAGCTTTCCCACTCTGATGCTCTGCAGAGCAGCATAGAGCTCCTCAGAGGAGAGAGCTGCTTCCAGCTCTACATAACTCTGCTGCTCAGCCTGAGGAAGACCAGTGTAGAAGCTGAGAGACGCTGCCTGCTGCTCTCTGTGCTCACATTCAAACAGCTCACTGGAAAAGTTGACAGCATGTTTGTGGATTGCAGTGTGATCAGTCAGCAGCTGCCCAGTGTCAGACCTTAAACTGTGAATGAACCTCTTCTGTCCATTCTTACGCTCCAGACCAAAGAACAAGTGTGATGGAACATCCATCTGGGCTACAGTCTGGAAGCTGGACCGGACCAGAACCCTCTGAGCTGAGACACCCAGCAGGAAGCTAAAAGAGACTTTTTAACTTTGGTGTCTCAGTCTGGTTCTGGTCTCAGGTGGTTTTACTGAACTTATCAAGGTCTTTGTGACATTCTGAATGTACTGTTAACAGAGATGCAACGATCCAGCTTTTTCAGTCCCGATACCGATACCGATGCCTGGACTTTGTGTATCTGTTGATACGCGATACCGATCCGATACTTTGTTGAATTATACCGTCCACATTATACCATGTGGAAGAGACTACAGGCACCAGACATTCCTAACTAAACATTACTTTCCAAACTAAGACAAGATAATCAAACATGTACCAAACAAAATCTCTCTATAAAAGCAAGGAATCTCTGTCTGTGTGTGTGTGTGTGTGTGTGTGTGTGTGTGTGTGCCTCAAATATCTCCGCGGATCAGGATCAGAATGACCTGAGAGTTTCAACATGGCTGCCGTTTGGTTCAGTGATGTGCGACTTCGCATTTGTTTGGACTGCAATGATACCGTGAATAAATTATTTCAGAAATGCTTTACAAATTCGGGAGCATTGTCCACCGGAGCCACCGTAGCCACATGCGCACCAGAGTCAATGACTGCAGAGCTCAAGCCTACGACATACGTTAAGAAATAAGTGGATTTATACCTGCAGCGGTGCGAGCTGGACCGGGATTTTGCCGGCGGTTCGGTCCCATTCTGTTCTGTGCATCTAAACTGACTGTTGTGGATTAATGAGACTAAACGAGACCAGACCGAGTCTGTTCGGGTCTGAGGAGAGCGGATTTATACCTGCAGTGGGACGAGCTAGGCCGGGATTTTGCCGGCGGTTCGGTCCTGTTCTGTGCATCTAAACTGACTGTTGTGGATTAATGAGACTAAACGAGTTCGGACCAAGACTGTTTGGGTCTGAGGAGATGAGGAGATGCGGAGACGCGGAGACGCGGAGACGCGGAGACGCGGAGACGCGCGGACAACAAAGTGGAATCAGAATCTGTGGATGTTCGTGTGTAGCTAGCTGCTAGCCGCTAGCCAACTTACACGGCCCACCTCCCGAGTCGACGGACCAGACGCACTTAGGGTAAATAATGTCCGCGACGCTTTTTTGTGAACATTGCCGTCACGTTTGCTTTGTGTCTGGTGCAGAAGAAACAGTAAAAACAGGCTTTTGTCACAAAAGTGTTCAAGCAGCAAGTTTGGTTGTTGAGGAACAGGAAGTTGTGGGAGGGATGTCGGCAGATGATTGACAGGCAAAGACGGGCGGTGTACAGACAGCGATATTGAGAGTTGAGATTTGTGACATTTAGCGCGTTTGGAGTGTATAGTTAGTGTGTTATGTAGTGTTTGGTGTGTGTGTTTTGTGTGTAGTGGAGTCGGTTTTTTGTTTAATGAGTCAAAACAGGAGAAGCTGAATGTGGAGCAGGCAGTGCAGCTCTTCATTCAGCTGGAAGGAGCTCAGGCAGACCTGAGCATCGCCTGCATTTAAATGTAAATAGTTACACATAACTTTTTAAATTTTTCAAATGTATGCACATATATTCAGCAAACAACAATTTGTATTTGCATTATAAGTAACAAAAATGGTTTTGTTAAACGTATTTGTGGTTTTCACAGTGAAAAAATCTAACGTTTTCTACTTGGATTTTATGTAGTTTTTTTTGTGATTTTAGGTCCATTGTGTTAATACAGTAGGTCAAAATGAAAAAATAACTGTACAGTCACACGTGAGGCTGTGCTGAAAATAATGATGCCAATTAAATAGTTTTTAAGGTGAAATACAATGGCAAAATCAAAAATAGTCAAAAACAGCCAATTATACCCTGGAATATTGGATTTCACAGCAAACCTAATCTAAATATCCCTGACGTTCCACCTTCAAACAGCCTCATTTGGCCATCCACGAAAAAGCTTCTTATCCTCCCACTTTTCTATAGGAATACATATTTTCTTACAGGCACTGCACTAGTAATAATAATAATAATAATAATAATAATAATAATTATTATTATTATTATTATAATGATAATACATTTAATTTATATAACACCTGTCAGGGTACTCAAGGACACTGAACAAAGTGGAACAAACAAAACAAAGAATATATGGAGCGCCCATCAGTCAGAATGGAGGGAACACTAGCACCGAAGTCAGTAGCACCGTCCATGTGCAAACTAGCATCTGGAGGCTCCGTGCACACAGCAGGGGCGACACAGGAGACCAGGAGATCCAATCCAAGTGATGAAGCCTGGGGTGAAGTGACAGCAGAGGTCCAGTTGCTCCTGTGTTGAACACCTGAAGACCCCGCCAGCAACGTCAAGTAGCGACCATCCAACATCGCTGCAAGCCGGGGAGACCGCAGCAGCAGAGGAGAGCGACAAAGCAGCCCCGCGGTGAATAACCCTGATGTCGCGGTGGAGGGAGGACCAAAAGAGCAACGATGGACTGCCCACAGAGTATTGAGCACGTTGGTTTGAAGGGTAGCGTTGCTAGGCTAACAGCTGATCGGTGAGGCTAACAACTGATGGCGGGGCTAACAGCTAATAAGCGGAGAAATGTGACGTGACTCAGTGCAACGTCCTGCAAACATAGCAGCTGAACCTGAGAATAAACTAATAAAAAAGTGGGTCAAACAACAACTAGTGCTCTTCCAGCATGCGACGCACTGACGCCGACAAATGATGTAGGATGTGCTGTGACGGAGAAAAAAAAAATTGGATCGGCCCGTGGATCTGGTCCCTTTTCCGATCCCCGATCCAGCTGTTTTGTCAATATTGGGGCCGATATCCGATCTTAATATTGGATCGGTGCACCCCTAATTCTGAATGTACTGCTGACAGAGTGGCATAATTTGGACTTTTCCAAAAGTCCACCACTGTTTCTCTGCAGTTTTTATCCTCCAGTCAGGCCGTGTTAAAATGCCAATAGGCACTGTTGGTTTTATATCTTATAAAAACAGATGTTGTCACAAGTGAGTGATCAGAGAAGCCAACAGGGCTGATAACACAACTTTCAAAACACATAAAAATCTCCACTCCCACAGCCGGAGAATCAATATTAATAACCACCATCTTTACGTCCCCACACACTGCTCTCACTTTTAACAGACGGCCTTTAATAACTTCTTCAGTTTCTACAGACTGAGGAAGAAAGTTTCTGGAAACAAGAAGTCCAGCCCCACAACTGTTACTGGTTTGTGACTGAAGAAGGTTTCAGCAGTCCACTCTGTCCTCCAGTCAGTCTGGTTATCAGCAGTACTGTGTGTCTCTGTACCAACATAACATCCAGCTTGTTGAGAGGACACAGCTTGAAAAGAGACACTCTTTTCCAATCATCCCTTGCTCCATTTATATTCAAGCTGCCTATTCTTATGTCTCCAATAGCAGAGAAACAAGGTGTAAAACAGAAAAGAGTGCACAAAGCAGTCAAAAGGAGGAATAAATGATACAAACTATTAAAGTTGCATTTCTTTGTTCTAAATGATGAAAAGATTTGTTGTTTCTTTCAGCTCGTTCCTTCAACTTTCTTCTGGATCAAATAAAAACATCACATTCAGATCAATACTGTCAACTCTGATTGGAAATCAATCAGCTGATTGATGGCAGTCTGACCTCTGACCTGCATCTACAGTACTGACCTGTATCTACAGTACTGACCTGTATCTACAGTACTGACCTCTGACCTGTATCTACAGTACTGACATCTGACCTGTATCTACAGTACTGACCTCTGACCTTTATCGACAGTACTGACCTGTATCGACAGTACTGACCTATATCTACAGTACTGACCTCTGACCTGCATCTACAGTACTGACCTTCGACCTTCAGCTTCACTTGTTTCTCCATCAGGTTGCGTCCCTTCCTGTTGTAGACGGTGCAGATGTAGGTGTTACTGTCTCTGTCTGTGGGGTATTTCAGAGTCAGACTGAGGTCTCCAGTTTTCAGCAGTTTTCTCTTCATCTCTGTTCGACCTCTGTAACGACTGTCCTGTTCTTCAGGCTGGTCAGAACCGTTCTGATGCACATGGACCTTCTTGTCGTCTCTGTTCCTCCACACCACTTTAGCCTCTTTAGGCAGGCGAATTTTGGTTTTGCAGTGCAGCTGGACAGACTCCACCCCTGAATCCACCTCCACCTGGTAGACTGGAAGGACAACAAACCACAATAGAGACAGTCAGAGAGGATTTTGATTTTCAACAATACTTTAACAAAGACTTAAGATATTATAAATAACTTATAAAACAACAATCAAAAAACAACACGGTCAATAAGTAAAGATTAACAGAATCTAAATCATCTCAGTCACGTCCAAAGAACAGCTCGTCATCAACAACACAACAGAACACATGTTTATAAC
Source organism: Diplodus puntazzo (assembly GCA_963678695.2). NCBI lineage: Eukaryota > Metazoa > Chordata > Actinopteri > Spariformes > Sparidae > Diplodus > Diplodus puntazzo. Next base: position 28,324,094 of record OZ023170.1, read on the forward strand.
ACCACACACTGGAAAACTTAACACATCTTTCATCATTCTATAATAATTAAAATCTATTTTTAAACAGGCTTTCAACATTTTTACAAACATGAAAACAGCATCATCATCCACAGCTGTCTCTGCTCTGTTCCTTCTGCTCAGACACACGAACATCTTTGTCCTCCACACAATGAAATTAAGAAGCTGCCATTTGTCTTTATTTCTCTGAGAGGACCTGCAGCCCAGAATGAAGTTCTGCTTCAAAACATCTCCCCAAATAGTCTGAAAACATGTTCCAACATCACAAACAGAGGCAGCAGTCGACAACACTCCATGAAACAATGAGAAACAGTCTCAGGATGAGACAACATGGACAGACAGGACTCACATCAGAGTTAACGACAGAGACAAACACATTCACAGCAACGATACCATGTAAAACCCTCCACTGCAGGTCAGTGGTGGTTTATACAGCTCTCCATTCAGCTCCAACACCATCACTCAGGATTCAGTGAGCTCTACATGGAGTGTCACTTCTACCATTCAGTTTGTCCCTCTGCTAAACTCTGACAAACATTTTACACATTCATTTTCTATTTGCATCCTGAAAAGAAAACTCAGAGGTTCTCCCACTTTTTAAGAACAACCCTGTACAGTCCCTGAAGTCTGGGGAAATGTTCACTGAAGAGAAAACATGGTTCTCATCAGGTTAAATAAAGCCGTCACAATACTGCTGTAACACAGTCGCTCACTGACTGTGAGAGCTCCTCTGCTGCTGAGCAACACAGAGACAGCTCATGTTGATTTCACCTGTAAGCAGCAGGAAGAGGAGCAGCATCGTCCATGTTTGCACCTGCGAGCTGAACTACATGTCCCAGAGTCACCACATTAGACACCCAGAACCACCTGAGCAGAGTGGACCCCACCTGACAGCTGGATTGAATCGGGTCCACAGACTACTGGTTCTTGGAGAAGCCAGTACACTGAGCTGTGGTGTCCCAGCCTATCTTCTACTTTAGAAAGTTCCACACCTTAAACAGTCCATGATAGAAAACAGGTAACTCCTTTATGTCCGGCTGCTTTAAATCCATTAGAAACAAACAGTCCAAGTCCACCTAACCTATTTAAAATGGTGCAAGCCAGCTGCCTCCACACTAAATCAGCAGGACCACACAGAAACCTCTGTAAGAACTGGAACCTGAAGGTAGGCCCCCTGCTGCTCAGGTGGATCAGACCGTGTCCTCCTTCATTCCTCAGCAGATACAGCTCAGTCTGAGGCACCCAGAAGAAGTCCACAAGAAGAGCCTGGATCTTTGACAGCAGATCAGGTGGGGGGTCAACACATGACAGGCGATGCCATAAAGTGGACAATTCTAAATTGTTGGTGACGAGGACTGATGAGATCCATAAGTAACATTTTTGTTTTAATCCTCTTCCACCTTGCTAGATGACCTTTAACATTCTCCCAGTTATTTAGAACAATTGAAGGATCACCTAAAAACACTCCTCAGTATTTCAGCCCTCGTCTTCCAGATCAACCCTCCAGGCACACTGAGCTTCTTCTCCACTCCACCAACACTGACAGCTTCACTTTTGTCCCCGTTGACTTTGGCTGAGGATATTGAGCCGAACTGGACGACATCTTTTACGAACACATCAATATCTTGCTGGTTGTCCACCAGGATGACCACGTCATCTGCATAGGCTGACAATGTAAAAGGTGCATTACAACCTGGAATAGTCAGCTCTTGAAGGTCAGCTCTAAGTTTGTGCAACAAAGGCTCGATTGCTCAGGAGTATAACATGCCAGAGAGGATGCAGCCTCGTCTAACTCCCCTCTGAATCCGAAACTGAAACGGAGCTCAAACCACCATTTATCTTCAGGATGCTCTGAATGTCACAATATAAAACCATAATCTTATCAATAAAACCAGGACTAAAACCAAAGGAACTCAACGTGAGCCATAAATATTCATGTTCAACACCATCAAAAGCTTTTTCTTGATCAATTCATATGATGCCAGCTTGGAGGCCAAACAGCTGACTGATCTCTAAAATGCCACAAATTAAAATTATATCATCAGAAATCAGCGTGCTGGGACACAGTAGGTCTGATCACACTGAATCACAGGTTCATTACTCTGCTCAGCCTGGTCGCCAACACCTTAGAAAGGAGCTTATAGTCGGAGCAGAGCAGCGACACAGGCCTCCAGTTCTTAATGAGCTGCAGGTCTCCTTTCTTAGGCAGTAAGGTCAGGACCACCTCCTGCAACTCAGCGGCAGACGCCCTCCAGTGATATTTTAGATCATGGCATATTGTCAGACCGACTTGAAAGTCAATTTGGCATCTCTGGCCTGGTTCTAGCCTGGCAAAGATCGTACCTGTCCGGAAGAACCCAATGTGTTTCTTACAATGCTACTTCATCAATTTTTACAGCTGTGAAATATGGACTTCCCCAGGGCTCTGTTCTGGGCCCTTTGCTCTTCTCTTTATATATTTCACCTCTCGGCCAAATTATTCGGAGCCATGGAATACATTTCCACTGCTATGCGGACGACACTCAGCTGTATGTGCCCATAAAAGCTGACAACAAATCTCAAATCACGAAATTAGAGACCTGCCTATACGCAGTGAAGATGTGGATGTCAGAAAACTTTCTGATCCTAAATTCAGATAAAACTGAGATGCTGGTCATCACTCCAGCCAGACAGAGACACCATGTTGATCAGGTGACTGTAACTCTAGACAACTGTGTTATTTCTCAAAGTTCAACCGTCAAGAATCTAGGTGTTACTTTGATTCTATGCTCTCTTTTGATCAGCACATCAAAGAAATTACCAAGATCTTCTTCTAACACCTGACCAACACATCTAAAATTAGGTTCTTCCTGTCCACCGCAGACGCAGAGATCTTGATTCATGCCTTTTTTTCGTCTAGGCTGGATTACTGCAATGCCTTATTTTCAGGTCTTCCACGTGAGAGCACTATAAGTCTTCAGATGGCTCAGAATGCTGCAGCCAGAGTCTTAACATGTACAAGAAAATTTGATCATATTACACCAATCTTAGCATCTCTGCACTGGCTCCCAGCTCATCTAAGATCAGACTTTAAGGTGCTGCTGATGACATACAAAGCTGTACACGGCCCCGTTGTACATGTCAGATCTCATTACACCATATATTCCAACTCTCAAAATTCACTCTCAACATTCAGGGGTTTTTATGGTTGCCAGGGTTAAGAAGACAGCTGGCTGCAGGGCTTCTTCATTTAGGGCTGCCAGTGAGAAACAATCTGTTTATTCAGATCAATATTGCATTTCTCTAACCTTTGTTTTTTGCTTTCTGTTCCCACATACTGCAAGGTGTGTCACTCTCTATACTCTCTATAACTTCCTCCTCCCCCTCCTCCTCTTCTCTCTCCTCCTTCTCTTTCTCCTCCTCCCCTCTTTCATTCAGGCTCCCTTCTGATGGACCACGGCCCCCTGGGACCATCTACCATTTCTGGACTCCTGCTGCCTTGAAATACTGACTGATCTGGATCGTCACACCCTGGGCTCTGCTGGATCATTGCTCTCCTCTGATTCACTATCTCCTCATATGTATATTCTGTAAATCTTGATGCCTCTCTCTGTCTATTACTAATTATCTTGTGTGGCCTGCCCTCTTCCAGGTCACCATGGTGGATAGGAGGTCGTCTGGCTTGGGCAGCACTTGGTGATGCCTCGTCCTGCTCGGTCGTCTCCTGGATCCACTCACTTTATACATAACTTGTATCAGACTTTCTATTAATGTAACTTGTAAACTGTGATTTGTTGCTCTTTTCTGTACAAGCGACATCTATTGCATGTCTGTCCATCCTGTTAGAGGGATCCCTCCTCTGTGGCTCTTCCTGAGGTTTCTTCCGTCGTTTTTTTTTTGTACCCTGTTAAAAGGTTTTTTTTTCCATCAACATGTGAAGTTTTTCCTCACTCGAATCGAGGGTCTAAGGACAGAGGACGTTGTTCACTGTACAGATTGTAAAGCCCATTGCACTGCAGTTTTTATCCTCCAGTCAGGCCGTGTTAAAATGCCAACAGGCACTGTTGTTTTACATGTTATAAAAACAGAAGCTGTCACAAGTGAGTGGTCAGAGAAGCCAACAGGGCTGATAACACAACTTTTAAACACAATAAAATGATGTTTAAAAGAATAAATCGATCCAGCCCGGCCAGAGACAGTGAGTTATGTTCAGGTGTGTCCAGGTGTTCTGTCATTTAAAACATGTAGAAACACCACTCTCTCCACTCCCACAGCTGGAGCATCAATATTAATAACCACCATCTTTACATCTTCACACACTGCTCTCACTTTTAACTTCTTCAGTTTCTACAGACTGAGGAAGAGAGTTTCTGGAAACAAGAAGTCCAGCCCTAACAGCCCTAACTGTTACTGGTTTGTGACTGAAGAAGGTTTCAGCAGTCCACTCTGTCCTCCAGTCAGTCTGGTTATCAGCAGTACTGACCTGTATCTACAGTACTGACCTCTGACCTTCAGCTTCACTTGTTTCTCCATCAGGATGGCTCCTTCCCTGTTGTAGACAGTGCAGGTGTAGATGTCTGTGTCTGTGTCTGTGGGGTATTTCAGGGTCAGACTGAGGTCTCCAGTTTTCAGCAGGTTTCTCTTCATCTCTGTTCGACCTCTGTAATATCTGTCCTGTTCTTCAGGCTGGTTTGAACGGTTCTGATACACATGGACCTTCTTGTCGTCTCCGTCCCTCCACACCACTTTCGCGTCTTTAGGCAGGTGAACTGTGGTTTTGCAGGGCAGCTGGACAGACTCTGCTCCTGAATCCACCTCCACCTGGTAGACTGGAAGGACAACAAACAGAGAGAGGATTTTGAATTTCAACAATACATCTCAGTCACGTCCAAAGAACAGCTTGTCATCAACAACACAACAGAACATGTTTATAGCACCACACACTGGAAAACTTTACACATCTTTCATCATTCTGCAATAATTAAAATCTATTTTTAAACGGGCTTTCAACATTTTTACAAACAGTAAAACAGCATCATCATCCACAGCTGTCTCTGTTCTGTTTCTTCTGCTCAGATACATGAACATCTTTGTCCTCCACACAATGAAATTAAGAAGCTGCCATTTGTCTTCATTTCTCTGAGAGGACCTGCAGCCCAGAATGAACTTCTGCTTCAAAAGAACTCCCCAAATAGTCTGAAAACATGTTCCAACATCACAAACAGAGGCAGCAGTCGACAACACTCCATGAAACAATGAGAAACAGTCTCAGGATGAGACAACATGGACAGACAGGACTCACATCAGAGTTAATGACAGAGACAAACACACTCATAGCAACGATACCATGTAAAACCCTCCACTCAAGGATGGAAACTACATTTTTTGTCCACCTGCCACTGTGGCTGGTAAATTCTAAAATCTACCAGCCACTCAACATTTTTACCAGCCACTTTTATATTTAAGCGTTGATGTGTATAGTACAATGCCTAGAAACATATATTTCTTGTACATGGCATGCACATAATGCTTTCCAATCAGTACTTGTTACCAGAGTTGATTATTCAGTAATTATGTGCTACCAATGAATGATTACAGGGGTGAAACTATTCAAGGGTCATCTACTAAGCCGTGAAATAACAGGAAATAAAGTCTGAATAGACAAAGTGGTTCAAAATGAAGGTTAGATGGTTAGAAATCTATATCAATATTTCCCTGCAACTTACAGGAATTTACAAATTTCAACTCATTTCATATGTTCAACTGCACTGGACCCACACAAAGGAAGTGGAAATTGCATCATTAGGTGATTAGGAGGTTAATAATATATTGCAATATCTACTTGCAACTATATAATTTACTTTACTTCATTATTCCCCATGTTCAACTGTTACGATGCAACAACACATTTTAATTTACTTCCGTTCATGTAAACTCCGAGCAGCCAGCTCAGCTGACCGGAGCGCAGAGTAATAATTAGTAGCAGTGAAGAGTCCAAGTAAAGGCTTGCTAGCAGAACGGCCAAGACGGTCATTTTGGCCATTTTCAAATATGTGCAAAAACTTTGTATTTTAATTTAGAATAGTTTTTAGATAAATTACACAAAAGACAAAGACAATATGATATGTTTTACCTATTTCGGCCATAAGCGGTCATATTGACCGCACATCATTTTGCGGGGTTTCATTGTTACATTGTTTGTGCTTCTTTGCGAATGCACTTGTAAGTTAGTTATTATATAGTTGCATTATATAGCCTGGTTGGCACTGTGGGCAAACAAAAACAGGAGTTCCCTCCTCCATGAAACAGAGAGCGGAGCTGTTCGGTGCTGAAGTGATGCAACACTGACTGTGTACCAGGGAAAGCCGAGGAGGAATGTCTGCATCCTGAGCACCATGCACAGAGGAGAGGACACCTTTAGTGGAGCAAAGGCACAGCGAGAGTCTCTGATTTACTACAACAACACTGAGTATGGTGAGGATTTCCCGGACCAGATGCGAGGGAGTACTCCGTGAAAGTCGGTACAGAAGAAAACTCAGAGGTTCTCCCACTTTTTAAGAACAACCCTGTACAGTCCCTGAAGTCTGGGGAAATGCTCACTGAAGGGAAAACATGGTTCTCATCAGGTTTAATAAAGCTGTCACAATACATGCAACATCTATTGCATGTCTGTCCGTCCTGGAAGAGGGATGCTCCTCTGTGGCTCTTCCTGAGGTTTCTTCCATTGTTTTGTTTTTTTGTTTTTTTTCCCCTGTTAAAAGGTTTTTTTTTCCCATCAACATGTGACGTTTTTCCTCACTCGAATCGAGGGTCTAAGGACAGAGGAAAGACTTATGAAAGTCAACAGGTAGACGTCTATTCCTGGAGCTCTCCCACTCTGATGCTCTGCAGAGCAGCATAGAGCTCATCAGAGCAGAGAGCTGCTTCCAGCTCTACATGACTCTGCTGCTCAGCCTGAGGAAGACCAGTGTAGAAGCTGAGAGACGCTGCCTGCTGCTCTCTGTGCTCACTGGAAAAGTTGACAGCATGTTTGTGGATTGCAGTGTGATCAGTCAGCAGCTGCCCAGTGTCAGACCTTAAACTGGGAATGAACCTCTTCTGTCCATTCTTACGCTCCAGACCAAAGAACAAGTGTGATGGAACATCCATCTGGGCTACAGTCTGGAAGCTGGACCGGACCAGAACCCCCTGAGCTGAGACACCCAGCAGGAAGCTGGACCGGACCAGAACCCCCTGAGCTGAGACACCCAGCAGGAAGCTAAAAGAGACTTTTAACTGCAGTGTCTCAGTCTGGTTCTGGTCTCAGGTGGTTTTACTGAACTTATCAAGGTCTTTGTGACATTCTGAATGTACTGTTGACAGAGTGGCATAATTTGAACTTTTCCAAAAGTCCACCACTGTTTCTTTGCGGTTTTTATCCAGTCAGGCTGTGTTAAAATGCCAACAGGCACTGTTGGTTTTATATCTTATCAAAACAGAAGCTGTCACAAGTGAGTGATCAGAGAAGCCAACAGGGCTGATAACCTAACTTTTAAACACATTAAAATGATGTTTAAAACAATAAAGCGATCCCGCCAGGACGGCAGCGGCGGCTGCAGAACAGCTGGAGTGCGATGTTGTCTCAGGTCGAATGAGGACACCTTTGGCCCAGCGGGGTCTGCGCTTGAGAACGCTGCGGGCGGTCCGGACGCAATTGTGGGATAATCCTTTCTTCGGCTGTGAATTCTTCACGGTTTCTTGAACAGTTAAACTGTACCGACTTACGAGTTTTATCAGAGTCTCTTTGAGCTGGTAATTACGAAGCTACGAATATATATCGATCGGGCTTCTTGTATAAAAATAACTGGGAAAGGATCGCCGGCCGAACGAGTCCTTCTTTGTTACTAAATACAAAAACAAAAAGAGCTTCTTCTGGTTTTAACCACGATACTTAAACGATGTAAAAGAATACAAAAAGAGGATTAATTTCGTCCTTGCTTGAGTTTCAAAATAAGGTCGTCTCAAAATAACGGCGCTTCACCTGGGAAAAAGGTTCTACAGGTGATTAAAATCTCCGGAGGTAAAAAGGTCTCGGAGCCACAAACTAAGCAAAGTACGAAGTCAAAGGCGAAGATTAAGTTACACGTGTTGAATAAGTAAGTAAGTAGATCGCCCGTAACGACGAGAGTAACGTGAAGTTGAAGAAAAAGAAGGAAGGAGTAAGAGAGCGAGCAACCTGGAGTTCGTTCTTTTAAAGTTTAGGCTGTGAGCAGAATAGAGGGCGGACTAGCACGTCACTTCCTCCGGTGACGTCGCAGCTTATATTACGACTTTATTACTTATTAAACCAGAATAAAGGTTTACACATTTTAAAATCGCGATCGGCTTATTTACCAAAATCCACCACGGTCTTTACATCAACACTTGTCACATGAACATAAAAGAACATAACAGAAATTGCCTAATCAGAACAAGGAGGTTATTGGTTATAATAAATCACAGCACAGGTACATACGTCTCAGCAGGACTGATGACTTAAAAATATCTTGTATAGGGTACAAGCTTAATCCTTAATACAAAAATATATGTCAGAGATAGATAATCATAATTTTAAGTATAAAAGTAAGGTCCGTTTATTTAGAAGTTTCTCTTCCACCTATACCCAGACTTACCAATAGGGGGCACTGTGGCTCCATCAGATCAGCAGACATTAAAACTGAGATTTCTAACTAGAGCTTCTTTTAGCTCACAAACGCTAGAAAACGAGTATGTTTGAGGTGTCATCAAGCTGATTGAGGATATTTTGTTAGGACAAGGATGATATTATAGCTTAATACCTTTTTAACACCAAGAAAGAAATCAAGGCTCTTCCTTTCTCCTGTTGGGAATGTGGAGACACATGGCTGGGTTGAGTGTTGTAATTTACAAGTGTGACATTTTGATAGCCCATGCCAGATGTGGGGTGCTGTCTTCTAAGGACAAGTCTTTACAATTGAATAACCTATGACATGGCCCAGTGACCATTAAGCACTGAATTATAAACAAATCTGTGGAAAGAAAGACAGTTGTTTAAAAAGTCCAGATGTTAAATGAGACCTTCTGAGTCTCGGGTATCACTGGTCCACTAGAAGTCCACTTCATTAAAGTCAAAGAAGAGGAGAAGAAGGTGACAAATGGTTATCTCTTCCCCAAGAGAGGGGGTTTACAAGGGATGTCTGGCGACTTCAATGGGGAACTCAGCCGGCAATCTCTTCCTGCAAACAACTTTTATTGCCTCTAGCATGTTGTTTCTTCACCAGTGGACTGTCCACAAAAAGGGGGTAGAGAGAGTTAGGCCAGTAGGGGGTCCCAGGAATTAGATGAGAGGGAGATCGAACTCAGACATGTAAATTGCATCTCCTATTAGTCAAGATGAGACAGGGCAAGTTCCTACAATATATATCTCTATATATCTCTCTCTATATATATACACACATATACATACAAACATACACATATACACACCCACATATACATGCATAAATATACATACACACATATATACACATACTTACATACATACATACATATACACATACACATATATACACAATCATACTAACATACATATACACATTCTCTACCTCTCATCACCATGCCACATCAATTCATAAATAATAATCACCAATACTCATTAATGACCATTATCCATTGTACCCGCTAAATAATATATAAAATAAAATGTGTTTGTACATTTTCTTGAACTGGTTGATATTTGGACTTTGCTTGAGTTCCTCACTTTGGTTGTTCCATAGTTTGACACCAGAAATAGATATACAGAAACTTTTCAAGGTTGTTTGTCTGTTTAATCTTTTGAAGTTATGTTCCTCTCGTAATTGATAACCTCCCTCCCGATTCCTAAATACATTTAGTATATTTTCAGGTAATTGTCTGTTTTTTGCCTTATACATGATGATTGCTGTTTGGTAACATACAATGTCAGTGAATTTCAGTAGTTTTGATTGTATAAAAAGTGGATTTGTATGTTCCAAGTAGTTGACCTTGTGAATAGTCCTTATTGCTCTTTTCTGCAGGATAGTAAGTGACCTTAATGAAGTTTAGTAAGTGTTTCCCCAAACCTCAGCACAGTAATGTATATATAGCAAGACCAGTGAACAGTACAGTGCGCGAAGAGAATTATGATCCAGTAATTGTTTTGCTTTGTGTATGACTGCAATGCTTCTCGAAACTTTGGGCTGTACATGTTTGATGTTTGGTTTGCAACTCAGTCTGTCATCTACTATAACCCCAAGAAATCTGTTTTCATGCACCCTTTCAATTTCAACCCCATCTAATTCTATTCGCACCTTTGTGTTCCATGTGCATTTGCCAAACAACATGAACTTAGTCTTACTTACATTAAATGATAATTTATTCCAGTCAAACCATATCTTTTAGGGGTGGGCGATACTGTAAATTTTGGTATCGATCTGATACCAAGTAATTACAGGGACAGTATTGCCGATACCGATACTGATACTGATACCGGTACTACTTGAAAATTCCTGATCATTGAATGATTTTGTACTTTTCAGGACAAAGACTTTAACCAAATAAAAAAAATATATTTAACATAATTAAATCTATAACCTATCTGCATGTAGCCTAAAAAGGAATACTAATGTTCCTTCAACAGATACACAAAAGGGTTATTATATTCTGCCATATTCATACTTCAGAGTGAACCTGAGTGAGCAGAGTGAGAGAGGTGGAGAGGAGCACTGCACACAGTGACTAAGAGAGATGCTGCGATCACACAAACTGTGAAGAAATACAAGTGATTTGCTGAACTTACAGAAGAGAAACTACAACAAAAATATTGATCTCATCGCGCTAGTATCGATCCGATACCAATACTCAACCTTGGTATCGATGCTATCGATATTTGGATCAATATGCCCACCCCTAATATCTTTAGCTTTTTCATTTCCTCGTTTATAACTGTTTCCACTTTTTTAATGTTTTCTACTGAACCAAAAATATTTATGTCATCCACAAAATTGACCAATGTTAATCCCCTAGATACTTTACACATATCATTGATATACAGGATAAACAATTTGTGGCCCAATATTGACCCCTGGGAGACCCCGCAAGCAATGTCCAAATATCCCAAGCAGTGATTACCCAACTTTACAAACTGTTGTCGTCCTTTCAAATAACTCTTTACCCAGTCTAATACCAGTCCCCTTATCCCATATTTTTCCAGTTTGTTGAATAGTATGTTATGATTAATTGTATCAAACGCTGTTTTAAGATCGATGAATACTCCTATTGCATGTTTTTTGTTGTCTATTGCATCTGTGATTTCCTCTATTGATTCCATTATTGCCTGTGATGTTGATCTGTTAACCCTAAACCCATACTGACTCTCTGAAAATAGTTTGTGTTTTTCCAAAAATGCATCCATTCTATTGTTAAAAAGCTTTTTCAATATTTTTGAGAGTTGTGGCAGTATTGAGACAGGTCTGTAGTTGTAAAGTTGTGCTTTCTCCCAGCTTTATATAGCGGAATGACCTTAGCAATTTTCATCTGGTTTGGAAATGTACGAGTTTGAAAAGACAAATTGCAGATGTGTGCTAATGGCTTTGATACCCCTTCGATGACCTGTTTAATTAATGACATATCAATGCCATTGTAGTCTGTAGATGTTTTATTTTTACACTTTTTTTCTATGTTGATAATTTCATTTTCCTCTATTGCTTTCAGGAACATTGAGTGGGGATTCCTTATTATTAGTTTATCCATGTAGTCTCCATCCGGCCCTGGATTTGGGATGTTTTTTGCTAGCTCAGGACCAACATCTACAAAGAACTGATTAAAACTGTTTGCCACCTCATCCATATTATAATTTTCGTTGTCATTTATAACAAAATATTTAGGTAATTTTTTTTGTTTAGCACCATCTCTAATAATATTGTTTAGTATATTCCATATCTCTTTCATATTGTTTCTATTATCTTCTAATTTCTTTTTACAGTATTCTTTTTTGCTTAATCTTATAATATTAGTTAACTTATTCTTATATCTTTTATATTTATCTTCTGCTTCTTCTGTTCTCTGTCTTATGAAGTTCCTGTAGAGTAAATTTTTCTTTTTACATGCATTTCTTAAACCTTTAGTTAACCATGGATTGCTCTTATGTGCTAGTTTTTTTTATTATATCTCTTAATGGGAAAGTTCTTATCATATAATGAAGTGAATGTAGTCAATAATTTGTTGTATGCATTATTTACATCTGTTTCATTATATATTGCATCCCAGTCCTGTGCCATTAATTCATGTTTTAGAGTAGCTATTGTCTCCTCTGTTCTAATTCATCTATATTGTTTATGCTCCTCTATTTCAATTCTACAATTATTGTGATATACGAATACTGGAAGGTACTGATTAATAACCCACTTATTGTCTTGTTTTCTATTACATTGGTAAATATATTATCTATCAGAGTTGTACTATGAGACATTCTACTGGGTCTAGTGATTGTAGGAAAGAGACTCAAACTATGATTGAGTTTAAAAACTCTTCAATACTTTTCCGTTTGTTTAGGGTTTAGTATATCAATATTATAATCCCCACATATGAAGATATTTTTGTTACCCATTTTTATTTCTATGCTTTCCAACCATTCCCTGAAATTATCAATACTAGAACCCAGAGCTCTATATATACACAACTGATAATGAAATCTTTTTTCTTTTCAATACATATCTGTATTGTAGGACATTCAAGAAGGCTGTCAATCACCCGTGTCATAGCTTCTACAATCTTGAAATTCAAGTTCAGATCAACATATATTGCAACACCACCCCCCCCTTTGCTCCGTCTGTTGTTATATATAAATTCATAGCCCTCTATCTCAAAATTCATTCCCTTGTCAGTGGTAATCCAGGTTTCAGAAATAGCGATTATGTTAAATGGCTGCTGGAATGTGTGCAGATAATCCCTGATGCTGTTAAAGTTTGTATATAAACTTCGGCTATTGAAGTGAATTATAGATAGTTTATCCTTTGCCACACTGATCATTGTTGTAGTAATAGCATGTGTTGTTTATGGTGGAGAAGAAGTTATTGTCTGGATGACGTACTCCAATGTCCAATGTACTGCTTTCATTGTATTCAAACGTTGTTAGTTCCAGTTTCGTGTTCCTGTATCCACTGCATTACGTGTCCATTGTCACTTTATGTAGGTTGAGCTCTGTCACTGAGCATTATGTTTGTGTTTGTACTGTTACCTCCATTCCGTCTCAAAACCACTCCAGTCTATTTTTAGAATGGGGATACTCTTTCTAGTGTTTCCAGTTCCTCTATGTTCCTCACCATCATTACCTTGGCCTCTTCTGGTGATCCGTTAAGCTTGATAAATATTTTGCAGTTTCTCATCTATGTGCTCTGGATTTTTTTCATTCTTCACAGGTAACGTGCTTTCTTAGTGATGTCAGCGTTGGTATTCGTCAGATGTTCATTGATGTACACATCTGTGCCTTTGAGCATCTTGCCCTTTTTCAGGAGTGCAACTTTGTGCTTCCTGTTAATGAATCTCAGTATGACAGCTGGTTTGTCATTGTTTCTTCTGGGTAGTGGATGGCAAGCTTCAACCTGGTTGAAGTTCAGAGCAATCCGTTTTGAGTGCGGAAATGCAGCCACCTGTTGCTCAGTTGAGCTCGCATCCAGCTCACATGCGAGTTCCCACTCGCTGGTTGCAGTCACCGCCCTCGCATAGGACCGTGGATTTATTGGTAATCCAGTAATGACAATATCATTCATCCTGGTGTACTGTTCGAGGACCGTGACCCGATTTTCCAGGTAGACAAGCCGCTTGTCCTTCTCTGCATTTTGCAAACGGAGCACCTTCACCTCATCAACCAGCTTCAAGATGTTTTTCTGCTGTGAGGATGGGCTTCCTTCGATAGGAAGTCGAGTGATTTTTTTATGTCATCGACTTCCTCTGTGGTCAGGGTCAGGATTTTTTTCGGCCCATTATGCTCCGTTTGATCGGTGGCAGCTGACGGCTTGATTAGCTGTTCACCGGCAGATCAGCTGTTAGCTGGCAGCTAGCCAACACACCAGTACGCAACCTGCGTCTCCTCCGTTCCTTTCTGATTTCTCTGTGTTCCAAATGCCAGATGCTTTAAGTTGCAGGCCTTACCAAAGTTAGCCAAAGTGCAGAATCCAAGATTGCAAGCCAAAAAAAGTCCATACAGTAGTCAAAAAGCCAATATCACAGCGGACAACTCACACCGCAACTCTTGCAACTATTTTGCACTTCATTTAAAACATCTAGAAACACCACTCTCTCCACTCCCACAGCCGGAGCATCAATATTAATAAACACCATCTTTACGTCTTCGCACACTGCTCTCACTTTTAACTGACGGCCTTTAATAACTTCTTCAGTTTCTACAGACGGAGGAAGAAAGTTTCTGGAAACAAGAAGTCCAGCCCCACAACTGTTACTGGTTGTGACTGAAGAAGGTTTCAGCAGTCCACTCTGTCCTCCAGTCAGTCTGGTTATCAGCAGTACTGTGTGTCTCTGTACCAAAATAACATCCACCTTGTTGAGAGAACACAGCCTGAAAAGAGACACCCTTTTCCCATCTTCCCTTGCTCCATTTATATTCAAGCTGCCTATTCTTACGTCTCCCATAGCAGAGAGAAAAGGTGTAAAACAAAACTAAGTAAAGAAAGCAGGCAAAAGGAGGAATAAATGATACAAACTATTAAAGCTGCATTTCTTTGTTCTAAGTGATGAAAAGATTTGCTGTTTCTTTCAGCTCGTTCCTTCAACTTTCTTCTGGATCAAATAAAAACATCTCATTCAGACCAATACTGTCAACTCTGATTGGAAATCTAGCAGCTGTTTGATGTCAGTCTGACCTCTGACCTGCATCTACAGTACTGACATATATCTGCAGTACTGACCTCTGACCTGTATCTACAGTACTGACCTCTATCTATAGTATTGACCTCTGACCTGCATCTACAGTACTGACCTGTATCTACAGTACTGACCTGTATATACGGTACAGACCTCTGACCTGTATCTATAATACTGACCTTTATCTACAGTACTGACCTATATCTACAGTACTGACCTGTATCTACAGTACTGACCTCTGACCTGTATCTACAGTACTGACCTGTATCTACAGTACTGACCTCTATCTATAGTATTGACCTCTGACCTGCATCTACAGTACTGACCTGTATCTACAGTACTGACCTGTATCTACAGTACAGACCTCTAACCTGTATCTACAATACTGACCTGTATCTACAGTACTGACCTCTGACCCACAGCTTCGCTTGTTTCTCCATCAGGATGTCTCCCTCACTGTTGTAGACGGTGCAGGTGTAGGTGTTGCTGTCTCTCTCTGTGGGGTATTTCAGGGTCAGACTGAGGTCTCCAGGTTTCAGCAGGTTTCTCTTCATCTCTGTTCGACCTCTGTAATATCTGTTCCGTTCTTCAGGCTGGTCAGAACCGTTCTGATACACATGGACCCTCCTGTAGCCTCCGTCCCTCCACTCCACTTTAGCATCTTTAGGCAGGCAAACTATGGTTTTGCAGGGCAGCTGGACAGACTCCGCCCTTGAATCCACCTCCACCTGGTAGACTGAGAGGACAACAAACCACAACATCAACTGAACAGAAAACAGCAGGAACTGTGATGGTAACATGAGCTTACTGTCTCATCCTTCTCTTATAATCCCAGACCTCACTGTTGACAGTCTGTCTCAACAGTCAGGGAGCTACCAGAGTGAAGATGTTGCCCCTGTGCATGATGGGTAGTGTAGTAATAGTGACATACCTGACATGAAATAGTGCCTAAAATGTCGATAAAGAGGTCCAGAAACCAGAAGTCCAACAACCAGGAGAACCATGAGAACCAGGAGAGCTTTGGCCCAGGATGGGAATGGTGCTGTGAACCAGAAACATAAAGAACATGACCTCTGACCTCTGACCTGTATCTACAGGAGGTTTTAGGGTTAGTTGCTGACCTTTGACCTGCAGATGTACGTCTGTCACTCTCCATTCTCTCCGTCTCCCCATACTGACCCATCTGACGGTGCAGGTGTAGTAGCCGCTGTCAGAGAGGTGGAGTTTTGTCAGATGGAGGCTGAGGTCTCCAGTTTCCAGAGCGTCAGTCTTCATGGATGTTCGGCCACTGTAAAGCTGGTTTTGGTCTTTAAGTTCGTCACCTTCCTGCTGACGCTGGTGGATGGTTGAAGGATTGAGAGCGCAGCGGCTCCACACCACTGAGGGCTCCTCCAGTTTATCAGTGGGAAAGTCACAGGGCAGCAGGACCAACGGGTCCCTCTCATACAGCTCCACAGATGAAGATTGCTGGGAACCTGTGAGGTCACACAGACAGAGAGGGTCAATGACAGCAGCCTTATTTCATGTGAATGTGGTCTTCTGCATTGTGTGCAGCCTGTAAACTGTGCTGCTAAAGCTCAACTCAGACTCTGTGTGAATGAAGGCCAACATTTACATCCACATGTGACGCTGCTGTCAGCAAAGCATCATTATTATGTTTGTGAACAGAAGCCATCAGAATGTGAGCGAGCTGCAGGGATCTAATCCTGAAGAACAGAAGTGAGGACAGTGTGACTGTACAGTCTTCTACATTCATCAGGGTTTAAAGACACAGTGAACATCTGCTGTCTTTAATTTGTTCTTTTTATTTGTTTCTGTGAAGAAAACATGGTCCTGCAGCTGAAACACACTGATGAAGTGAAGATGACAGATCCACATTAAAGACATGATGTTGGACCGAGGTGACAATCAGATCAGAGGGAGGAAGGTGCTTCTTCCTGTGACACACACCGGGGACTTCTGTGAGATTGGCAGCTGTCTTCACCGAGTTCACTTCTGTCCAGTTGGTCTTCTCTTGGTTCCCTTTCATGCAGCAGTTAGAAGTAATCAGATACATGCAGTGGCCAAACAAACCAGAACCAACCAGAACAACACAGAGAAGTGTTCCCTCTGTTCTGGTCCTCTGGAGGTGACAGTGAACATCAGTCAGCACATGAGTGAACAGGGTCTAAAACATTTTTTTGTTTGGTTCCGGTTTCCGACCGACCCTGTCAATTTATGTGCAACCCAAATTATTTTATGAGCTTGAAGAAGAAAAAACAATAATGATAAAAAAAAATACATAAATAATTTTTTTGATGCAAACTATTATTATGTTTTTGTACAGCTGCCCTTCATCCTGTACAAGGATGTGCACATTCTCTCATTTCTAAATGAAAACAACGGCTTCACGTGGGATCTGCATGCAGACGACTCGGTCGCTCTTGTTATATTGTTGCGGGAAAAAGATGGATATATGCGTTATCTACATTGTTTGCCCATGCAACAGCGTGACAAACAAAATTGTAAGATTGGGTATGAAATCTTTCGAAAATGTCCTTGAAGAAGTCAAGCAGTGCACTTGTTCATTTGTGTCAGCAGCCGGCACAGATGGACTTATATTGCCAACGATGTGGTGTCGACCTCGCCTGTCAGTAGCATCGTAGCTTCATTTCAATTCAGATATTTAGCACTGAAGTGCGCTCCAGAGCAGATATCTGTGTCCTCCAACGAACCCGTCCGCCTTCGAGATCCTGTTGCGAGCACAGCAACTTACTCATTTGCCCCTGCCGAAAGTTGTACAGACCAAGAAAGACGAGCTGAAAAATGACATTCTGAAGAATCTGCGGACCAGGGGAGTGGGCTTTTCTGTTCCAGAGAGCACAAGCCAAGGCTCAATTTTGCTTTCAGTAAGTGAACTATGGTCAGTCCCTCCAGAAAAACGCGTTTATGCGATCGCATGATTCAATGCATAATCAGCCCAAGTCTGCATATTTATGCAGACTTTATTTTATGCATGAAGAAGAAGAAGAAGAAGAATCTTTATTTGTCAGACATGAAACACCTGAAATTTGTCCTCTGCATTTAACCCATCTCTAGCTGTACATTTTCAGTATACACATGCATACACACACAAGCTAGGAGCAGTGGGCTGCTATGACAGCGCCCAGGGTGCACACATGGGGGGGTTCAGTGCCTTGCTCAAGGGCACGTCGGCAGCAACCTAGGAAGTGGACTGGCCCCTCTTCAGCTACCAGTCCACTTCCATATTGTGGTCTGTAGCTGGACTTGAACCGGCCTCCCTCCACTCCCCAAGCCAAGTCTCTACTGACTGAGCTACTATGATTTCATAATCCCGCATTTTAGTTGCAAAAAGGCATATATATCTTAGCAGAAAGTTGAAAAATGTTGCCTTTACTTCACCATAGGGCAGCCAGTTTCCCCTGTTGCCACGGGAACGTTATAAAGTGACGTAATTACGCAACTTGAACATCATCGAAAAGCTGCAAACCCCGCGATGAAGCCACGATGAAGCCCGCAAATCAGTCTCATTTGCCAACAAAAAAATCATACTAGTTTGAAAAACCTTCAGTTGTAAGTATATTAGTAATATGTAAATTTACCTTACAGTAAGAGATTGCACTTTGTGCATTGGAAGCACTTATTTTAACAGAAGATGTCTGGTTTGTATAGCTACCTCTGTTAAAAAGGAAGCACACATTTTATTTTTTTATATTTTATCTATTCATTTTTACAGAAGTTTTAGCATATTCCTTTTGTAATACTACAATACTTGTTTGGCTCATCAATGTTTTGTAAGCTTGAGCCATGTGTTTATTAAGGTCTGAAATAAAACAAGATGACAACTTAAATATTCCCAGCCCTTTCTGTGATGTAGTATGCTTGCTTATTATAGGAAGTAATAAGAAATGACTCTTTACATTAAGGTAGTAGCCTAGTGAGAACAGGGTGTTGGGGGAATTACTTTTTTTCTCTCTTTTTCATCAAACCGCAGTTTTTGCAAGTTTCCGCAATTTCATTGCATAAAATTGCCTAAATAACCCGCGTATTCCATTGCATTTTTTAAGAAAACGTGCTGCATAATCAAGGATTTTTGCCCGCAACAATCACAAAAAAACTCTGAGCACTTCGGAATTGCTACAACGCTAACCTATGGGGACAATCGTTTTAACCACTTTTTGAGAACCATTCCAAGACCTATCGAACGCAAGTTGGTTCCTAAACAAGACACCACAGTGCGTGTTTAACTCAAATAGTGTGGAAAAGCCGTATGAAGTTTATATTTCCGCAGGAAGCCACTCACCTCTGTTTATTTCTGGAAAATCCTTTAGGCTAAGGTGGAGCGGCTGAGATCCCACTATAGACACAGAAGCGAACACTTTTTTTTTGTTGCTTTGTTTTGTTTACAAAAAGCAATGATCGAGCAGTGCAGAAGTAATGTCGATATTATCTCCATGTGTAGATGTCATGTCCATTTTTATGACTATGTAACAACATAGCAATTGTTGCTTGCATAGCAGCTAGCAGCTTTTTACATCTAGGCTACATCAACGTTGAAAGCCAGTGGAAGCCTGTAGGCTGCTTCTGACTTTCTGACAGTGGAGATCTACGGTTTGGCCAGAGAGATTTTAATCATGTTAAAAGGTCACCCCAATACTGGGTGCTGAGTATCCATTGCTGCTGTAAAAAAATGTTTTTTAAAAAAATGTCCCACCTATCACTCGCTGCCACTGGAAAAATAAAATAAAAAAATAAAATAAAATAAATTCCCTACCTATCCATGACCTCAACTGACAACCAACAGGATCCAAACTTTTTTTTTTCAGGCCCAGTGAATCAGCCTTCATTTACTCTTCTGTCACAGACACACACTGATCTACACACAGACACACACTGGTCTACACACAGACACACATTGATCTACACACAGACTGTTCGCACACACTCACCAGTCACCAGCAGCCAGACGATGCTGATCATCTCAGTCTTGTTACGTCTTGAACCAGCTGTTAGAACTCCACACTCATAAGTACCGACATCTTCTCTTCTCACGTTCTTCAGGATCAGAGACACGTCTCCATTCTTTAGCTCACCATCCACCAGCTGCACTCGACCTTTGAAGGATGGGTGCTGGAATGTTGGATCTGAGCGTCTATCTCTCCAAAGCAGGATGTCCTTTGGTGGCTTCAGGTCAGATCTGGTCCACTCTGCAGCTCCTATGATGACGTCACCAGCCTGACACTCCAGAGTTACATCTTGTCCAACTCGTCCCATTAACACCTCAGGCTCTATGAAGCAATAATACAGATATAGAGAGGATGAGCTTTTAGATTGGTAAGGACAGCAGAGAACAGACAGGAACCCTGATATCACCTGGAGACATCCACTCATTACTCAGAACATCTGTTGACGAGGGCTGTAACAATACACCAAACTCACAATTCGGTTTGTATCATAATTTTTGAAAAAATTTTTACAATTTATGAATGTAGCATTTCAATAACTTATGATACTCGTCTAATAGTATCAGAGGTGCAGTATTGTCAAACTGAACCAATGTGAATGGATGAGCTGGCTGAGTGTATGGAGGGCGTGTTTATCGGATGGTCTGTTAACTACACAGGTCCTTCACTCAACTCAATTAGAGAGAAATGTAGGCAACTTATGAGTAAAACAACACACAGCTGTAGTGGAGAAGCAACTGTCCTGTTTTCCTACAGACTCTTTGTCACATTTCTGTTGGAAAAATAGAGTCTGTCACCGGCAAAAAACTTTAACTCACGGAGTGTTTGTGATGAAAATAAATCACTGCGACCGTCAGCTCTCCAGTTAGAGACTTCGGTGAACTTTACCCCAGAAAAGAGCGACCTGTTTACTGATGGTGATTATTAATTATGTAATTTAGAGAGAAAAACGTAACTTCATAACTTTCCTGGATGTTTGGTGGGTCAGGATCTCAATCACTACACATTATAACGGCATCCATAAACTGTCAGCAGGTTTAGATTGACAGGAGGTGTGATTGAAATTGGCCAACTAGTATGGGGTTAGAACAGTCCCAATATTATTCACAAATAAATGCAGAGGGATTTGTATCTGTACCTCAAATTTGCAACTTGTACATCATAATTTGTTCATCAACTTAGTATTTTTGACTGGAAATATATTTGTGAATTTCCACCTTAGTGTGAATACTTTCGAGACTCTTCTACCGTGCTGTTTTCACACAAAATCCACAAATGCAGGACGCAGGTGACTCGCTAAATGTCACTTGACTCGTGTCTCGTAAAACACAATTCACAAATAAATGCAGAGTGATTTGTATCTGTAAATCTAATCCATATCTGAGACAAACAGATTTACATCTGCAAATATGAATCTTATCTGTGCCATCTAACTTGTATATCATCACTTGCATATCAACTTAGTATTTTTCAGTGGAAATATATTTGTGAATCTCCATCTTTTGCTGTGGATCTTTTTGGGACTGTTTTTCCGTGCCGTTTTGTGTCACACGATTCATAACTCGTGTGTGTCTTCCAGTAGGTGGCGCTAATGCAACATTGATAGACGCCGTTATACTAAACAGAAGAAGAAGAAGAAGACCAAACCAAGTGCTGCCACTGGTTGCCTGCTTGATGAAGGGGCAGCAGCAGCATGGCTAGCTAACTAGCTGCTTCCACGCTGCTATATTCACACTTTAAATCATTATGAAAAGTCACTCAGAGCCATAACTGCGGTCAAGCCAGCGGTGGGTCGCGTTAGCTTGGTCAAATCAGCCGCACGTTGTTTTCTAGTGAGCGAATCTACTAACATTTACGGTAATCATTAGTGGTGTCAACAATAATCGATTCGGCAATGCATCGCAATGCGGGGCATGCACAATTCAGCATCGATGCGGCAACGTGCCATAATTGATTATGTCACTGTTTAGCAACGTTGCAATGACATGTGCAGCCTGTAGCTACATGCTAAGCGGCAGCACAAGCTAGCATGTCATGCCCCGAGCACTCCCGTTCAAAATGAAAGTGTCCGAAACCGAGACTACGGTAAATCTTAAAAGTGCCTCTTTCGTCGTAATTATGCTTTTACACGAAGATTTGACTCATATTCAATCCCAAATAAAGCCTCGGTTGCTTTTTGGTGAGAGTTTCGCTTTAATATGGGTAAGAACCCCAACTATAACTTTAAATACATGGCTTCATCAAAATGGAAGTAATATGAAAAATTCTACAGCAAATTGAAAGCTGAGTTGAGATAATTTCATAAAAACTGTCCAGCTAGGCATAGGGGCTGGTTGGTTAGACAGAATAGATGTTCAGTTTTAAGGTCTGTCTGTGTTCTTTGTGTGAGGTTTAGAAAAATGTTCATTTTTTTTTTTTTACATATATTGATTTGAATGATCGGAACCAGCAAAAAACAGAGCGGAGAGAAACCAGCAGAGGGAACTGTAAACAAAATAATGCATTATTAGAAGAGTAAAAGACCAATATTTTACACTATTTGACAAATTATTTGATTGCAAGTTCTAAGTTTTATTTTCGAAATGAGTTTTATGTTCTCTCAAATTCCTGTTTTTGTTTGAGATTTAAGAAGTTTTTTTTGCTTCTTTTGGCACAAATCTAATTCCATACAGGCGCTTACTCCTGCACTTTGTGCTCAAGAAAGCTAATGTATGCAACTAGCGGTAAAAAAACAAACAAAAAAAAAACAGTGCTACCACGTCACGAATTAGACCCCGCTCATAGAGCAGTTGTTCGCGCTGTCCAACACACAACACGATTACCGGAAGCAACAACCACAGCTGACATACCAGTGTGACAGTTTAATTGGCATTCATTTTAAATGGCGAGGGTTCCAGGTGTGCTGGAGGTGTGGTTCAGAATCCCGTCTGGAGAGAGAGGGGTCCTCGGCCATGTCTGCTAACCGGGAAAAACATACCGATCGCCCTCCACATCGATCCAAGTCATGGATGCTGCGCACTCAGCGCAAACAGCTAACTGCTAACAGCTAACAGGTCTCCACGCTGCTCTCGAGCCGCTCGGCGTGAACAAATGCCTCAGACTGTTCCACCCATGAGTTGTTTGTGAGTACAGACATTCACGACAAAGATATGAGACCGACAACACGCACTTTTGGACGATTGGTCCGTTAGATCTCACTCTCTTGGGGTCGGCAGAGAAACGTCTAGCGGCTGCTTCTCCTGAGTTTTCCTCTGCATATTTAAGACAGAAAGTTAGAATTTCAAGTCGTATTTTTTATTGTTTTTCGCTGCAACGGAGCCATGGCGGTCATCAGTGTGATATTGACTGACAGAAAGCAGCAGACAGAAAGCAGAAAAAGGAGAAGAAGGAAAACGTGCAGTGTCAGTGGTCACATCTTCTTCCTTTTTATAAAAATTAATTAAATTAGGCCCGACATTTATTTGGAACCGGCGGTTATTTACCAAAATATACACCTGCACCCAGTGTTTAAAGGGACCCTGCAGTTAATTGAAATTTGGCTATTATTTGGTAATTTATGGTACGTGTGTGCATGTCTACTGATCTACATACATACACATACTGATCTACACACACACACTCACCTGTCACCTGCAGCTGGACGATGCTGATTGGCTGAGTCTTGATGAGGGCTCTCTTCTTACGTCTTGAACCAGCTGTCTGAACTCGGCACTCATAAATACCGACATCTTCTCTCTTCACGTTCTTCAGGATCAGAGACACGTCTCCATTCTTCAGCTCATCGTCCACCAGCTGCACTCGCCCTGTAAAGGATGAGTGCTGGTGGGTTGGATCTGAGTGTCCATCACTGTAAAAGAGGACGTAGTCTGGATACACCAGGTCAGATCTGGTCCACTCTACAGCTGTGATGGTGACATCGCCAGCGTCACATGACAGAGTTACATCCTGTCCAAGTTTCACTCGTACCACCACAGGCTCTATAAACCAATAAAACAGATATAGAGAGGATGAGCTGTTAGATGAGTAAAGGACAGCAGAGAACAGACAGGAACCCTGATATCACCTGGAGACATCCACTCATCACTCAGAACATCTGCTGACACTGTGAAACATGAAGCTGCTTCAACTTTCTCATGTGATGAACAGCAACATCCACTCAGCCAATCAGAGCGCAGCTTTCATATCCAGACAGACACCAGACAGTGGTACAAGTTAGTGACAGTAATAATATACGTGCTGGGCCTTTAACACACCTGTTGGTCATGTGGTAAACACTGTGAGCTGGTAGAACTGCCTGTAATCTCTCTATAAAAGCAAGGAATCTCTGTCTGTGTGTGTGTGTGTGTGTGTGTGTGTGTGTGTGTGTGTGTGTGTGTGCCTCAAATATCTCTGCGGATCAGGATCAGACTGACCTGAGAGTCACAACATAGCTGCAGCTTGATTTAATGGTGTGCAACGTCAGCGTTGTTTGGACTACAATGATACCATTAGTAAATCATTTCAGAAATGCTTTATGAATTCCACTAGCATTGCTAACCATAGCCACCATAGCCACCATAGTCACGTGCGCACCAGAGCCAATCACTGCAGAGCCCACCTTAAGAAACAAGCAGATTTATAGCTGCATGGCTGGACCGGGATGTTGCCGACGGTTCGGTCCCGTTCTGTGCATCTAAACTGACTGTTGTGGATTAATGAGACTAAACGAGTCCAGACTGAGTCTGTTCGGGTCTGAGGAGATCTGGACACGGACAGAGACAACAAACTGTTTGTCTGTAGCTATCTGCTCGAATCGACATACATACATATTTACATGATATAGTGCAAGAATGGACAGTCATTTTTATAAACAGATTTTAAATATGTATACTAAATATGGGTGTTGAAATGAGTTTGTACAGACTTATTGCACAGTGCAGAGTACAGCGTGAGGTCTATATGGAGCAGTGCTGGTTGTACAGTCTGACAGCAGCAGGAAGGACCTGTGATACCTCTCCTTTACCAACTGAGGGTGTATCAGTCTGTGGCTGAAGGAGCTGCCCAGTGCTGTGAGAGTGACCTGCAGGTTGGACTCCTGCATCGGCTTCACGTTTCCTCCTTGGATTAAGCGCGTTGGACAGATCTATGCATTCTCCTCTCAGTGACGAATCTGGTTTCTGGATACGGAGAGGTGAACATCTTCTTCTCTGACTGCAGCTGGGAAGGACTTTTGCGTGAGGACTGGGCCGTCTGAAAGGGCTTTGGGTTGGGGAGGGCCCGCGGCAGCACCCGCCGATGGTTGAGAAGTGTAAGAACGATAGTTGTATCACGTCAGGGTCTCATGAGAGAAAGTCGCTACATTTGTCACTTGTCGCGTTTTTGAAAAAGAGTTGCAAGAGGGGTCTAAAACTCACTAAATATAGAGACAAAGATGCTAAGTTGACAACACTAGGCGAGTTCAAGATCACGCAGTGCTGCGCATCGCTGCCTAAACCGTGATGCATGCTGGTTAAAATGTGTAAATGATGACCTGGATGGTTTCTGCTCTGCATCCGATGTCACATGTCCTTCAGTTATCGCGGGAGTGATGAGCAGGTGAGCAGCTGTTCTCCGGGTACTGTGCGACCCGAGACCCACCTTCATGACGTCAGGACTTTGCCCTGATTGGCTCTCATCTACGCTGACGTATATGACGTGTGTTTCGATTAACTTCCATTTCCACAAGCGCCTCTTTTCTACTCAAATATCAAATACTTTCAGATAAGTAGCAGCCGTGTGGCCGCAGCTGTGGGACAGTCAACATGAATAAACCTATAAAATCCTTCATGTAACGCAACAACCCTGAAAGATGTCGTCAATAAACTGCTCAGTTCTGTTTACTTCTGGTGATGATAGAGAAGTGGTTCACTGCTGTGTCTCATGCAGACAACACAGGTTGTTGCTACGCTGCGGTGGCGTGAATACCTATGACCTGCGGTATACCTGGGATCGATACATGCAGGTATTATTTTATCAGAAATAGTTTGTCTGCTTTTGTCATGCAAAAAAATGCAACAGCCACATTGTGTTCCACCATAAGTGCATAAACTAGCAGCTGCCCTTTAAGTCAGTTGGACTGTATTTGACAAAATATACAAGATAAACTTATTAGGCCTAATGGAGATAAATAGAAAACATTCGTAATTTTTCAGATATTGAATGCAGCAGCACGGGTCTTGATCCCTGGTCGTCTGCATGCAACATGGCAGCGGTTCCGCTGCTCTGTTCCCTCATCCTCCATGCTTTGGTTGAATACTATTTTGGTTGAATACTATTTTTTAACATCTCAGATTGAATAATTTCCGAAGGGGACTAATATGAGAAAAAGGCCAGCAAAGTTCCCATAGCATCAGGTAAGAAAACTGATCGCAGCTGTTGTTGATTTTCTTCAAACATGAATGGAATTTCAATTTCCTCCACTTCTTCCCAGACGATGAAGGCAAACACTATGGAGCCAGAACGGTGACTTTAAAATTTGGCATCCAAAAAAAAATTTGGCATTGAAAACAAAACCTGTACTGAAAAAGGAAACATTGGCATTGAAAGGAGAGAGAGGAGAGAGCTTGAAGAAAAGTTTGCGAGGTAGTTGGACTCTGTGTTGCCCAGAGACGGCCGGCACACGGATCCTAAATGCTATTGTGGCTGGACCGCCCAGCTCCGCCTTCCCGCAGGCTGCAGCCATTAAGCGAGTTCAAGATCAGGCAGTGCTGCGCAGGACTGCCTAAATCGTGATGCATGCTGGTTAAAATGTGTCCACGATGACCTGGATGGGAGTGGCTTCTGCTCCGCATCTGATGTCACATGACCTTCAGTTATCGCAGGAGCGAGGCGGCTGCAGAGCAGTAGTGCAGTTGTTCTCCAGGTACTGCGCGACCCTAGACCCACCTTCATGACGTCAGGACTTTGCCCTGATTGGCTCTCATCCACGCTGACGTATATGACTTGTGTTTCGATGAATTTCCATTTCCATAAGCGCCTCTTTTCTACTCAAATATCACAGACTGTCAGATAAGCAGCAGCCGTGTGGCCGCAGCTATGGGATAGTCAACATGAAGTAACCTATAAAATCCTTCATGTAAGGCAACAATCCTGAAAGATGTCGTCAATAAACTGCTGAGTTCTGTCAGCTTAGGGTGATGATGGAGTAGAACTGCTGTGTCCAGTGTTATCTGTACTATCCACTCTTATTAACCCTTTCTGTTCCCGTCACATTAACAATACAAAGAATTATCCTGAGCTGTTCTGCTGTGATGAGATAGTGCAGCGGGACAAGGCATCTGATTCAGTCATTTGTTCTGATTATTGTATTTCATTCATTCAGTGAAATGTATTTCATTCATTGTGAATAATGTTGCTATAAGAAAATACATCATCTTATGTGTCTTTATGCTTATTTGTTAAATGAAATAATAACTGTTGTAATTGTATTGTATTTTTCTTGGGCGAGATTTACTATAATGTACCAGATAGACAAAGTTCAAATGTATTTATTGGTGACATTACAAGGAAAACAGAACATGAGCATTTACAGTAAGGCAACATTTAGGCTCTTCATCTGCTCTTTATGCGCCACTGTGTGACCGTTTTGAAGTGAAGCAATTACAAAATATCCAAATGGAATTTCCTCCACTTTTTCCCAGACAAGGAAGGCAAACACCACAAGCTCAGCCAAGTCACGTCACTACGGGAAGAGAGAGTGTCCGACTTCATAGCAGCGTTTGTAGCCCCACCCCTGCAGCCGCCCCAGCATCTCACTGCGGTCAAGCCAGCCGTGGTTCGCGTTTGCTTGGTCAAATCAGCCGCACGTTGTTTTCTAGTGCGCGAATCTACTAACATTTACGTAATAGTAATGAAACCGCTCTGAAGAGCTTCTGGTAGTGACAGTAGGGGCAGACTGCAGTCACACAGTCAGACCCGTGAAAATTACGATATTTTTACAGTAATTATTCCCGGTAATAAAATGAAGGTATCACGAAGGTATGCGTCCGGATTTCAAATTAAAGGACGAGAGAAAAAACTTAAGGATAATTCACCCAAATTTAACGTTAAATAAAAAGGTTATTTTCCATAAGTAGTCCATGATTCATATACTTAGCACTTCCTAGACTACTTGCATGCATAATATGACGTACTGTTACTGTTTACTTTTTGAGTAATCCTGTGTCAAAATCCTTAACCGAGAAAAGAATAAGGATATTTCACCCAACTTTGATGCGGAATAAAAAACATATTTTCCATAGGTAGTCTCTGATTCATGTACTGCTGATCTTGGTACTTCCTAGACTACATGCATGCATAATATGAAGTACTTTTACTGTGTACTTTTCCACTAATCCTGTGTCAAAATCCTGACCAGATCACAAAATTAAGGATATTTCACCCAAATTTGATGTAGAAATGTACTTGTAACCATATATTATTAGACTTTGGCATTGCTCCCTTTTTGTTAAGTAAAAGATCTGAGTATTTCCTCACACTGTGCAAATCTCATTCCCCTGCTATACCTGCTTTCTCCCATGCACTCATGCACTTGAGAAATCATTATTAATAAAAAGTTGATGATTTCATAGTGATAGATTTAAACTTCACCTTCTACATCTGTTCAAGTTGTTCCTTTAACTCCTGGTACTACTCGTACCAGGAGTTATATACTTGGGGTGTCGTTATGACTGGAAAAAGACCTACTCATGAATCCAAGTTTCAGGTTTACTTGAAAAGTACACAGTAAAAGTACTTCATATTATTCATGCACGTAGTTTAGGAAGTACTAGTTTCAGCAGTATATGAAACAGAGACTACTTATGGAAAATAAGCTTTTTATTCCACATCAAAGTTGGGTGAAATATCCTTCTTCTTGACATCTGGTCAGTATTTTGACACAGGATTACTCGAAAAGTACACAGTAAAAGTACTTCATATTATTCATGCACGTAGTTTAGGAAGTACTAAGTTCAGCAGTATATGAAACAGAGCCTACTTATGGAAAATAAGCTTTTTATACCTCGTCAAAGTTGGACGAAATATCATTATTTTCGTCCTCTGTAATGGATTTTGACAGAGGATTACTCGAAAAGTACACAGTAAAAGTACTTCATATTATGCATGCAGGTAGTCTAGGAAGTACCAAGTTCAGCAGTATATGAATCATGGATTACTTATGGAAAATAAGCTTTTTATTCCACATCAAAGTTGGGTGAAATATACTTAAGTTTTTTCTCTCGTCCTTTAATTTGAAATCCGGACGCATACCTTCGTGATACCTTCATTTTATTACCGGGAATAATTACTGTAAAAATATCGTAATTTTCACGGGTCTGACTGTGCGACTGCAGCCTGCCCCACTGTCACTACCAGAAACTCTTCAGAGCGGTTTCATTACTATTACCGTAAATGTTAGTAGATTCGCGCACTAGAAAACAACGTGCGGCTGATTTGACCAAGCAAACGCGAACCACGGCTGGCTTGACCGCAGTCAGATCTCGCTGCTGCAGTCAGTCAGAAGGAGTTTAACTTGAAAGCGCGCCTATTACCTTCTCTAATGATATGCACACCACGCTCTACTTGCCCCTCCCCTCAGGCCCCTCCCTCTTGACGCCAAAACAGTGACAGAAAGTTGAAACAGAAAATCAGTGACACTGAAAAAAAACTGACATTGTAAAAAAAGTGTCAAACTTCATTGCAGCGTTTGTATCCTCCTACAGGAGGTCAGCTGGAGTTCAACTTGAACGCCTTGTGTCTGAGCAGCTACTCATTGTTTATAAGAGGAGCCGCCGTGGTACCGGAAGTGTGCCACATTTCTCTATAACGATCATTAAACTAATAATCATAAACCAGCTCAGAGGGGTGACGTCAACACTCAAAGACGTGAACAACTGGAACTTCAGACGAAATATGTGAAGAAAAACACGCGCACGCTCTCTCTTTCTCTCTCTCGCTCACACACACACTCACATATACACACACGCTCGCACTTGCACGCAGACTCCTCTTACCTCCACTAACAGCGATGATCCATGAACATGAACAGGTGAGGAGGAGCGTCAGTGGAGAGGATGTGAACCTGGGCATGACTGAAGAGGAGCAGGTCTCTCTCTTCTGGTCTCTGTTCTGTCAGTCACTTTTCTGCCAGTCTCTATTTTGTTATCAGTTTCCTGGTTGTCTCAGTTTTAACTTCAGCCCGTTGGGTCACGTGGTTTCACAGAAATCTTCGCGATGCTGCGTTCAGGTTGTGTCGGACATTCTGCCACCGCCAGATGTTTCACCAACATAAAGGTTCTAAACTTTTTCAAGTCAAAGTAAAAATGATAAAACTGAACTTATATAAAAGTACAAAGTGGGTCAGTTCAAATATTGTTACCTTCATTCAACTCAAACAAATCACTGACTGCTGTGGTTCAGGGGCAGATCCAGTGTGTTGTTATCAGAAGGTTGCTGGTTCGATTCCCCTGGTCTGCATGTCAAAGTGTCCTTGGGCAAGATACTGAACCACACACTGCTCCTGATGTGCTGATTAAGACCATCAGTATGTAAATGAATGCATGAAATACTGACACATCATGTGTCTGTTGTCCTTTCTTGTCTGATTTGATTGGATCACAGTTGGTCTGTGAAACAATACACAGATTGAAACAACCTCACTGTCTCATTCAGCCAATCACAGCCCTGCACAGATCCTTACTGAAGAGAAGCAGCTCTGATGTCATCAGAGAAGTGACATCATTGATACATGAAACAAACAGAAACATGATTCAAATGTTCATCTGTTGTTAAAGAGTTCAGTCTGCTGCCCTCTGCAGCTGAATCATACAGAACATGCAGCTGCAGCTCACTACAGGACACACCTCCCTCTTTTATCCCACGTTCGTCCCTTGTTTGTCTTTTATTTTTCCAAATCCAACCCTGATTCCAGAGACGTTGTGCTGCTGTGGATTCACTGTTGTATCTGTAGTGTTCATCAACACAACAACAGTCATTATAAAGTCATACCTCCTGTAGGTGAGATCAGATCAGACTCAAACTCTTCTTGCTTTGTGAGAGTTAAACTCTGGACCATCTGCAGATTCTCAAGAGGCATTTGTTTGTTGGTTTAATGTCCTAGTTTTACATGTTTTTGTTTATATTTGTATGTAGGTTGAGCTGGCCTGTAAGCAATTTACAGCCAGGACCACCACAGTGAGGTATTCTTGTATTCAAACCGTGTGCTGGTGTGTCTCATGGTGACAGTGAACACAACACTCAGCTGACGGGCTTTTCAGTTTGAATGTCAACAACACATCAGGCGCGTTCAAGTTGAACTCCTGCTGACTAACTGCAGCAGCGAGATCTGCGGGCGACAGCAGGGGCCGGGCTACAAACGCTGCTATGAAGTTGGACACTCTCTCTTCCCGTAGATGCGACGTGACTCGGCTGAGCTTGCGGTGTTTGCCTTCTTCAGTGGAGGAATTGAAATTCCATTGATGTTTGAGGAAAATCAACAACGACGGCTATCAGTTTTCTGACCTGATGCTATGGGAACTTTGCTGGCCTTTTCTCATATTAGTCCCCTTCGGAAATTATTCAATCAGAGATGTTCAAAATAGTAGTCCATCAAAACATGTAAACTGAGGGAATAGAGCAGTGAACTGCTGCTGTGTATCAAGACCCGTGTCTAGCTCGTCTTTTGCAGAGAGTATACTGTACATATATATACATATATATATATATATATATATATATATATATATATATATATATATTATATATATATATATATATATACGAACAGTTCATGTTTTTCATATTTAGAGACAACAGAATGTGACAGCTTTGTCACAATAACAACTTCAAATTTGGATATTTTGTAATTGCTTCACTTCAAACGGTCACACAGTGGCACATTAATGGTCCAACTGGTTTATCAGAGTAGATGAAGAGCCTAAATGTTGTCTTACTGTTTTCCTTGTAATGTCACCATTAAATACATTAGAACTTTGTCTATCTAGGACATTATAGTAAGTCTTGCCTAATAACAATACAATTACAATTAATTATTATGAAGACAACTGTGCTTTGGTGCATGATTATCACAGCTGAGGGGAATTTGCTGACTACATTTAACAAATAAGCATAACTATAGACACATAAGATGATGTATTTTCTTATAGCAACATTATTCACAATGAATGAAATACATTTCACTGAATGATGATAAATACAATAATCAGAACAAATGACTGAATCAGATGCCTTGTCCCGCTGCGCCATCTCATCACACACAGAACAGCTCAGGATAATTCTTTGTATTGTTAATGTGACGGAACAGAAAGGGTTAATTAATAAGAGTGGATAGTCCAGATAACACTGGACACAGCAGTTAACCATTTCTCCATCATCACCCTCAGCTGACAGAACTGAGCACTTTATTGACGACATCTTTCAGGATTTTATAGGTTTATTCATGTGACTGTAAAATGGAAATTCATCGACGCACACGTCATATACGTCAGCGTAGATGAGAGCCAATCAGGGCAAAGTCCTGACGTCATGAAGGTGGGTCTATGGTCGCGCAGTACCTGGATCAACTGTGCTACTGCTCTGCAGCCGCCTCGCTCCCGCGATAACTTAAGGTCATGTGACATCGGATGCGGAGCAGAAACCATCCAGGTCATCGTGGACACATTTTAACCAGCATGCATCACGATTTAAGCAGCGCTGCGCAGCTGCAGTATTTACAGTTTGTTTCAGGTTTCCTCAAATGAGCCCAAAATCTTGCAGCTTTGAAGCTTGTGTTCTATAAATTTGGTGTTCTGTGACAAACTCACCGACTCTGTGCCCTGTACTGGACTTTCACAGCCAAATTCACTCCTCCTCATACTCCTCACCTGCAATATGAAATAAGTTGTAAACATATCCCATGCTGCTGACCAGCATACCAGCACCAAAACACAACATATGCTGGTCTATGCTGGTTTATCCACAGGGTGTAGAACATGACATACAGAAATCTACATTTCTCAGGCAAACATCTTGTAATGTGATTTTTTTTTCAACAAAATTGTCTTTAAACACGTGTTTTTACTTTTTAAAGCCCTGGGGCCCGTTTCAGAAAGCAGGTTTAGTGAAAACCCTGACTTAGTTAACCCTGAAATGAGGGAAACTCTGTTTTTTCTGTTTCACAAAGCCAGTTCAGCGCAACTCTGAGTCAGTTACCCAGGCAACATACTCCGTGAAAATAACCTGCTCGCTGGAAAGGTTTGCTTCAACTAACACTGAGTTTCCCCTGGTCATAAGTTGAAGCCTGCAGACTGAAGGCAGTGGCAGACGTGGCGTGTCCGTTTCCCGAGGAGCCAGTTGATGTTGAAGCGCAAATACTCCACAAATACTCCAAAAAGTAAGATCCCGTTTACATGAAGGGCCTTTGACCTCCACAGATAGCAAAAGACATTCATTCAATGTTGGATTTTGGTCAGACTGGTTGTTTTTGGTTGAGGTTGAAAAATCTATGTTGATTCAATGCTTAATCACAGTTAACGTTTCAACGTTTGAACAACTGTTGTTGAGTCAATGTAGTATAGATGATGATTTTTCAATGTTGAAATGCCTACAATGAATCAACATTGTTTCAATAGCCCCATTCACTTTGGCTTTTGGGTGCAGCTTTAGTTCACCAACTCTGCCTGAGTCTCAGTGTGAATCTATCGGAGGCGGCGAGGGGTGAAATTCTGCTCCAGCCCTGATCCGTCTCTGGAGGGAGTATCAGGGCTGTATTATTGGAGAACCGAACCAGTGTGAACGGTGTGGCTGCAGGTTTTTGTTCCAACCAGTCAAGAGCACACAGTTCAAACAATCAAGTTTGTGAAGACTGAGATCAGCTGATTAAATGATTCAGTCTGGTGTGCTGCTACTTGGTTGAAGACAGAACCTGCAGCCACAGCAGCACTTTGTGGAACAGTTTGGACATGCCTGCTTCATAAGTGAAACTAGAATGCATAAAAAAGGAGGAGATGTTAGTATTCTGTTTAATGAGTTACTCAAATGCAAGCAGATGTTTTATGGAAGTTTTACTTCTTTTGAATATGTTGCTCTTCAGGCAAACTCATCTTCTCGAGGGTTTTTCTAAACATCTACAGGCCACCTAAATACTGTACATATTTCTTTGATGACCTTGTTGAGTTACTGTCTCTTATCTGCACTGACTTTGATTGTGTGTTAATTGTTGGTGACTTTAACATCCATGTCGACAAGCCTGAAGACAGATGGACTAAAGAATTGTGCTGTGTCCTTGATAACTTTGGACTCACTCAGCATGTGACACAGCCCACACACAACAGGGGCAAAATCCTGGACTTAGTTATCTCAAAGGGTCTGAACATTTCTAAGGTTCTGGTATCTGATGTCAGTCTCTCTGACCATTACTGTGTTTTCTTTGAGAGTGATATATCTGTGTACACAAATGTTCAAACTGAGGTTGTCTCAAAGCGATACATCACTGAAAACACTGGTGACATATTCATTGAGGCTTTCTCTTCCACACCACCCCTTTCTAGATTCTCTGTCAATGACCTTGTACATCATTTCCATTCCAAAATTACAAATGTCATGAATGCCATTGCACCCACTAAAGTGAAGGTGGTCTCTGGTAAGAAAAAATCTCCTTGCAGAAACGCCACGCTACTCGAGATGGAAGAAAGGGAATGTTGAAAAGTTGAGCGCAGGTGGTGAAAAACAAATCTCCAGGTTCATTTTGACATTTATAAAGAGAGACTTTACATTTTTAATTTAGAATTGAAAAAGTCAAGGCAGTCCTTCTTCTCAGACATTATCATCGAGAACAAAAATAATGCTCGTGCCTTGTTTGCTACTGTCGACAGGCTAACAAACCCTCCTGTGCCAGTATCCTCTGAATATCTGTCTACAAGGGCCTGTAATGAATTTGCATCATTCTTCACTGCCAAAATTCAGAACATTAGACAAGCGGTCAGTGCCACTCTACCAGGTACTGGAGGTGTAACACCAAGACACAATTTGAGCCAATCAGTGACAAAAACCTGCAAGACATTATACAGCATTTGAAATCTTCCTCCTGCAGCCTGGATATTTTACCAGCAGGGTTCTTCAAAAAAGTTTCAGACTGCATGATTCCAGATCTGCTACAGATTGTTAACACGTCTCTTCTCTCAGGTGTCTTCCCCCAAGCCATTAAGACTGCGGTCATTAAACCACTGCTAAAGAAGAGAACTCTAGACACATCGGTAATGAATAACTATAGGCCCATTTCAAACCTCCCCATCTTAAGTAAAATAATTGAAAAAGCTGTCTTTCAACAGCTGAACAATTACTTAATAATAAATGGCTGTTTTGATGTTTTCAGGTGATCAGGATTTCGACCACATCACAGCACTGAGACGGCTCTTGTTAAGGTCCTCAACGACATTCATTCAAACACAGACAACGGAAAAATCTCAGTCTTAGTATTACTGGATCTCAGTGCTGCGTTTGACACAGTCGACCATAACATACTACTGGACCGACTGGAAAACTGGGTTGGACTCTCTGGTGCAACACTAAAGTGGTTTAAATCTTATCTAAATGAGAGAGATTACTTTGTGTCTATTGGTGATTGCACATCTGAACGGATGAAAATGACAAGCGTAGTACCCCAGGGCTCCATTCTGGGGCCTCTACTATTCAACATTTACATGCTCCCTCTCGCTCAGATAATGGAAAACAATGAAATTTGCTACCATAGTTATGCAGATGACACACAAATTTATATAACCATATCACCAGGGGACCATAATCCCATACATACCCTGAGTAGATGCATTGAACAAATCAATGATTGGATGTGTCAGAGTTTTCTTCAGCTAAACAAAGATAAGACTGAAATAATTGTTTTTGGATCCAAAGAAGAACGACGAAAAGTCTCTGCTCAGCTTCAGTCTGTAATGTTGAAAACTACAGACCAAACCAGAAACCTCGGTGTAATTATGGACTCAGACATGAACTTCAACAGCCATATTAAGACAGTTACAAAGTCAGCCTACTATCACCTTAAGAATATCCAGGATAATAGGGCTTATGTCTCAGCAGGATTTGGAGAAACTTGTTCACGCATTTATCTTCAGCAGACTCGACTACTGTAATGGTGTCCTTACAGGACTCCCTAAGAACTCCATCAGACAGTTGCAGCTGATTCAGAACGCTGCTGCTCGAGTCCTAACAAGAACCAAAAAAGTAGATCACATCACTCCAGTTCTTAGATCTTTACACTGGCTTCCTGTCTATCAAAGAATAGATTTCAAAGTCCTGTTGTTGGTTTATAAAGCATTGAATGGCTTTGGACCAAAATACATTTCTGATCTGCCACGTTATGAACCATCCAGACCTCTGAGATCGTCAGGCACCGGTCTGCTTTCAGTCCCCAGAGTCAGAACTAAACATGGAGAAGCAGCTTTCAGTTACTATGCACCACACATTTGGAACAAACTCCCTGAAAATTGCAGGTCTGCTCCAACACTCACCTCTTTTAAATCAAGACTTAAAACATTTATTTTTGCCACTGCTTTTAACTGAAGCAATTCAAGTCTTTGAACTGCATTATGACTCTGACTCTACAGTCTTGCTTCTTTCAAAGCTTTTCTATTTTAGCCTACTTTCTTTTTGATGTTTGTTTTTTTCTTAATGTTTTTGCTGTTCTTAAAATGCAATTCTTAATGTTTTTTTAATGCAATTTTCAATGTCTTCTAAATGACATTTTTTATATCTTTTAATGTAATTTGTGTGTGCCTATAAATTACTTTGAGTTGCCTTGTGTCTGAATTGTGCTATACAAATAAACTTGCCTTGCCTTGCCTTTAAAGCTACTGTGCAGACAAATTTTGTCTTAAAATTATATGCTATGTATTTAACAGTTGGACGTTGACCTATGGTGGTTTATGATGAAGGAGAAGAATAAAGTTATCGGTAACTGAAGAATCGTGGTCCCGTGTATTTCCTGGAGGGAGTGACACAAAGACAGGATGAAAAGTGTTGAAATGGCCCTTTAAAAATAACCTTATTTCAATGTATAATGCAAGGCATATATATAGATGAATCAATGTTGATTTAATTCTACATCCTTTCAATGTTGATTTATTCATAGTTGAATAAAGGTTGATTCATTGTCAGAATTGATGAGAAATTCAACATTATTTCAGTGTTGATGAACGCGAGCACTTTCAATGTATATTTCAATATCTGATCAATGTTGATTACAATCTTCAGCCTGACAATATCTCAATATTGATTCAATCAAATTTTGCTATCTGGGATCTCATTCACATGAAAACTCCGATTTTATCACAGAAAACTATTATTTCTAAAAACTCAGGCTATTGACAGAAGCTATATTCTGATTTACAGGATAACAGAAGTAGATGTCCATAAACAACATGTGATGATTGAATTTAACTCCTGGGGTCCGTTGCACAAAACTAGGATAAGGGATTAAGCCGGGATATCTTGGTTATCCTGTGTCAGAACTGGCTCAGTTCTCTGACAAACAAAACGCAAGAGGGAAGAGATGCCGGCAATCATATTTATTTAACACCAAAATATAATAACAAAAGTACAACCTATATCTGTAATAAGAGCGATCAGTGGTGTGTGTGAGTGCATGGCTGTGTGTAAATGTTGGATGTAAACTAAAACGACGAGGACCGCAACAGGTAAGCCGCAAGGTGCCAGGCTGGAAATGGAGAAAGAGCTAACTGGCGTTTTCCACATGGCTCTTAAGGACGTGGCCCCGCCCCCTCGGGACGCACACCGGAGGCCCATGTAACAATTAACCTGTGGGGAGGAGAAAGAGAGCGAGAGCGGCACCACACGCACAAACAGCCACGCAAAACAACCACTTGGGGTTGTCACACCCCCCCCCCCCCCTTAAGACAGAACCCCAAAGGGGTACTATCTCAACAAACCCACAAGCTACCTAAAAAAAATGGCTGGGCCAGTTACATGTTAACTGTTTACAGATGTAACCAAACACTAAAATCACATGAACAATTCTTACTGCTAAACAACCTAACTTACCGTGTCCTCCCAGCCTCTGCAACCTGGTACCGAGGAAGCCTATTTAAGACGCTGAGAGGAAGATGGAAGAGCAGGAGCGTAAAAGCAGGGATAAAGCTACATGTCATCACACAGAATTAAACAATGCACAACTGACCCAACCCCCCATCACTTTAAGGCAAAGGCGCTCGAGACAGAGCATCTGCCAAGATATTATCTTGCCCTTTAATGTGGCGTATGTCTAAATCATACCCCTGCAAAAAGAGAGACCACCTGACCAGCCTCTGATTCGGAGTCTTGAGGGAACCCAAGAATGTTAAAGGGTTGTGATCTGTATAAACAATTAAAGATGCCGTCCCACCTACGTACACCTCAAACTGCTGTAAGGCCAAAATGAGCGCCAAAGCTTCCTTTTCGATGACTGAATAGTTGGCCTGATATCGGTTGAACTTCCTTGAAAAAAAACTAACTGGTCTCAACAACCCCTCGTCCCCTCCCTGGAGCAGGACGGCACCGGCCCCAACCTGGCTGGCATCTACCTGCAAGACAAACTGTCTTGCAGGTAGAGCAACCGGCTCAACTTATCCGTGATCCGGTTGCACAAAAGTGGGATAGGGGGCAGTAGGATATGTCATGGTAAGAGTTACCATGGAGATTTATTCTGTGGAGCTAGCCTGCTCCAGACCAGGCTCAGTTCCAGGATCTATTTAATCTCATCCCTTATCTCAGTCAGCAGTCACCACAAATGGAAACCAATAGTTATTCCACTGCCCATTACACATTGTTATCACATATAACCAGTGGTTAAATTGGCCTTTGTAAGGAGGGGGAGCCCTTCTTCACTCAGCGGCCATTATCTCTCAAATTTATTTATTTTTTTTACCTTGCACCATCGGGTCGCGATGTAACTTTTTTTTTTTCTGTGAGAGACTGTGGCGAAATGACTTGATTAATGGAAAACGCTAGCATTAGCTCGTCTACGTTTAGCTAATGAGGAGGGCGGTTAATCAAATGAAAACTACTCGCCCTTCTCATCTTTTCACAATTTGCTAACGTAGCATTAGCTATGTAGAGACTTCATCACAGAAACAAAAAGGTGAAAAATACAGAAATGTAGTTTCAGTAGATTAACAAAGTTAACATTTTGCTGTGACAGTTACTTAACCCACCTTCTGTGCGTCAGCAGCACCGTGTGTGTGCATGCGTGCACTTGCTGGGTATGCGAGAAGATGCCAGTAGCAGTGAAAACATGGACTGGAGTTTCATTGGTTCAGGTTTTATCTCAATAAATGAGCGGAACAGATTCAGTAATGAAGCTCTGACACAGCGCTCTGAAAACAGCACTGAGTGAACAGGCTGATGTATTGATGGGGATCCAAATTAATGATTTTAAAAAGTCATATAACGGTAGTTACACCCATGATTATAATGAAACACTGCAGAGCAGAAGGAGCTCAGCTCCTGCTAGCTGTACTGACGAGGTGAGGAGGCGGAGCTGAGCTCCGGAGGGCTCCGGCCCAATTTAATCTCTGCATATAACTAGACCCACTGTCATTATTTAAACCTTTGTGATCATTAATTTCAATCATTTTGGATAAATTATGATTTTAGATGATGTTGCCATCATTAGATAATTTACAGTTTCCCATAGACTATAAGGCTATATATAAAATGACGGAATATTAGGGCCACAGAGAAAAAAAAAGATTCACAGACTTCGAGAATAAAGTCATAAATTTACAAGAAAAACGTCATAATATTGTCACCCATTGTTTAAGAGGATGAGATTTGTTAAAATGAGGGCTGTGGACCATTTCGTGGAATTGTACTTCAGTATAGGTTTCACAAACAAGGAGATGCTTAATCTTTTGGCACATCAGCATCACATTGTCATAAGTATCAGAAAATGCATCTTTTACGCAGAAAGAACCAGTCTCAAATTTATGACTTTTTCTTTCTTTCTCAGTGTGGCCCTAATACGCCGTCGTATAAAATGCACATCCCATATAAATATAAATACACATCAAAGTGTAACATTATGTTCCTTTATTGAATAAAAAAAAATAAAAAAAAAGGTAAACCATCAGCTCCTTTCAAAACTGAAGTCACACAGTGACTCTACAAGATGGAAAGCACAGAATCAAAGCATATTATACAACACAAGGATAAATACACATTCAAAGGTCCGTATATAATACACCCTGCATGTCTGCACACTGAAATAAATGCAGGACAAATCCATACACATCAAATGAACAGACAAATGAATGGATGCAGTAGCCTCCCTGCAAGCTTGTACACACAGTATACAGCACAAACATCATAAGAGGCCAAATCAACTTAAATTAAATTTAAAAAAACAAACAAAAAAAACAAAACACAAATTCCTCTGCCACTGCAGGATATATTTAACTTAAATTTAAAGCATGCATATTAACTAAAATAATTTAACACATTATTCCCTCACTCGCCATTGTCACAGCAGTAAGGAACACACCATTTTGGGCCTTCATATAGGCTGTTGGCTCACTTGACTTTACGAGGATTGACCTTTTATTTTTTTTATTTAAGATGTGTCATCTTCTTGGAGCTGGGCGAGGAAAGGAGAATAATGATTAGTACATTTGTGTTACAGTCAGCATACAGTGTGCATTGAATGCATAACCCACCTCCCGCTCAAGTTTTTTTATTTCAAGGTCCAATTTTCTAATTATCCTCTTTTTTATTTCGGACTCCAGTGCAAGGTTTTCCATCTTGTTTTTCTTGTACTGCATATCTATATCTGCCAGTTGGATTTGACCCGGAGGTGGTTATTATTATTATTATTATTAGCTCATCTATTTATCAAAGAGTTATACAGTCTGATGGAGTTACATTTGCACAGTTTCACTCATATCTGCAGTCCATTTCAATCAAAAATTCAATTGATTCATAATCAGAGTACAACTGCGTTTTTGGAGATGTGAATTAACTATTTTGATTGTAATTGTGATGTTTCAGCGGAGCTGTGAGTGTGTAATTGTGCACTACTTACGCATTCAGGCGGTCAGCAATACTTTGCCACACTTTTTCTCTTTGCTTTATCACTGTGGCAGTGTTGCCTTTCTTTTTAATTATGTCTTTTACCTCCTCGTATGCCTCCATGAGGATTTCTGCCTCCGATGGGGAAAAGTAAGCCGCTCTACTTGTCATGGTGAATCAGTGAATCTGTGATCGGTGGCGGGGTCTATTTGAGGGAGCCATGAGCGCGCACTTATCCAGGATTGGTTTCACCTGGCTTGATGAATCCGTGTCTGCTCATCCTGGCTTGGTCTTTGAGCAACCAATTAAGCCTGGACGCTCTTGTTTTGGATTCATTGAGCTCAGCTCAGTCACTTATCCTGGATGTCTTAATCCTAGTTTTGTGCAACGGGCCCCTGATCTTTGGGGAAGAAATAATGCGGTGAGTTCCTGTTTGTTTCACCTCGATGAGCCAATCACTGAGTGATTATTTGAACAGTCAGCCAGTCGTGTGCAGTTAAGACACATGTTGTTGAACACACTTTGGACTATGAGGTGATGTCAGTGCAGTCAGACAGCCAGCAGGTGGCAGCACAGCAGCGTCACAATGAATAGGTCTGAATAGGTGAAATAACACTGCCTATGTCTACTATGTGGCGATAGTGATCACTAATCAATTATATGTCATGTTGTAGTGTATGATGAGGAGAAAACAACCTGTTAATGTAAATCGGATCTTGTTTGTCCACACTGCTGATTGCTGAGAGTAAGATAGCGCTTCAGTTGCCTTCTTTCAAAAATGTATGATGCTTGTGTGTGTGTGTGGTTTTACATCTGCTTTGTTTTGCTTGCATTTATTGTGTAAAGAACTTTGTGCTGCATTTTATTTGGATGAAAAGTGCTTTATAAATAAAGTCACATTGATTGAAATAAGCCTGACGTTCAGTAGTCCCCCTACATGTATGAGCAATGTGGTGTCGATGGAGGTGTATGTTGGAGTGATAAGGACTTCCTGCTTTATGGAGAAGCAAAGAAACCGACCACACTCAGTGTGTTTACATGACACTCAAGAAAACCGAATTACTGGGTTATTCTGACTATGATCGGATCTTTAAGATGTATGTATACATCTTAGTCTAATAAAAATCGGACAGGATCGGATTTCTCATAGAACACAACCTAGAATATTCGATTGATAGTCGCATTACCCCTGCATGTATTCGTTCTGTAAGATCGGATCAGATTTTGCATTTGATTGAGATTAATGTGTAATTGTTCTGTACCGTGGTAAGGACTTGGTGTTTAATAGCTGAACTGTGGTAGTTGGCCCATATCATTTCCTGTTATAGACTGACACCGGCCCCCCCATCACCGAAAGCAAAGTTGATGTGGCCCCCACCGAATAAAGTTTGGGGACCCCTGCTCTAATCTGACCAATTTTTTCAGTAGCGCGTATTCTAAGGCATTAATATTTCCAACCCAGTAATCAGATTAAAGTTACTTATTCAAGTCACTGTGCGTTACCATCATTTTTGTAATTTTCCTCATTAAAAATATATGTTTTTGCTGTCTTCTTGTGTCTCGAGGAGTGACGTCATGTATGTGACAAGTCACGTCTTCAGCATGAGGACAACTCACGTGTAACACCACGCAGTGACATAAACACCAACAACAATGGAGGGAGGAGAGAGATGCGCATTTTCTCGCTGGAAATACAGTCATTATTTTGAGTTTGTGTCAGCTAAAGATGAGAACATGATGGTTTGTTGTACACTCTGTGCTAAGTACTGTCAAGCTTCAAAAACACAACGTCAATTTGAAGAAAACATTTGGAGTCGCAGCACAATTAAGCTTACAGAGCAAGTCCCACCAGGTGTTGTTAAGCAGAGAGCTGCAAGCAAAGCCACGGCCTCGTCTTCTGCAGGAGGTCTCCCACCACCCAAACAACAAAAGGTGGACTTCGGTGCAAAACAAGTAAGTTGGGGTGCTGCACTTAAACATGGTTGACCCGCCCTCGTTTCGTGCCATAATAAACAAGATCCCTACTACTATCAATGCCATGCTTGGCGAGTGTTTTTCACTCCTAACAACACCCCTGGTGAGTATTACTGTAACTGCCGCCATCTTAGCCTTGTGGTTAAAACATAGAATGAAACATTTACAAAGTAGGTGTTCTTACCTGTCCAGCAGAAAAGTCCTGACAGATCCAGCAGCTCCTCCACCTCTGAAGTGACGCTCTGATGTTTATCCTTGCTTTCTCTCTGGCTCGGTCCAATTCTTTGTTTTTCACTGCTTTTCTAGTCAGTCCTCTTATTTCTTTTCTTAGACGTGGGCAATGGTGGAGCATGTTCCTGCTCTGTTGTTGTTGTCTGTTCTCCACCATTGTTCACAGTTTGAGCTCGAACGTATCTGACCAGGTGAGAGCAGACACTGCCCCTGCACGGGGGAGGGGGACTACCCAGTACGCACTGCACAAGGGAGGGGGACTGCCAGCAGCACGAGAATGATTGACACTTCTGTTGGGCCTCGTGCCTCCATAACACATGTCTCAACAAAGGGTTAGGCCTGTAGTTGAAGCCAGAAGCCTAAACTATTAATTCCCCAGCCACAAGGGACTAAAGAACAAAGAACCAGGCAAAACGGCCCACAAGGTGTGAACACCGCGTCACCAGCTGACCTGCCCCGAAGATGTCACCCGGTCCCTATTGGCTGTGAGCCAGGGAGTTCCGCCAGGATCAGAGTGACGTCACTCCCACGTTAAAAGGTCACAGACCACATCGACCGGTGTATATTCCCGACGGCCTACGTTGCGAAGAGACGTCGTTTTCAGGCAGCCGCTTTCTTAAGGATACAACTTGAGAAACGTTTTTCCCCCCTTTTTGTTCTGAGCTAAAGTTCAGCTCCCTCCTCGGTGGATGAGATAGAGGCTGTTTTGGCCTCACTT
Organism: Diplodus puntazzo; assembly: GCA_963678695.2. NCBI lineage: Eukaryota > Metazoa > Chordata > Actinopteri > Spariformes > Sparidae > Diplodus > Diplodus puntazzo. Next base: position 28,367,942 of record OZ023170.1, read on the forward strand.
TCGATTTTGTTCGGACATTCAGTATCGTTTCGATCCAGGAACACTGCATAACCCAGCTGTGATGGCTACTACCACACAAGGGTAATGTCTGCCCACACCCTCACTCATTTAATCTCTCTTTATAAGTTGATTTAGTTCCAGTTAAACAATTTGTATCATTGAGATTCGTAATAGTTTATTTTGTTTAAAGGCGCCATATGCAAGAATGTGGCCAAAAACGGTACTACACTCAAATTCAAAATACTGCGGCGAGTCGTATACGCCTCCCCCTCCACCCCCTCCCCTCCAGACTCGAGGCTGCCAGAGCGGTTGGTGTATCTTCCGTCAGCAACGAGCGAGGAGCGACAATGGCGAGCGACAAATCCTACACTGTAAGTTTATCGTTTGTTTGCTTAGTAATCGTTGATTCATTGCAATTACAGAGAGACCTACTAAACAAACTCTCTAGTCGATACTGAACAACACGGAGGTTGTGGCACAAATGTAGTGCTCCCGAAATGACGCTAAGCTAAAGGTAAAGCTAAATAACGTAATAGCGTATAATAATTTCCCGCTTATTTCCACTTGTTTCAGCCTGATAAAGATGCTAGCTATTCTCTCTCAAGTGAAGCTGATGATGCGGCAGGTGACCGGCTCAGACAGAGGAAGAGAGCTGTGTTAGGTGCGAATATCAGGAGGAGTCGAAGTTGCAAGTAAAAAAAAATATATATATACTTTATTTCCTATACTTTAACAATTCTAAAATCAGGGGAAAGGGTAGGGGAGAAGAGATCTGTTTGGCGAGTGGCTTTCTCTCAATAGCGTCTCTCAGGTGATGCACATCAGGCCCTAATAAGCCCTCAGCGCAGACGCGCTTCAGCTGCGGCCTCTCCGCGGCTCCTCTGTGTCGCTGTCCATGTTGCTGAAGGCGACAGGTTAAGGTGACACTCAAACTGAAACAAGCTGCACCAGGGAGAGGAGGGAGAGGGGGAGATAATGCAGCGAGGACAGCTGTCACAGGTAGAGGACAGAGGGGAAGAGGAGGAGGACGAGACCAGGCAGCTCCTGGTCCAGGGGCCAGAGGACAGAGAGGTGGAAGAGGAGGAGGAGGAGAACAAGATGTAGCTCCAGCCCCAGTGGGCAGAGGACAGACAGCTGAAAGAGGAGGAGAAAGTGCAGGTCTGAGTGAGAGAAGAAGTGGCAGAGGAAGCAGAGGGAGGAGAGGAGGCAGAGATGAAGTGGAGGAGGAAGAGTCCAGAGACTACAGACTGAGAGAAGGGTTCAAACAGAGGTTTTCAGAGTATGCTAAAACTGTGATAAATGAATAGATTACTGAAGTGACAATATGGCTGTAAAACCTTTAGTGTAGACCATCTGAATTATATGGGTCGGGGGCAGTGTTACATGATGTCAGTTTTTTACTTTTACTAGCTGAAACGCATAACATTGTTTCTTTGTGATGTGTTTACCTAGGCACTCATTCAGCAGATGGGGGAAGTGGAGCTAAGAGAGCTGACCACCCAACTTTTTTCTCGGGAGCCAGGGTTGGTTTTTGATGCCCTGGTAACCTTAGGGAACACCCCTACTCCTCCACCAGCGGCTGCTCTTCCATGGTGCACCTGTGGCAACTGCAGGGAGATGACCACAGATTTGAAGAGAAAATGCTGTGGCCAGGGTCCTATCAACTGCATCAGCCAACTGCCGCAGTTCAACCTGTACTGTCTGGAGGATGGCTATTTGCACCTTCACAGACAGTACAGGAATGACGTGTGGGTGGTTGGTGATGCTAGAGAGCCAGGGGATGACAACCGAGAATTTAGGTATGCTGCCTATCGGCAATACATCGTTTGGCAGCATGGGTCATTGGGCCAGGGTAACAGGCGTGTCATCCCTAGCTGCTGTGTTTGGAGGATTAGGGACAAATACCCAGATCCTCTGGGCCAGTACACAAGCTTTGTGCCCACTATTTGATTTCATTTTGAATTATGTTTCATTGTTCATATGTTCGTTACTGTAAAAATGTTGAGTGTGATTGAAAATGTGTTTTTGGGACTTCCGGTGGAGAGAGGAATGGAGTAGACGCGTGTATCGTGCACTCCTGAGCTGACCTGATATAACATAACTTTTTACAACCCAAACCCGTTCCAACTCTTCAGTAACAGTGAGTTATATGCTTTATAAGCTTAATGGCCTCCGGAACCAGGCTGGCTAAGGAAAAAGATACTAAAAGAGAGGACTCGCCTGCCTCGGCAGCGCTGTCTGCTGAGCTTAAGTCGGCCTTTGCCTCTCTGGAAGCTAAGCTGGACACAGTACAGGCCACAGTGATTGACTTTGGTGAACGAATTGCGAGTTTGGAGACCAACGCTAATTCAACTGAAGGGCGCATCCAGGCCCTTGAAGCATCATGCTCCACTCTGTCTGAAGCTTGTGCTAAGCTCAAAACCAAGACCATCGATCTGGAGGGACGAAGCCGATGCAACAACATTAGGATTATCGGCCTGCCGGAGTCCATAGAAGGCCCACGATCCACAACCTTTTTCTCCAAAGCCCTGATGGAAATATTCGGGGACCAAGTGCTGCAAACTCCGCCGGAACTTGACCGGGCCCACCGCTCCCTAGCTGCGAAGCCGCGACAGGGAGACAGGCCCAGGCCTGTGGTCGTGTGCTTTCACCGCCACCAGACCAAAGAGCTGATAGTCCGGGAGGCCCGCAAACGGAGGAACGACCTGAAATACCGTGATTCGCCAGTCCGCATCTACGAGGATTATTGTCCCAAAATCTTGGAGCAGCGTGCGGCATACCGCGACGTCATGGCTAAGCTGTACAACCTGGGGCTCCGGCCGGCTCTACTCTATCCAGCAAAGCTACAAATCACCAAGAAAGATGGCAACAAGAAACGTTTTTCCTCAGTTGAAGAAGCCGCTGCCTTTGTGGAGCCTTTGCTCGCCCCATGATATTACTTCAGTGCCCCGACTCGGCAATCGATGCATGGGCTAACCTATTAGCGGCTAATGCTAGCGCCATTGTCGGCACGGACTCCAGGACGACTCGCCCGGCCGGTGAGAGTGTCTCGACACGATAACATTTAACACGCACTGTCTGTGACTTTTATCAGTGTCATAGGATGCTTCATGAACACTGGGACTCTTTCTGTTTTTGTGAAACTCCGCATGGACTTGCTGAGCCGATGTTGTGTATGGAGTCTGTTTGTTTTGCTTCACTAGGTCACATGTCCCGTCTGAACCCGGAACTCTGACCCCGGATCATGTTCTTAATCTTCATCAGGGGTAATGTTAATATCAGTTAAATGCTTAGTATAAGATGCCTGCTTTACCACAGCGAAAGTGATGAAAATTGCTTTTTTTTTTTATTTGTATGGAGAAGCAGTCTCTTTATTTATGTCCTTGGTTTCTAACCCTTGGATAGACCCCCCATCTTTTCTTTTTCAACCCCTTGTTTTTGTTTTGTTATTATTATTATTACTTAGGAGGAAAAAAAGGGGGGAAAAAAAACAAAAAAAACAAACATGCCTTGAGTTGAACGAAAAAAAAAAAAAAAAAAGATTGCACTGTTCCTTATTATAGAAATAGGGGGAAAAAAGAAATTCCTAGGGGGAGTGTGTCCATGGTGACTGTTATAATGCAATGTTTAAGCTCATATGTGTGTAGTTTGATTCTGGACCTCACAACAGGAGAGGCACCTGAACGTTCCTTTGTTATTTTGCTATAAGGGTTACATTTCCCATTTGAAGTTATGGGGATTGGTGGGTATAAAAAAGCTGGAAGCTATGCAGGGATTTGAATGTGTTAATAGGGTTTTCTGTTACGTGTGCTTCTTTTTTTTTTCTCCCCCCCCCAAAAAAAAGGGCTACTTCACTATACATTTCTATCTCAACAAAGGGTGAGTAATGAGTAATGCATAACACAATCATACCTCAGAACCAGGGCTGCAGGTTTGTGTCATGGAATGTTAGGGGAGTCAATGGAGCGATTAAGAGGGGCAAAGTGATTTCCCACATGAGGCAACTAAAAGACGATATTTATTTCCTCCAGGAAACCCACCTTAAGACCTCTGAGATATCGCGTATTAAAAGACCTTGGATGAGTCACGTATTCCATTCTAAGTTTTCTGTGAAGGCGAGAGGGGCGGCAATTACTGTCAGTAAAAATATAATATTTGAACCAACGAAATCTATTGAAGACCCCAACGGTCGTTTTGTGGCTGTTTCAGGCAGACTGTTTGATATCCCAGTTATTTTGGTGAGCGCCTACGCCCCCGTGTGGGACGATGACAAATTTATCACCCATCTTTTCTCCTCCTGTCCTGATATAGATGGTCACTACCCGATTATAGGTGGCGATTTTAACCTTATTCAGGATCCTGTTCTGGACAGGTCCTGCGCTAGACCCCTGACCTTGTCCAACTCTGCTGCCACATTGAAATCCTTTCTAAACCAACTTGGCCTAAGTGATCCCTGGAGGTCTCTCAATCCATCCTCCAAAGCCTTCTTTTTTTTCCCACGTTCATCGTACATATTCAAGGATTGATTTCTTCCTCGTTGATAATAGGCTATTGCATTGGGTCAGCTCAAGTGAGTATCACTGTATAGTGATCTCAGACCATGCCCCTACATCGGTTGACATAAATTTTCCAAACCATAACCCGCCACACACACAATGGAAATTTTCTCACTTTTTACTGAACAATCCAAATTTTAAAAAGTTCTTCCAGGAGGAAATAGCCAACTTTTTTCAGATAAATGACACCCCTGACATCGCAAGAGGTGTTCTATGGGAGGCGTGTAAAGCATATCTTAGGGGACAGGCGATCTCGTTTGCCTCCCGACAGAAAAAGATGGACATGGAAAGGATGGTCTGGCTCTCCCGATCAACTACGGGAAATTGACTTAAAGTATGCCGCTGCCCCCACTCCCCCTCTTTATGACCAACGCCTTAAACTTCAGGCCAAGTTTGACCGGTTGTTGACATCCAAGGTGGAAGTAAAATTGCTAAAAACAAGGCAACGCTATTTTGAATTGGGAGATAAGGCGGGTAAACTTCTTGCCCATCAGGCCAGAACTGCAGCCCTTTCAAGATTGATCCCCAGGATAAGATTGCCATCGGGGGCTGTGACCACCGACCCCAAATTGGTAAACGATGTGTTTTTAAACTTCTATTCTGACCTGTACATTTCAGAGTATTCACCTGAAATTTGGAAGAGCTATAACCCCATGGAGATGCTGACATATCCCAAAGTCGACAGTAATCTGACCGCCAAACTAGGTGCGCCGATCACACTGGCGGAGGTGCGGGAGGCGGTTGGACAACTCCAAAATGGAAAATCCCCCGGTCCAGACGGATTTGTCGTAGAATTTTATAAAACTTTTTTGAACCTAATAACCCCGCATTTGGTTAATGCTATCGGAAGCCAATATCTCCCTTTTATTAAAAAAAGATAAGGATCCCCTTGAATGCAGCAACTATAGGCCCATTTCACTTCTAAACGTCGACCAAAAGATCCTCGCCAAGGTCCTTGCCACCCGCTTGCAGCAGGCCCTGCCTGCCCTGATTTCCACGGACCAGACTGGATTCATGGCTGGAAGGAGTTCGTCATTTAATACCAGACGACTCCTCAACATTATTGGTTCCCCCAACCCTGACGTACCTGAGGTGGTAATTTCGCTAGACGCTGAGAAAGCGTTCGATAGGGTTGAGTGGGAATATCTGTACTATGTGCTTTCGAAATTTGGTTTTAGTTCTGACTTTATTACATGGATTAGACTGCTTTATGACTCCCCAACTGCCCATATAGTAACAAATAGTGTGAGATCGCCCTCCTTCGCCCTTCGACGGGGCACCAGACAGGGATGTCCCCTTTCCCCCCTCCTGTTTTCTCTGGCTGTCGAGCCGCTGGCCATCTGGCTCCGGGGGGAGGGAAGAGTCGAAGGCATCACCAGGAACGGTATCACCCATAAGCTGTCTCTGTATGCGGACGATTTGCTATTATATGTGTCAAATCTGGTCTCGTCTATTCCCGTTATCACAGACATTTTAAGCCAGTTCGGCAGATACTCTGGTTATAAGTTGAATTTCACTAAAAGTGAACTTCTCCCTATCAACCGCCTGTCCAGGAGGATGCCATTGTCCTCTTTCCCATTCAGAGTCGTCTCAGAGGGGCTTCGATATCTAGGCATATTCATCACTGCTTCTTTTGAAGACCTCTTTAACAAAAATTTCCGCCCTCTTATGGATAAGTGTAAGATGGATATGTCTCGCTGGTCCTCTCTCCCACTCTCCCTAACTGGCAGAGTTAACCTGGTAAAGATGGTGATTCTACCTAAATTTCTTTATTTGTTCCAACATATTCCAATTTTCATGAGAAGATCCTTTTTCCAGCAGCTAGACCAGGCAGTGTCGTCGTTTTTGTGGTTGAATAAACCACCCCGGATTAAAAAAGCTGTTTTACAGCTTCCCAAAAAATTGGGCGGTCTTGCGCTGCCCAATTTTATTCAATATTACTGGGCATGCAACATTAACAAACTTAATCATTGGCTTGACAGAGGGGCAGATACGGGCCCTTCGTGGGCTCAAATAGAACTACGGTCCTCAAAGTTTTCATTACAGTCACTCCTTACTGCGCGACTCCCTCGTAAGACTCACAATGTCTTCCAGAACCCTGTCGTTACCAACTCGCTGAAAATTTGGATTCAGTTCCGTAAACATTATGGCTTGAAGGAGCCATCAACGTTAGCCCTGATTGTTAAAAACCATCTATTTCCACCCTCCATGTCAGACCCTACTTTTAATATTTGGCGAAACAAGGGCCTGCTTCATGTCAAGGACCTTTATAAAGAAAATATTTTTACAGACTTTACAGAACTTGCAGCCAGGCTCGAATTGCCTCACTCTCACTTTTTCCGTTTTCTTCAAGCCAGGCATTTTGTCCAAACTGCCTATCCTCACTTCCCCAACCATCCACCTGGATCTCTGATTGGCTCCCTGCTCGCCCTCGACCCAGCCCAAAGACGCTCCATCTCTGTAATTTATAACTCCATTGACTCCCGTAACCCTGACCAAATGACCTGCCTGAAGCGAACCTGGGAGGAGGAGATTGGAGTACTAATATCGGACAGCCGATGGGACCAAATTCTTAAGCTAGTTCATTCGTCCTCCTTGTGCGCTAGGCACTGCCTATTACAGTGTAAGGTTCTCTTCAGAGTGCACTACACAAACGCCCGGTTGGCGAGGATTTACCCAGGCACCAGTGGCAGTTGCAATAGGTGTAAACAATCACCGGCTAATCACACACATATGTTTTGGTCCTGCCCGAACTTAAATGACTTCTGGCGCCAAATTTTTGATACTCTTGCAATGGTGCTCAACGTGGATCTTAGCCCTGACCCCTGCACAACGCTGTTTGGTTCCCCTCCACTTACAACAACTAACCTTCCTAAGACAAAACAGCAGGTATTGGCCTTTACAACTCTATTGGCCAGACGCCTCATTTTGCTTAAGTGGAAACACGCTCTTCCCCCTTCACACAATAGCTGGCTTAGGGAGGTCCTAACTCACATTAAACTTGAGAAGGTTAGATACTCACTTGCGGGTTCCGGTGAGGCTTTCAATAAAACCTGGCAGCCCTTCATAGAATACTTGGATAGAACTACTATTCACCCGGATAGTGACTAGATGCCCCCCCCCTTCTTCCTTTAATTAATTTAACCATTTTATTTATTTTTTCAATTTGTTATTGTTCATTTATTTATGCATTCATTTATTTACTTATTCCATTTTGCTGTGTTTACTTACTTATTCTTTTTCCTTCTAGTTTTGGGTGGGAAGGGATAAGGGTAATTTAGGTTCAGTCATAAAAGCCACTCGATTTAGGTTAAGTCGACTGTTGTTTTCAACATACATTATGCAAGATAATCTTCTCATTTCATACCATCAAACATACCTGCATATATTGTGTGTGTTAATCACTGCTGTATATTAGCAAAATGTTCAATAAAAAGATTCATGAAAAAAAAAGAAAATGTGTTTTTGTTTTTCAATAAAAATACTATATTCAAAATAACACTGCTGTGTCTTTTACCATGATATCATAACAGAAATGCTAGATTCAGATCATTATCATATGTTGTGAAAGTTCATTATGTATAAGGCACATCGCCACCTGACATCTGGTAACAGTTCTGACGAAGGCGAAGGACTCACGCCGAAACTGTAAACAATGTGATGAATTATTTCTATTGACTAAAGAACAAACCAAAAACTGTCCTGTTTCAGTCATTTCAGTATGAAAACAGTGCAATAAACCTCAAGATGAAGTATAAATAACACACAGTACAGATCAAAGGGTGACTTCCTTTTACTGAGCACATGGTTTTAAATTTCCAATAAACACAAAAAGGCAAAAAAATAAACAAAGTAAAGAAAGAGAAAAAAAAAGTGTTGATGCTCCACGATGCTTATTGGCTCTTTAGTCACTCTTGAATGCTGGAGCTGCAGAGAACAACAAATAAAATAAATAATCAGAAGATTAAATCATTGGCACAGAATACAGGTTTCTTGTTTGTGCATAAAGTTATGTTACACATGAGATCTAACTTAGAGAGTGTCTTATGTAGCCCAATGAGTAAGAAATGAAGACATTCCACCTACCGAGACCTCTCCTGACTTGGGTGTGCAGGAGTTCTGTCACAGTTGGTGCCGGGACAGGGGGGAGCAGACCAAGCCTTCTGGGGTCATCAGGCCGAAGTGACCTCTTCCTGAGCATCCCCTTCCCAGCCAGTCTCTTCTGGAGAATCCTGCCTTGCAACTCTGGGATGTATGCATATGTTTTTGAAGCCTTCACAGTGTAGAGCATGTACCTCCTCACATTTTTTTTGTACAACCTCTTGTACCTGAAATCTGTAGAAGAAGAGGGAGGAGAGAGAGAAAGAAATGTAATTAGAATATCTCAGCTCAGGATAGTAAGCTGAGAATCGGTTAAGTGGGATTTGATGGATTGGTCGAGCCGCCCAGAGGGCAATAGGTCAAAGTGGTGATGGGCATGATGTCTTAGTATATTCCTCAAAACATATTTTTCAGTGTTTTCAAAAAATAAATACATGGAGCAATGAGCAAGTGACTTACTGTTTGCCTTCGTCAGATTTGAGTAAGTCTGGCCTGTCCTTATGGAAATTGTAATCCATGGCAGCAAGGATTGTTCGGGCCTCAAACACTGGTGGGCTAAATGCTGTACACTTATATGCATACATAAGAATATGGTTCTGGAAAGACTCCAGATCAGCAGTGGACCTATAGATGGGGACAACCATTGCCAAATATTTAGTAAATTATTTTCTAGCTTTGCAAATATCCTTATTAGTAAAGAGACAGTCAAATTACCTAAATTTTAGGTATTTGTGGACCTCTTTCAGCCACCGCTTGTTTGCAACGACGGCTTTGAGGGCCTCGTGTGCCATGGAGCCTCTCACAAGCCACTGCTGAGTTCCCACAGATTCAAGGTCCACATGCTGGCAGCTGCCCAGGACCCACTTGTGTTCATTGGTGACATGATGTAGTAGTCCAAGCCAAAGCTCCTAAATATATATATATGTAGATAACAGCTTTTTTTCACAAACTAATTGAGTTCTTGAGAACACACTTACATACAATAAAAATACAGACCATTTGTTTTCAGTATCTGTAAAATAATCTACTTGCAAAAACAAGCACACACACTGTACATGATATACTGCTTACGTCTAAAATCATAGAAACAGATGCACTTTATTTTACCTTTTTCCACAAGCTTATTGTTGTTACACTGCTTGTTTTCTTCTTAAAAATAAATCTTTACTTTCTCTAAAAAATGATAATGAAGTAGTTTCCAAGCCATGACAACTTACAATGAATTCTTGGTACGAATCTGCCTCTTTGCAGCACCACCAAAAGTGGTTGACAATGTCCTTCAACCAATGGCTCAAGCTGGATTGACCTTTCACCTGTGCAGCCTAGGATGTAAAGATAAAACAGTCATCAAAACAAACCACAAGTTAGATTATCATGGTAAAAGTGTTTGTAATGAAAAGTACACTTACAGAATGGATCCTTTTGGCCAAATTCTTAGCACCATGCCACATGTTCAAGCTGTGCTGCATCCCAAGGTCTTTGTACTTTCCTTTGTCTGATTCAGTAAAATTAATTGAAAATTATGTACGATAAATACAGTTGATTTTTCAAAAAAATATATATAAAACAATGACTACTATTATTTTTTCCTGTAAGATCCCTCACAAACTTTCAATACTTACTCATTAGGGCAGAGATCTGGACATGGGCTTCTGTGCAGCCCTCCACAAGCTTCACCTCTTCCAATAGCCTGTCGACTGTCCGCACAAATGCTTCTCTCTCCATGACCACAGAATTTCTCCCCGTTTCCCTTTTGTCCACTGTTACGATGAAAATTATTTCTCGGGAGTCATTCTCCATGGTAGTGTATGTACAGTACTGGACATAATGCCCAGGACTGTCCATTCTTCCATCCGCTATTGAAATAGTAAATAATAAATTATTTTCAATGAACATCATATTCAAACTTCATCAAACCACTGAATCTGAAAATAATTTTTTTTAAAAGGTTCACATTACCTACTATCACCACACCTCTTGTTTGTAGGCGTTCTATGCTCTCTGCTCTCTTCTCTTCCCAACATTCCTTGATGGTATCAACACAATACGTGTCTTGAATGTTGTAGAATGAAGTATGGTCCACCATCCCCATGTTCATGAAACAAAACAGTTGAGCAACTTTGGCATAGTTACTCCCCGAGAGCAAGATGTTGGTGAACATAACATCAACAACGCCAACATAAAGTCCCCTGCCAGCATTCCGTATTTCACTGTTGGCTGTGAGCACCACCTCCATACAATATGGCCAACAGGACAGGTCTGCCAAAGAATAAAACATAACTTACTCAACATTGCAAAATACAGATGTGCTGCTAATGATAATATATGAACAACGTTTAACGCATAATCAAGTGTCACAAGACAATTTCCAATGTCTCTAACTCAGAAATAATACTAGTTTGCAATGTTGTGTGACTACAACCACTCACCCATTCCATTATGCTTGCAGTACCCCTGTAGGTGATAGAAACTTCAAAGGGGGGCGGCACTGACACTCCATCTGGCTGAGACCACAAGTGTAAGGGCACCTTTGGAGTGGCAGCACAAGGAATGATGCTAGCTGCTTCAGATAGTCTGTGATGGAGGCACGTTTCCATATTAGGTCATCCTCTGTTATGACATCTGGTACATCAGGAAAGGGGGATTGAGGCAGGGGTGGGTCAACTGCTGGAAAGTCAGGCTCCATCTCTGGGATGTCATGAACGGTTTCACTGGCATCTATTACAGGCAGATTGGCATGGTCTGGTGGTGCCTGCAGCGCTCCACCCATCCTGTAGACATGAAACATATGAAAGCAACTGCTATTTATGCAATAGTTATTAATACAAGATGTATTGATGAAGCAGCAATAATTACATAAATTGTTAGAGTATTTATTTAGTTCCCCGAGAATAACTCTTCTGTGTGTCTAAAGAGAGAGAATGATTCAGAGTAATATTTGTTCTGTGTTCCTAATAATGTTTACTAAAGATTCTTATCGAGTGAAACTTGAAGAACTTGCGGTTGTGAATGCTCCTCGTGACCAGCTGAAGCCAAATGCGGACTGCTGGCTGTGAAAACTTTGAATAATGTCCACAATATCTAAAAAACTGTGAAATAATGTAGAACTTGTTCAAAAACTAAAGCCAGACTGAATTGGTAGCTTTAAGTCATCTAAAGTCTCGTCTGAAGAGAATGAAGCTTTGTAATAGTTGGGTGAAAATGAAGCATTAAAATACATAGAGTTTAAAGAGATGTTACAGTGAGAATGAGTCAAAGACTCTGAATCAGACTGAGAAATTCAATAAATCTCGATGTGTCGATGATTGGAAATATTTAAATAAATTTAAACAGAGTTCCTGGGTTGAAAATAATGTAGAATTGGTTAAAAAAAAACTAAGGCCAAACTGAATTGGTTGCTTTAATTTATTTGAAGTCTCATCTGAAGAGAATGAAGCTTCCTAATAGTTTGGTGAGGATGAAGCATTAAAAATAGAATATAAGGTTTGAGCCAAGCTGCAATGCTAGCTTAAATTTGTGTTGAAAAGCAGCTGGTGGAGTATGAAGAGATCTTACATTGAGAATGAATCAAATACTCTGAATCTGACTGAGAAATTCAATAAATCTCAATATATCGATGATTAAAACATTTCATTATTTGAATGGAGTTCCCGGCTTGAATGACAGAAAAAAGAAAATCATTAAATATAGTTTCAATGTTGGGAAATATACTCTGTGTGTGTGTGTGTGTGTGTGTGTGTGTGTGTTAGTGTGTGTGCATGTGAGTATGTGCTTAAGCATGGCTTAATGTGCGTGTGTGTGCGTGTGTGTGCATTTGAGTGTGTGCTTAAGCATGGCTTTATATGTGTGTGTGTGAGGGTGTGTGTGTGTGTGTGTGTGTGTGTGTGTGTGTGCATGTGAGTATGTGCTTAAGCATGGCTTAATGTGTGTGTGTGTGTGCGTTTGTGTGCATGTGAGTGTGTGCTTAAGCATGGCTTTATATGTGTGTGTATGTGTGTGTGTGTGTGTCTGTACATGTGTGGTCATGTGTGCATGCTCACACATGCATATCCGAGTGTGCGTGTGTGTGTGTCAAACTGACTCATTGATAAATCTGTCTATCTGTGTTGGCTCAGTTGATCTCGGTTGCCACGGTGATGGTAACTACGCTGGTCGTGGTAACCAACAGTGAGAGCTGTTGGGAGAGCTGTTTTAACAGTGTTTTCAGCTGAGGCTCACCTCACATTATCATACTTCTCTTTGCAAAACAGTAACTGCTATCACTAAAATAATGGTATGGTCAAAACTATGAGAGTCTTTTGAGCATCCTGTGAAGTTTTTGTGTGTCTGTGGTCAGAAATGTGTCTTGTTGAGCAGTTTAGAAAAGTGAATGTTTTTTTTCTGCCTCTAGATATTTTTCCTCTCATTTTAATGGGACTCTATGCGTCAGTTGGTCGATGTTCCTGTCAGTAAAATGCCCACCGAGCCAAAAGTTTCCAGAGATCTGCTGTAAGCACGAGCACGAGTGTACCTACAAGCTGGTGTTTTTATTTTTCTGATGGAGTGAATATTGTGGAAATGGTGGCGAGTTGAAGACGAGATTTTCTGAATATTGGGCAGCTCCTTTCCACTCTGTCAGTTGGCCCCTGCACTGTGGCTGTCAACATTCCACCCCATACACACCAATGCAAAAATCTCAAAGTGGCTGAAAAGTTTCCAATGTTTGAAGTGCGACTGTGCAAAAAGTATGAATGCTGTGAAAAAGCTGAATCCAGGGGGAGAAAGTCCTAATCTTTGTGAACGTCTCACAGTTTGAATGGAGTTTTAATGTGGACGTATGAATTATTAGATTAGCTTTGAAAATGCATGAAAAAGTGTGAAAATTGAAGATTTTTGAAGATTCCATCATCTGCTTGAATGGGAAAACAAGGCTGAAAAATGTCTAATATTTCTGAAATTATGAATGATATCAATTAGAAAAATAGACGCGATTGATTCCCGATTGAGATGAATATTCTGTGTTTTTATGGAGTGAATCTGTTGAAAAATGTGGAAGGAGTTAAGGGCCAAAGTTTTTGACCCATGAACATGGGGCTGAATGTATAAAGAAGCTCAAAAGGCAGAAAGATGAATATTTTAAAAAGATGAAAAGGCAGAAAAGCTGCAGAGGGCTGGAAGTGTTTAAAAAGTTTAACACTTTGATAGCTGAACATGAAGGCAGAAAGATGGAGATTTTAAAAAGTTGAAAGAGAAGAAAAGCTGAAAGACTTGAAAAAAGTTGAACATTTTAATTGCTGAACATGAGATTAAATGTTTGAAGGAGTTGAAAAGGCAGAAAGATGAATATCTGAAAAGGCTAAAAAGCTGTAGAGTAAGAGGTCTGAAAGAACTTAAGACTGAAAAAAGGCTGAAAGGTGAAAAGTTAAAGGCAGAAAGAGCTTAAAGGCAGAAACACACCGGCCCAACCGTTGGACATCTGAGCCGATGCTTATGAAAGTAGCCTCCTGTGGTAACGTCATCACAGGAGCAGAGTCAAAATCTCGTGCTTTAGGAACGCGCACTATTGTGTGCTATTCCTGTTCGGAAAAAGAGCCAAAGCGAAAAAAATAAGCCACTATCAAACTCCAGCTTTTCAGGCAAGTTTCAACACCAATATGTATGATTTAACGAGAGAAATTGCGATTTCCGGGTGATGAGGAAAGTTAAAGGCTTAAAGAGCTTAAAAAGGTGAAAAACGACTTAAAAAGGCCGAAAAGTTGCAGAGTATGGCGGCAGAAAGAGATTAAAAAGGTGAAAAAAGGCTGAAAGGTGAAAAGTTAAAGGCAGGAACAGCTTGAAATGGCTGCAGACATGCTGTATCAGGACCAGGGACAGAGACGAAAATGTCCCCCGTAAGAAATGAATGGGAGAACGCCTCCCAAACTCCTGCGATTTCTGAAAAAACTGTGAGGGTTATCGTCAAAATAATTGTATGGTGAGTGACAGGAGGAGTTGCTGAACGCGGTCATGTCGTTTTTATTTCTGAAGAGTGTAAAATGAGGGCGGGAGAGCGATAGACAAATCAGGTACCGTCTGCTATTTTCCGGAAAATTCGGCTCAAAATTAACATTGCGGCTTATGGGACAGCAGCGAGAGTTGCTGTCGCTCTCGGGCTTCTAGATCCAAAACCGTAAGTCCCACATCTGAAATGAGACCATCAGCTGAAAGCCCACAAGATTTCCTACATTTCTATGTATATATTGTCTATGTCAAGTAAAAGGTGAGGGATCAAACTCAAGCTGAAAACAAGTTTGAACATTTTTTTCGACGCAGCTCTACACTCTGGCGTGCGGCAGTTGGTGATGTCACTCACACTAGCCGACGCAATACACACCCATTATAAATGCAGAAGACAGGCTAAAAGTCGCTCAAACTAAAATTGCAATTATTTCAAGACCGTACAAGATTTTTAAAAACTGAATACAGGTCCAATAGTTCAAGATCTGCTGAGTGCTTTAAAGTTTGAATGGTGTCTCTCGCTCAATGTATGAGGAGCAAAAAGAGGTTGAAAGGCGATGAGTTTTGAAGACGATTTGAAGCTTTTCCCATTTGCGGCAATGTTAAAATTTTTTGGGAAAAAGCTGAATTTCTGGAAAAGTTGAAAAGTTGAAAAGCTGAAAAGCTCAAGGCTGAAAGAGCTGAAAAAGCTGAACATTTTAATATTTGAATGGTTTGAATAGCTGAACGTATGCTGAAGTTATAGCAGAATGAAATTTGAAAAAATCCCCATAAGGATGAATGGGAAAATTTTTGCATAAAAAGCTTAATATTTCCAAAAGTATAAAAGGTAGAAAAGAGAAAAATACAAGCAGCAATGTCCTTAAAAAGCTGCACATTTTGATATTTGAATGGTTTCAATAGCTCATAATAATAGCTTCTAATAAGAAGAAAATTAAAGAATTCTGTGAAAACGAAGAACATATGTTGTGAATGCCTTCTGCATTCACAACCAATGAGAATCAAAATAATGGTAACATACCGAACATAAATACGAGGAACGTAGTCCTCATCTTGACTGTCATCACCTGCGATATCCTCCTCAGTGTCATCACAATCACCCCAATCAATACTGTCAAATTTGAAATTATAAAATATAAACAATCAAAGCACATCAGCAAGTCTTGTCACACTACTACTATGGGCATTTTCAGTGAAACTTACACACTGTTCCTCAGGTCATTTATCTGACGTTCATCCATAGTCTGGGTCTTACTCTCCCGGATACTCATGTTCTGTAAACTTTTTTGGGGAAAAAATGACTGTCACCATAGGTGTGGATCGTAGAAAAAGGAAATGTTCAACCTATTTTATTTTCCTCAATCATATTATAAGAATCGTGAGGCTTTATTTACCTTTCCTGTAGGGCTTCAGGGGCATTCGCGGTGCTCTCATTCACATTTAGGCCGGTTTTTCCTTCCTCAATAGAAAGAGTATCAGATGATGGCCCTTCAATACTTGACAGTGATGGAGTTGCCAACATTTTTTTCCCCAGTCTGTGCCTCTTACAGGGGGTGGAGGTGCTTGGACCCATGTAGCTAAAGAAATGAGTGTTTTATCATAAATCAGTGGCTCTAAGACACACAATTCTGTTCTCTCAGTAAAGATCAGGATGTATTACTATTTTTAGTAACGTTAGCTGTTGACTGGGGACGGACATATCAGATGGAATAACGTTATGCATGATATTTGACAGAACTATCCTTCATTTTTGCCTCCCCTTTTATGACGTTATGTAGTTTATGGCAATATATATACAAAGACCTAAAGAGGACTCAAATTTGGCTAAGATTTCATATTGTCCAGCCGCTGTCGACGCGTTTGCCAGCAGCGGCGGGACAAAATGAAATCTTACATTTGGACATCGACTGGACAGCAGCACGCTGGAGACCGGATGCCCGTACCAGGACAGTGCTAATGCTGCTAGCGTTAGCTGCGCTGCTAACGTTTGTTTCTATGATCGAAATGAATAACGTTATTAATCGACAGTTCAAAGTATTCGAAATGTCCATCCCCGTCAAGCTATGATGCTAACTTAGTTAGCCAAGCTTAACTTACCTGTCTAGGAGAAGAGCAGCCAATTCTGCATCCGTTTTCAGTTCCCTCTCGGCTTTTAACTGCCTCTACCATTCAAATGCATGTCCTATGTAGACCCTTGCTTTGCTTCAATTTTTATCTTGCCGTTTCTGAGACTCGTAACCAGGCCTTTTAGACTTCGTTGCCTCCGCCATTGTAGCTCAGTTGTAGCTGGCAACCTGTGGTTGCTCGGCAGCTGAGACTCTACTGACTGCAATGATTTGTAGAGGCCGGTGGGTGGCGCAACATGCCAAAACATGATTTCAAAACATCAACATGATTTGCGGTCTGCAAAAGATTTTTTTTCATGCGAATAGTGTGTTGTGAATTAGTGTTGTTGTTGGTGCGTTCAGTATGTTATATGAACATTATTCCTGAGTCTCTGTGACATATTAGGATGATTTTATGGCCAGTTGCTTTAGACTTCTTACATATTGTACCTTTTATCTTACATTGTCTGAATTAGGTGTGCACATTTCTACTCCATGATTTAAACATTGTGTTAATAATTATTTCTTTTTCCTGAGTTATCTGGCTGGTGGGATGGTGACTCTGAGAACAACGGCAAGGCCAAGGGCAAGCAGTACCTCTATACTGCCATCAGGTGAACTGGACCAAACCACATGATGTGATGTCATGGGGGGATTTGGGGTTTATTTATTTGTGTTTCGTATTAGTTTAGTGTGTTGCCCATTTTGTTCATCCCCTGGTGGTTTATTTGGTTGGCCCAAGCCAGTATTTATGTTCCCTTTGTGTCTCATTAAGGGAGGTCTGTTGATTCAGTTGCACCTTATTGTTTGCCAGTTTATTTGTAGTTATATTAAGTTGACCTCTATTAGGGGCCCACATGTTGAGTTAAGTTGTAAGTTTGATTTTGCTATTCTTTTGGGGTAAAATAAAAACTTACTTTTTCTGAGAAATTGTACCTGTGTTCTGTTCCTTACTGCTTGGTCCCTGACACCAGCCATTCACTCATTGCCTGCAGACGGAAGAAAAGAATCTTCAGAAGGAACAAGACCGTCCCTTCCATCGAGTTGACTGATCGCTGTGAACAGCCTGCTGTCAGCAGTCTAGGACACTAACGCTGACCCCGCGCTTGCCTCCCGAACGAGTTGGAGCCCCGAGTTAGACGGGCACCCACGCTACCGCAACAAGCAGCATCCAAGTAAGAGGCTTTTGTTTGGGCAGAAACAGATCGTATATAGCGTGTTTTTTCTTTGTTGTGCTTTTATTTTGTGGTGAAAGGACCGCCTAGTCTGATTTATGGATGCCTGTACTGTGTGCTAACTGTGTAACGCTCGCTAGGAGCTCATTCAGGCTAATCCAGCCTGTACAGTCTTGCCACCGTGTGTGTGACCACAATACGTTGTATTCCGGCTTGATCAGCGGACAATAAACAAACCTCAATTCGCTTGTCGGCCATTGTTCAAGGAAGAGACGACCGCTGTGCGCCACATGGTCGTTGTATTTATTTCTTTGTTGCCTGCTAAGTCCCGCTTAGCTTCTTTTCTCTTTTACTAACACACACACACACACACACACACACTGACATACATTAAATCTTTTGTGCGATCTGTTGTAAACTTTTAGTTAATAACCCCGCTATTACATAAGACGTGTGTCCAGCATATCCACTTTATTTGACTTTAAAGACGGACTCCTCCTGGTAGGACGGCTACCCTTTTGGAACTGTGTTTTCACCTCTCGGGTGACCAAACCGCGCCTTTGTTCAAACCTCGCGCGCATGTGTAGTGATCACCTTTAGTCGTTACAGTCACTGCCGCCATTTTTGAATTCCAGGTATATGAATCAGTGAATCTGAACTCATCACCTCGGAATCCGCGTTCTTGCATGACACAAAGTCACGCCCGATGTTCCCTGTAGTCTCTTCGACGAGACTTCCCAAGTCACGCCCACTAATTAGTAGTCCGGTGGACGCGACTTCCCAAGCCTTGTTCGGCCATCTTTGTAGTCTTTATTGGGGACTTCCTGCCACACACACACACACACACACACACACACACCCAGTTACATGTTTGGCTTGCTTATGTTTTGATATTGCTAGTTTGTTGAAGGAAACAGTTGTTGGTTAAAGAAGGTGGTTTGTTTTGTGGAAGAAACCTTTAATAAACACTGTGGATTTTAACTGAGCAGCATCTGTGTTAATTTGTACAATCCTCTATTGCAATAACTGCTGGTTGAGATGGTCAATGCTCGGATTCACGCCTTCCCTCTTGTCTAATTATTGATATTTTCATAATATTGACAAGTTGACTAACTTTCAGGCTACGAGACTCAAGGTAAATCATTTGATTGTTGATCCCTGATTTCAGGGTGATGCCCCGTGTTCATTAATGACTCATAGTTACCTAGGTTTCATTAATCAACTATAATAATTTTAATTAATTAATAATAATGTATTAATTAATAATCAATAATCAATAACGATTTTCAACACTTCTCAGACACACCCCTTGGCTCTGATTGGCTGTGTTGATCTGGGAGCGGTAGATTCTTGCAAATCAAATTACGATCAAATATAACAAAACAATAATTACAGACTAAAGCTTTAAATCTCATGTTTCACCTCTTTAAATTCAAACCTGATGAATTATACAATCACATTTCAATAAAGTCAGTCTTTAATGAATGTTCGTATCGTTGCACTTCTATCATTGAATAGAACAAACAGAAACATGATTCAAATGTACATCTATTGATCACAGGAGTCATTCACAGTGAACAGGGCCCCCTGCTGGACACTGTGACACTAGTTCTGGTCCCTTTTACCTCCACTCGTCTGGAGCTAACGTACACACTACACATGTGCAGACATGCTACAGCTCAACAACCAACAAACACATCTGAACACTGACACTCACCTTCTAATAAATGACATAAAATAACAGGGACATGGCAGCAGGAAAGAGTCCTGTTGAACCGAACCTGAACACTGGACCTGAACCCTGGATCTAATCATAACAACATGTCGGCTGCTCACCATTACAACAACATGACATTAATAATTATATTATTCTTCATATCAAGATTCAATGAAGATGATAACTAACTAATTCACAGAAGCCAGATAAAAGTCCATCAGAGAAGCTCCTGGGCTCAGTGATCTGGTACTGTCTGACCCAGACTTCTCCCTGTGGACCAGCTGGAGGCAGCCTGGAGCTGTGGAGTCCTCTTGGCTGCTGACTGAGGGGAGCCGATACATCACATGACGTAGGCAGAGACACGGACCCGCCAGCAGAGAGAGGTTCTGACTCCATCAGACTGCTGATTGTAGAGTCACAATACAATGATTTCAGTTTATACAAAATATACACAATGTATAATATCTAATATATATTTAACAGACCATCAGTTCTGTCTGACCCTGTTTTTCTAAAAGTGACTTCCTGCTGATTGTGTGACAGAAACACTGACAGACAGCAAAGAGGAAGGAGGAGGGTCGACTTGGTCTGACTGCTACATGCTGCTGAGCTCAGATGACCAGGACTCAACATGGAGGAATCATGTCTGCTGTGGCTGCTCGGTGAGTAAAACACTCTTCATCTGTGTTCCTGTTCGTCTGCACGCTTCCTAAATGTTCATGTCTGGAGTTTCTGAGAGCAGCAGTGAGTTACAGAGCCGACGACAAGAGAACACACTGAACTCAGACCAGCAGCACCAACAGATCACAGCCGAGACCAGAAGGGTCCACTTCACGGATCAATGATCGTATTTATTACATAGTTATGTTTTATACTAATGTTCATCAACTTGATCTCAAATAAACACAACAAACAAACAAACAAACACAGATAATCTGTTTTCTGTGCACTGCAAACTCACTGTCAAAATAATGAATAATGTTTTACTGACATAATTAATTAATTTTGTTTCCTGTTTTTTGAACAACAACAACAAAAACAACATGAGCTGATGATGTTTCTCTGATACGACTGTCCTCCTCTGTGTTTCCTCTCAAACCAACCGGAGTGTCTTTTGTCTTTAGTTGTGACGTCACTGCTGAGCGGCTGCACACACCAAGGTGAGAACACTTCCTGTGTGACTGATGAAGAGTTATTTAGTCCCTGATAGAACAGTTAGTGTTCAGGACTGTTGATGGAGGGAAACAGTTTGCACAGACAATAAAAGAGTGAAGACTGTCTGGATGTCCACAGACTGGACGCTAAAGATAAATGTGCTGCTATAAAAATGTCATTGTGAAAGCAGGACTGCACACGATGCAGCACGATGCAGCAGCTGACAGAGAAAGTGCAGAAACAATATTGACATGTGAGACACATGAAGTCAGATCTGCTGTGTGTTTGACACCAACTCTGAGAGTTCCATTTAAAACATGAGGAGACTCAGAGCCTGAAACACAGAGGAGATCAGTGCAGGTCAACAAGGTCTACAGAGACTGGAAGAGGAAGAAGAGACACTTCTGTCCAAACTGACCATTATCATCTGTAACCACATCTCTCTGTCTCGTCCTCCAGCCTCTCTGAAGATCAGTCCTCACAGATCTCAGCTGTTTGTAGGAGAGTCTGTCTCTCTGAGGTGTGAGGAGGACGACAGCTCTGATGGATGGACAGTGACGAGGAACACGACTGCAGGATCCAGGAAAAAGTGTGTAGCTGACTGGGGAAGAAAGGATGGTTCTTCCTGTGTCATCAGCTTCATGAAGTCATGGGACAGTGGAGTTTACTGGTGTGAGTCCACAGGCGGAGCAGCCAGTAGCAGCATCAACATCACTGTCGTCACTGGTAAGATGAGGCTGTTGTAACTCCAGCAGGTCTGAACACTGAGTCTGTCTTTCACCTTTTCACTTTGGCTGAGCCTGAGAGAGACAAAGAGCAGAAGACAGACAGGTGACCTTCAGGAGGCAGCAACACTGGGTGGAGCACTGAGTCTGCCTCCTCAACATGTTGTTCATCTGTCAGTCTGAGATGATGTTCAACATGTAGAGATGATAAATCAGCTCCATGTGCCAAATGTTTCTCCAGAGAGATGGTTGTGATGAAGTGTTGCTGAGTACAGGACAGGACAGTGAGACTGGTTGTGTGAGTCAGAGGATCCATCAAGCTGAGTTTGATGCTGTGAAATCAGACCTTAACCTGCCGATGTTAGCAGCACAACGTTTGTCAACACCATCCATCTTCTTCAGCAACATAAGTACTTTCATACATAGCAGTTACATTAAAACTTTACATGTGTTTAAATTAATGTTTTGTTTTATAATACCACAGCTGGAAAACCTCGACATCTTGTTAAAGTATAATATTGAACCATCATGTGATTTATTCTCCTCTATATAAAGTTTGTGGGTCTCAGGCTGACATAGAACAAGAGGAACAGACCAGACAGGAGCAAGTTCACTTTCTTAGTCTGATCTGGTTTCTCTCTGCAGTGAAATGACTGAATGAATTCATTTGATTTCTGTGTTGTTGATGAGAATCTTTTGTTCATTTTAGAGAAACCTGCTATGACAACACCTCCTCCTTCAACCTCCTCTGTTTTGACCTCATCTCCTCCTGAGCCTTTTCTGTGGTGGACTGTTATTCTGTCCATTCTGCTTGGTGTTGTGGTTTTTCTGATTGCACTGGTTGTTCTGGTTCTACTGGTGAGACGGCTCATCAACAGGAAACCTAAAGGTCAGACACATTCAGACACATTCAGACACATCCCTGCTGGAAAACCAGTGTTGGGCACGTTACTTTTAAAAAGTAATTAGTTATAGTCAGGGGGTGAAGTTAACTTTTTTGGCCACAAGCCACTGTGGCGGGTGGATTTTGAAATCCACCCGCCACAGGGTTTTATACCAGCCAAAATTGCTTTCTCCGAGCCATACATACGGCAATCCTGAAAGTACATTTCTTCTGTTGTGAAGAAACACTTGCTCAGTGTTGTGTTGTCTTAAGGCCCCCACACACCGCCCAGACGTCCAACTGCCTTATCCGACCACTCTATTGCCTCTCGTCTGACCCGTTCGGTACAAAAGTTGCACTGAAACACACCGCTTTGACGTGCTGCCTTCTCCACAGTAGCGTGTTTGTTCTGCGCTTGCGCGAGATGCAATAAGCGGCTGGCGCTCGTGTTGTGAGTTGTAAACGAGAGGCTTATGCACGCAACTCTCTTTACTTTCGATCAAAACGAAACTTAACTATTTCAGACAAAAACAGCTGCATACTAAACATTCAGCGAGGCATTACCAAACGAACACAGATTAATTCGTCCTGAACAGACATAATAACAGCCAGTCTCGTGCCAGTACTGCAAAGCATGAAAGCGAGGAATGATGGAACGGAGTCCATAGAAAAACAAAGCGCACACAGTATTCCGCTCTCCCACACACCGCGCTGATTCGCTAGCACACCGCCAATCAGAACAGCCATTCAGCTGGCTACCCGCCAATGTGGCAGGTAGATTGACAGTTTCACCCGCCAATCACAAAAGTTACCCGCATTTGGCGTGTGGGCGGGTGCCAATTTCATGCCCTGGTTATAGTTACTAGTTACTTCTCCCAAAAAGTAACTGAGTTAGTCATGGAATTACTCCACCATAAAAGTAATTAGTTACCAGGAAAAGTAACTATCACTTTTATTTCTTCCCCCTTTTGAGCTCGGCACTCATTTTAGTGTACTCAGCATCTACATATGTATTTAGAAAATGTCTCTCTGCATGGCGGACCATCACCTGCTCTTCCCGATATTTTGAAGGAGTCTGAGTCAGCTGTTGATAACAGGAGCAAGTTCTCAACAACATACCTGTCTATCATTGCATTCAGTTCACTCTGTGTCACAAGTTTTTGTGAAGCTGTTAGCGGATCTCACGTTAGCTACACCTGGCCTGCTGTCATCATCAACAGCGTCAGCAACGGTGTATTTGGCCAGTGTTAGTTTTGTAGAAGTGTGTGCTGCTGAGAGATGCTTCATTAGATCAGAGTTGCTTCCAACGGACGTGGACAAAGGAGATTAAAGTGGTGTCTTTACTTCCACTTTGAAAATGTTAACTTTCCCTCCAGACTCGTCATTGCTGTAGTTTACCTCTGCTAGTTTGTGTGTGTGAGGCTGTGTGTGCGTGTGGTTTGTGTGTAAACCGAACATTGCCACTGATTGGCTTAAAAACTCTCACTCTATGTTAGAGAGCCAATCATCATCACTTATGCGGTTGTCTCGCCCCTCCCTCCTCCCTCACCGGACGAAAATAAAACAGCCCTGCTGCTTCTATGGCTGAGAGCCGAGTCCGTGACAACAGCTCCAATGATCAGCTTCAGTTTGTAACGCGCCACATTTAATAGTCAGTAACAGTAACAGCGTTGTAACGATGGAAATAGTAAAAAGTTAGATAACCCGTTAATGAAAACAAGTAACGCCATTAGCAACGCCATTTATTCTAACTCCGTTAATCCCAACACTGTGGAAAACTAGGGACTGGTCCCCAGCAAGACCTTCATATGTTGTGTTTTGGTGCTGGTCTATGCTGTGTTTTTTCAGCAGGGATTCAGACACAAAAAAAGACAACATAAATTGTGTTCCTCATTATTTGTCTCAGCCATGTGCTGCAGTTCACTTCTTCAGGATCAGATTTGACCAGAATGTGAAGAAACACCAGTGTTGACGTCTCTGTTCTGTGTTACAGAGATGTCTACTGAAGTTAGCATGCTAACCAGCTAGCCACTAATCTTCTCACAAGCCCCGCCCTACTCCTCTTCTTATTGGTTGCTTTGTTGGTTGTGTACTCTATGCTGGACTCAAACTGTTACTCACAGGAGCAGTCATGATGTCATGCAAGCATTGATATGAACATCTCAGATCTGTAGTGTGTGGCACAAATTATTACACGTTTAAACTGTTACAACTGTTTCCTGAAGTCAAACATTCGTTCAGATTCTCTTTCATCAGTTCAGTTCTGGAGCTTTTGATTTTTGATTTGATTTTGATTAAAATGGAAATTTCTGTATTTTGGTTCATTTCAGCAGCAGAAGAAGAAGGAGGAGGTGATGACATCAGAGACGACATTACATACAGTGATATTAGAATATCATGTCCCCCAGAGCAGCCAAACAGACGGAGCAGAGGTAAAGATGGTTTAATTGATTACATTTTGTGTGTGTATGTTCTTGTTTTGTAACGTGATGTCAGCACATTTATATTTATATAAAATATTTAAGAAAGTGTGCTGGTGGAAATAAAACTAAAGTAAATGTTTGTTACTCCACAAATGTTCAGACTGTAGCTTGTCTGTTTCAGGTGATGATACTGTGTGTTGTGTTAGCGCTCTGTCCGTTTGTTTCCTGTGGTGAATCTGCTAACAGAAGCTAGCGACTCTGTGGTCGTCATGTTTCCTGTTTCTGATAAAAAACACCTCAGCTGAAGGTGGTCCTGCCATGTTTCACCACAGGACTGTTTAAAAAGAAGAAATAATATACATGCATTATAAACTGTTTAATTAATGTAGATAGCAATAAATGTATTTATTCATTATTTTCTCTGCGGTCACATGTTGTTACTGTTCACATTCTTTATGTGACTTTGTATTAAATTGAGAAAAACGAGTGTTTGTATAGTTCAGCTACAATAACAGAACTATTATCAATAATAGTTCTTCATATTTATATTTTGTTATAATTCTTTTTTTCAAGTATATATTTTTAGAGTTTTATATGGCTTTATTGATAGTACAGGTACAGATATGACAGGAAACAGTATGAGAGAGAGGGAGTGACATGCAGCCAAGGGCGCCAGTCAAATTTGGCTCAGTGGTCAATGATGCATGTTTCTGTGGTATGACAAACTCATAACACAAATTTATTTTTGCTTTACACAGACTTTAAACAAATTGTGGTAGTAAGTAAAAGCCATAGCGCTGCTATTGAATATAAGAAGAGGAGTGCTTGGGCTGCCATTTGCAATGAATTCAAGAGAGAGATTTACTGCTGGTGGTGGACCCCCAGCAAGTAAAGACAAGACCAATGAATTGGCTAACTGGTTGACTGGAATAATAGAGGACCAGCAACCTCTGGATGGTATACCAGATGATGACCATTTGGACAGTGGACATAAAGAACTGAGCAAACAATGAAGAGTTGTGAAAAATCCTTGAATCATGTGTTGCTCCTTTCCAACAGGCAACAATGTTTGAAAAATCTAAATTGGGAGTGCATACAGCCTGAACATTGATGGAAAACCAGTTCTTTCGATTCCTGTACTCCTCAGAATCAGGAGTTGATGGGCACTTGATTTCAACATGACACCCATCTATACAGCCAATCACTCCTAGGAAGTTCCCATATTTGTAAAATTGCACTTTATAGTTGGCTTGCTCAGCAGCATCAGGGAACTCCCGGAAGAGCTGGAGGAAGTGTCCGGGTAGAGGGAAGTCTGGGTGTCCCTGCCCAGGCAGCTGCCCCCGCGACCCGGCCCCGGATAAGCGGACGATAAAGCATAGATGGATGGATGGAGGTTCCAGATGCTAAGAATCTCAAAGTGATCAGAACTTGGAGAAAACTGGGTACAGGCCTTCCTCTTTGAGACATGGAGGAAATCGAGGCTCAAGCGAACTAGTTATCTCCAGTACATCTTCCTTGTACATATGAAAGCAGTCTCTCAAAGTTATTTCATCAAAATGATTCAGTGTATTACTCCTATCCATAAGTATTTGTCTAGCTGGCCTCTGTAGCGATTAATGTTGTTCATTTAGATATTCCAAATACTCCATGCTCCCAAACCATCTGTGCTCCCTTTCACAAACAGTATGAAGCCGAAGTTAAACCTGCCTCTTTGCAGGATTAATATAAATTTCAATTTAGTCCTAGAGTAGCTCTAATCCACCCTCTTGCAATTGGCTTTGTTTAATCCAGAACAGACTAAATCTATGACTATTTTAAGATAAGTGTGTGCAAGTGACTTAAAGTTAAGCCAGCTCAAACAGCATTTTAGTCTGGGACTAGGCTTAAGCCTTGTCTGCAAAACAGGGCATATATGTAAGCAAGAACAATAAAGACAGAAAAAAAAATACAAGAAGTGTCCATTGTTTGTCTTAAGTATTGCGCATTAGAGAGAAACAAAGCGTCCAGAGTCCTCCTAATGTCTGACACTAATGTCAGCGAGAGGAGTTGAACAGTTTGATGGCCACAGGCTGGAATGGTTTCCTACTTACAGTTCATGATGTTACAGTGACTTCCTGTTTGTTTGAACAGTTTTTGTTTTATCAGGGTTGACGTCAGAGCCGGAGGTCCTCTACTCGTCACTGAAGTAGATCTTCACACCAGACCAACCAGTGGTGTCCAGCCAGCCTGTGATTGGTCCCCAGAGACATCACACCTCAGCACTGTCATTTGCTTCACTTCTTATTTCAGATGTTGATTTAAATGAGACTTTTGCAGCTACAGAGAGACTGACAGGTCAGAGTAGAGCAAGTTTTTATGGTTTTTTCATGTGTTTTTAAGTGATATTAAAATGGTATAATGTCATAAGTAAGGGCTAAGTCCCTTCAGGACGAAACAGACCCCTCCACTTCGTGTCAGGGTCTGGTTTGTCTTGTCGGGACTTATTTTCCCGATAATGACCGCCGTTCTATACATCATGCAGTGCACTGTCACAGTGGTGAAATATGTGTCAACAATGGTCTATTATATGAAAATAATTCACCATCGAAGGAAGGCCCATTCAAGTGAATGGAGCATTCTACAGCCTTAAGAAGAGCTCTGTAATAAAAGTAAAGATTGAGATTAACTGTTTAAACGTTTGTTCCCAGCACTTGTTTCATTCATATGTTTGTGTTGAACAGAGCCTCCACCTGTTTAGTATCATATCTGACTTCACTGTTATTTAAACTGTATTTGTGCTTATTAGACTGTGTTCTTGTTGTCGCAGCTGTGACTTATTATTTCTCTGCAGCATCAATAAACGTTGCTCTCACTTCTTATTTTCCTGGTGTGCTTCTGTCAGTTCAGCTCAGCTGTCAGATGGAAAACTGGGCCTGTTCTGGTTTGGTTGTGGCTAACCGACACACGCCTCCCTTCAGTGCAGATAAAGAACAAACTAAACCGCAACCGCAGACTATAAAGAGCCAGAGCATCGTTCACAGTCTGCACATCTGATGCCAAGTCAACTTCTGATGACTGCAGCTGAGCTAAAGTCAGATCAACATCAGGTCACAGCACATCTCTCTATAAAAGCAAGGAATCTCTGACTATGTGTGTGTGTGTGTGTGTGTGTGTGTGTGTGTGTGTGTGCCTCAAATATCTCTGCAGATCAGGATCAGACTGACCTGAGATTTTCAACATGGCTGCTGCGTGGTTCAAGGGTGTGCAACATCGCATTTGTTTGGACTACAATGATACTGTTAATAAATTATTTCAATGATGCTTTATGAATTCCACTAGCGTTGCTAATCATAGCCACCGTAGCCACGTGTGCACCAGAGCCAATCACTGGAGAGCCCACCACCACTTAAGAAACAAGCAGATTTAGTCACCATACTCGTCGGCAACTGTAAATACTATCAAACCGCGGCAACACTTACCTGTGGCTTGGGTGCAGTTGCTGGTTCCGGTATGGTTGGGACTGATCCTTGTACGAGGGTCAGTGTCGAGGCAAAGCCAGCTTTGTACTGACCCTCGTTACTGAAGCAGTCCGATGTGAAGTGGTTAACACACACATACAAGCTAACACGAACTGCAGCCAGTACGTTGTCTTAAAATATGAAACACAGCCACTGTCTCTTCTGTTGTTCTGTAGCTTGGACAGAATACAGGCACTGATGTTGATTTATGCAACCAACAACAGAACTATTTGCGTGTCTAACTCTGAGCGACAACATTGCGAAACGCTGCTGTCTCACTTCTGGACACACCGAACTTCACCTCGGGGATGAACGCCCCCCTCTCAGATATCTCCTATCACCATGCAGAGGAGGTCGGACTATGATAATGACTCCTTTCATTACGTAAGGAAAGGAGCTGAATCTGAACAGCCTGTAGGAGCGCCGTGGTACCAGTGGGTGGGCTGCAGAGACCATGCAGGAATCGCTTGTTTTCATCATTCTGAGAGTTGGCAGGCTCAGAGAGGACCAGCTTATATATGTAGAGACCAGAGAAAAGGTGTTTTTCATGATATGGGACCTTTAAAAAGGAGGCAAGAATTATAATTTCATAATAATAATAATAATAATAATAATAATAATAATAATAATAATAATAATAATGACAACACGTATTATTATTATTATTATTATTATTATTATTATCATTATTATTATAAATCATTACAACAAACAAAAATTTCTACCAAACATTTTAAATAGGAATGAATGCCTTTAGAATTAAAATAAAACCATATATGGCGATCAGCAGTTTACATGTCAGCATTAACATAATGTATCGGTATGTTAATTACCCCAAGTAATTAGCTAGCTAATAATGATAATATTGATTACATTGCTGTGGGTTCTGAGGTATCTGGAGGACAACACATTTTGATTTACTTAGCTTAGATTCAATCATGACGGATCTACTCAGTTTGGATTCAATCATGACTCATTGATTTTCATTGTGTGAGTGAAGGTCCAGGGGTTGGCTTCCAACTGTAAGGAGTCAAAGGTTAACAGACGATAAAGTGCTTAGCTTAGTTTGACCTGCATGCCAAATGGTGGAAGATGCCTAACACAGGTCAAACTCCTCTTTTAGTCTATTGGATAATTTGGCAAAGGGACCAATCAGAAGGAGTGGGTGTACTGGAGGAGGGACTCTAAAAGATTCCCTCACAGGAAGAACGAGGGGGTGGCATTTTCTTAGGTCTCCTGAGATTGAAGGCGACGAGTTCTAAGAGGGCAGAGGGCAGAGCATTTTGGCATAGCTTTTCCCATAGATTTGATAATATCAGAAAGTGGCCGCTTCTGATCCGGACGCAGAGCTCAAGATTCTGTTTCAATAAAGATTGCTCTATCACTCCACCCAGCTTTGCCTCCGCAGAATTCTTTTATCATCAAACTACACGCCGACTCATCGGAGGAGAAAAGGCAAGAAACTATAGTTCAATAACAGGTTTACCTCTCCACGGTCCTCTCAGCCGGAGATAAACCAGCCGCTTCTCCTCTTCCTCCACATGGAGGAGGATTTAAAAGGAAATCAGGAATTCCTGAAGCTCAAACAGATCTGACAGTCAAACTTTACTCTTCTTGTCACTTTCACAGACCTGGGCTGCAGAAATAATGACGTACGAGTAGAGGCGGGAACATCTGGTGACTCAACTAGGAAATGCTCCGAAGGGTAGACCGTCCCATTTAACAACAGTTGACGCAGCCTGCAACACGTATCGAAGTACACTCCTTCGGTGAGACCGCAAAGGGCGGGTCCTTGAAGAGTGCAGACCCTGAATTGGGACACAGCAAGTGAGTCACGGCCTCAGAGAGACCTGTGGTTCTGGTTTCTTCTGTATGAGCAGGTTTTAAGTTTCTGCAGTTTATGTTTTAGAGCACGTCATGACAGAATTATGATCTTTATTATTTCAACACATTTCCTTTTTTAGGAAATACACTAAATACTAGTGTAGAGCAGAACTATCTCTTTAAACCCCTCACATTTATCTGGTGACCCTCTGGAGGGGCCAGACCCCGAGGTTGGAGAATTAACTTGCTTCTGTCAGCGGTTTGCTTCTGTCAGCGGAACCAACCAACCAGTGTCATCCAATCATATTGTGTCATCCACCTGTCAATCAATCTGAGCGAGTGGCACAAAGTGAAGACTTCCTGTCAGAGAGACGCAGCCGAGTCAACAACTGGAGGGTATTTATGAGAAACAGGAAACTGGACGACCACAAAGCTGCTCGCTGCCATTAAAACCAGTTGACACGTTCCACCACAAGGACAAACACGCCACTGTCAGCTCGAGCAGAGAGTCGAGAGAAACCTCACAGCTTCAGGTCAGTTTACTGGACTCAAGAGGAAGCTGTCGTTTATGTAGACCATAAAATACTAGAACATGAATGATCTTCAGATTAAAGGTCAGTCTGAGATGCAGAAAATGCTCCGAGGATCTAAAACCATGAACATTGTTCTGTTGTTGGACTTAAAGGAAGTCTTTGTTCTGGTCATCAGTTCTGATGTGCAGTGTTACATAAACAGGGTGTGTCAACACACAGCTGAAGGGAACACGCTGAATGATACTGAAGGATAAAGTCTGTTTAATGTGCAGCTCAACATTTTAGATACAGCAGATGCAAAAGTCTCAGACCACATTGAAAACCTTGAATACTGTCACATAAACCTGGAAACAGTCACAAAGTTTGAGGATCCAGAAAGCAAATCAAAGCGTCAGAAGTCAAAGAGGATCTTTCTCAGCGTCGGATCAGGACTGAAGGTCTCTAAAGAAACTCTTTACAGAAAGTGGATCAGCTGGACTCCATCAGAACATCAACACATCAAGCTGAGTTCACTGAGAGACAGAACAGCAACTTCATCACAGAGACAGAACCGACTCAGTGAACAACACAAGAGTCCAATCAGCAGTCGACCCGTCCAACTAGAAGGTGAGCAGCTCCACAGGAAGAGTTCTGGTGGGAACGCCACAGAGACGAGCCAATCAGAGGTGGAGGAGGGCGGGTCTCACAAGAAGAAGCAGCAGGATCCACAAGAACAGAACCGAGAAGGTGAGCAGCTCCACAGGAAGAGTTCTGGCTCCTACGAAGGAAACGTGACTGAAGAAGGATCAACTCAGAGGTGATGCTCTGTGGTGACAGCAGCCATGACATCATCGTACTCATCAGCCAATCCCTGCTCAGCCTGGGTGGGAGGAGCCATCTCCATGGACACGGGCAGGTCAGTTCCTGCAGGCGGAGAGAGTGAGATCATTTATCAATAGCTGTCAATCATCAACTGATAGATTGATTGATTGATTGATTGATTGATTGATTGATTGATTGATTGATTGTTACCTGTGGACCTGCGTCGATATAAAGACACCATGATGCCAGTGGAGATGCAGTACGGACAGAACACCACCAGGTGGAGGAGCAATCTGAACACCAGATGGTGGGGGGTGGAGTCAGGGGGCGGGGCTGTTGTAGGTTTACCTGTTGAAAAAATCTCACCTAGTCAGGTGAACATGTGGGTGAAATGAGCTGTGATTTCAAAAGCAGTTCGATTCAGTCTGGTTCTGTCCTGTTTCTCTGTCTGTGTTTCCACTGAAGTTCAGTCAGTAAATAATTTTTTTAACCTTCAGTGATGAAAAAACAGAACTCAAACAATTTAGTAATGAACTGAACTGAAGCTGGGTGGGAACGGGTCTACAAGACACCTCCTGACCTGTGACAGTGATCCAGCTGGGTGGAGACTCTCCATCACTGCTGGTGTTACACTTGTACAGTCCTTCATCAGACCCAGAAACATTTCGGATGGTCATGTGACCTGTAGGCTCAGTCCTGATGAAGGAGCCATCTTTATAGAAACCAGCTGAGAGGTTGGAGGTCTTTGTTGTACAAGTGAGAGTGACATCATCTCCCTCCATCACAGGGAGGACAGGACTCTGCAGGATCACTGCTCCACCTCAACACACAGACAAACATGTTATTTCAGTTGTGTGTTCCTGTTGTGAGTGTGAAGGTGATGACAGGATGCAGGTAGCAGCTGTCACAGCTACACAACAGATAACCTCATGTTTCTACAGGTTAGATTAGCCTGTTAGCATGTAGCTACTGGTACATTGAACCCAGTGCTGCAGTGACCGGGGCCATAAAGTTTGTGGTGTCGTCTCGTCCTCTGCTGCAGTAGAACCGGGTCGTTGCAGGGCGGTTCTGAAGGCTCAGCTTAAAAAGACAGAACACAAACAAATCTGCTCTTTCATCATCTTCATCACTCTGACAACAGGACAGCATCAGGTGTTTGGTTGTGCTGGTCAAACTGATGAAGCATAATTCAGAATTTGTCGTCGCTGTTTCACAAAGTTTGTTGAGTCTCTCCTCACTCAACAACTCTTAAATCACCACATTTGTTAAGGGAGTCTGGTGATGTTGTGATCAGTAGAAACAGACAGTGTGTTGACAAACGTGTGCAGCTAACATCAGCAGGTTAAAGTCTGATTTCACAGCATCAAACTCAGCTTGATGGATCCTCTGACTCACACAACCAGTCTCACTGTCCTGTCCTGTACTCAGCAACACTTCATCACAACAATCTCTCTGGAGAAACATTTGGCACATGGAGCTGATTTATCATCTCTACATGTTGAACATCATCTCAGACTGACAGATGAACAACATGTTGAGGAGGCAGACTCAGTGCTCCACCCAGTGTTGTTGCCTCCTGAAGGTCACCTGTCTGTCTTCTGCTCTTTGTCTCTCTCAGGCTCAGCCAAAGTGAAAAGGTGAAAGACAGACTCAGTGTTCAGACCTGCTGGAGTTACAACAGCCTCATCTTACCAGTGACAGTGATGTTGATGCTGCTACTGGCTGCTCCGCCTGTGGACTCACACCAGTAAACTCCACTGTCCCATGACTTCATGAAGCTGATGGTACAGGAAGAACCATCTTTTCTTCCCCAGTCAGCTCCACACTTTTTCCTGGTCTCTTTACTCGTGATCCTCGTCACCATCCATCCATCAGAGCTGTCGTCCTCCTCACAGCTCAGAGAGACAGACTCTCCTACAAACAGCTGAGATCTGTGAGGACTGATTTTCAGAGAGGCTGGAGGACGAGACAGAGAGATGTGGTTACAGATGATAATGGTCACTTTGGACAGAAGTGTCTCTTCTTCCTCTTCCAGTCTCTGTAGACCTTGTTGACCTGCACTGATCTCCTCTGTGTTTCAGGCTCTGAGTCTCCTCATGTTTTAAATGGAACTCTCAGAGTTGGTGTCAAACACACAGCAGATCTGACTTCATGTGTCTCACATGTCAATATTGTTTCTGCACTTTCTCTGTCAGCTGCTGCATCGTGCTGCATCGTGTGCAGTCCTGCTTTCACAATGACATTTTTATAGCAGCACATTTATCTTTAGCGTCCAGTCTGTGGACATCCAGACAGTCTTCACTCTTTTATTGTCTGTGCAAACTGTTTCCCTCCATCAACAGTCCTGAACACTAACTGCTCTATCAGGGACTAAATAACTCTTCATCAGTCACACAGGAAGTGTTCTCACCTTGGTGTGTGCAGCCGCTCAGCAGTGACGTCACAACTAAAGACAAAAGACACTCCGGTTGGTTTGAGAGGAAACACAGAGGAGGACAGTCGTATCAAAGAAACATCATCAGCTCATGTTGTTTTTAAAGCAACAGTGTGAAAAGTGACGTCACAACTAAAGACAAAAGACACTCTGGTTGGTTTGAGAGGAAACACAGAGGAGGA
Source organism: Diplodus puntazzo (assembly GCA_963678695.2). NCBI lineage: Eukaryota > Metazoa > Chordata > Actinopteri > Spariformes > Sparidae > Diplodus > Diplodus puntazzo. The sequence continues at coordinate 28,402,029 of OZ023170.1, forward strand.
CAGTCGTATCAAAGAAACATCATCAGCTCATGTTGTTTTTACAGCAACAGTGTGAAAAGTGACGTCCTGTCAGAGTAACATGGACACTAACGTCTGTTCATGTTCCACAAAGCAAAGTGTGTGTTTCTTCCAGCTGATCTGTGAGTGTACTTACAGAGCAGACGCAGCAGACGTGTTTCCTCCATCCTAACACTGACTCATATGACATCTACACTTCATCACTTCATGGTCACATCAGTCAGACCCTCCTCCTTCCTCTCTGACTTACTCTCACCCTGTTGTGGTTTCCTTTCCACTGACTGCAGGGGTCGAGCTGCAGATGATAAAAGGTGTGTCGGAGTTCTTTTGTTGTTTCCTGTTTTTTTTAAATCTGTATTTCTTTCTTTGAGATTTTGTGTTGACTTGAGTTCCATAACAGCATGCAAACAATATTTTCCAGATTTTACCCTCCAAGATTTCATGCATCTTTCTGATGAGCCCATTTATACAATATCCCAATGTAGGATGCAGACTTTATTTATAGTGAGGTAAAGTAATCAGAATGGGTTAAAAGTATGAAGACAATTACATGGAATCCGAATGGTTTGTCAACCCTTCAAAGAAACAAGTGTTTGTTACCTTAAGTCTCAAAATGCAGATGTTGCATTTCTTCAGAAAGTATATTTGATTGATAAGGAGGATGCTGAACTTCAACGTGGGGTTGTAACATTAATCCATAAGAAGCTAAACTACATGCATATGTATATACATAAGGGCTGTGACGATCAACTGAAATCGTGACACTTCGATCTATGAACCTGTCTCGTGCTGTAAAAAGGCAGACTCGCAACACAACTTCCAGTCCAGATCCAGCACTATGAGCTATGAGTAACACCATATTAACACCGCAGTGGTCTTTCGCCAATTCTCTGCCATTGGATCTCTGCCGTTCACACAGAGCAGAGTTCAGAGTTATATATATATATATATATATATATATATATATGGAGGCTGATAAACCCCAGAGAAAGGGAATTTATGTTTTTCTAGTGCTCATAAGTCACATTTACTTAGCCTGTCCACCCACACAGACCTCATAGCTTCACCTGTCCTCCTGTTGTTTCGTCTGTATATAGCAGCTTATATTTTGAAGTGACTATCATGTCATCATGTTTGTCAGAGAGATTTACTGTCTAAAGCATTTGGGTTAATGTTACGTTTTTAAAAAATGACTGAATTGTAGATGGTGTTATAGTGATGCAGGAGCTGTTTTTAATGAAACAGGTCAGATTGAAGCTGTGCTTTATGTGTCAGTTCAACGTATATATAAGTGTTTTTTATTACACATGTCATATGACCTCTACACCAGTGCTAGGCACAATGAGGCAATAAAGTGGGTTTGTGGGTATTTTGGAGGAGTCTAATTCCAGGAAAATTATGAGGCTTGTTGGCTAAATATGGTCGTAGAGGGAGGAACAGACGAGGGAGGTGATTTCTGTCCAAACAGTGAGGTTGCGTTTCAGTCTGTGTGTTGTTTCACAGATTGACTGTGATCCAATCAGATCAAACAATGGTGGACTCATTAAAGAGTCACTCTGACTTTATTGAAATTTGATGTGCATAATTCATCAGGTTTGTATTTAAAGAGGTGAAACATGAGATTTAAGATTTCAAGTGTTTCCCCATCAATGATCCAACTGTATGTGTTTTATCTGATGGAGTCAAAGTGCTGCAGCACAGAGTAAAGAAGTCATCAGTCCTCAGTAATATTACAGGGATTTATACCTGCTCACTGTGTTTTACCACATAATTAAACATGTGTGTTAAAGGGTCAGTACGTATATTATTACGGTTTGGGCTTATTTTCCAAAATCCCTCAAGCCTAATGGCAGGAGCCTAATGGGGGAGACTAGTCGCATTCAAGTTGAACTCCAGCTGACCTCCTGCAACAGTGAGATCTGCTGGCGACTGCATGGGATACAAACGCTGCTATGAAGTTGGACTCTCTCTGTATGTGATGGGAACAGAAATGTTGCACTGGAGACTCGGGTGAGACCCAAAAGCGGACTCGAGGCGAGAGCAGGTTTGTAAGATTCTTTATTGGAGACCGAAGAGCAGTCAGATGGGGGAGCGAGCTGGGAGCGACTGGAGAGCGAAGTGGTGGCTCCGAGGGGGAGCAGACCGGGCGGTGCGCCGGCAGCCGGGCTGGAGCAGTGGCGTGTCGGTCGGAGGAGCGCTGGGCTGGTGCGGTGCTGCAGAGGTGCGGCGGTTCGCTGGAGCGGAGTGGTGGACAGCCGGGCACTGAGGTGGACACAAATTGGTGTTAGTCTTTTACAGGAAACGCTTAAGTTCTCTAGGTAACACAGGGACTGAGCCATATACCACGTGTGGTTCACGAAATCATCTGGCAGCAGGCGGTGCGATGACCAAGGCTTATGAGCGGGCGCTGATTGTAGATCTGCTGCCGGTGTGTGAGATGGTCCGGAGGCTGCAGCTCCGCCCAGCTCTCTAATGCACCTCTGCAGGCAGACAAACACACGAGCACAAAAACACAACACCCACACACATACACTGCAGCCCTGTGATCGTAACAAGAAAGGGCTAATAAGAGTGGATAGTACAGATAGCACTGGAGATGAACCTGTGTTGTCTACATGAAAGACACAGCATTTAGCCATTTCTCTATCATCACCACAAGTAGGGTGACAGATTGTTTTACCTAAAACTCCCTGTTAATTGTGCACTATATATGGTACTCCGTGTGAGGCAGCGCCCAATATAATGGTGCTCCATGTTAGGCAGTGTACTGTTGGCAATCATTTATAACTGTGCAAGATTAATTTCTGCATATTTTGGCTGCTAAATTTTGAGATTCATATCTTGAACCCTTTAGCCAAAAGCCTATGTTTAACCACTATTTTAATACAAAAAAACATTTATGTGTAACATTTGTGTAAACACAAACATTTGCAGTGTGGTGCAAATTGATTCATCAATCAAACTTATAACCAATCCTTTCCTAAATAGATGTATAACATTTTTCTAAAGACAGTTACATCTTTTATTTTGGCATTTTACCTTATTTATGGTCAGTCTAATTTTAATCTCCAGTAAACGGTCTTCTTTCTTATATTCACTCATACACTATACAGTATATAGTACACACTCACATTGTCCTTAACAGAGACCTCTATGTTGAGTAAAATGCACTGTACTGAAGAGCCTTCCCAGAAAACACAACAAAAAACAAGCTCCCAAATATTTTGATCACCAGCAGCCACTGCAAATATGTGCATGAGTATGTTTGTGTGTGTTATATGTGTGTATTGTGTGTGTGTGTGTGTGTGTGTGTGTGTGTGTGTTTGTGTGCAATCATTTAAAAACGTCAATACATACTGTGGGAAAATAAGATACCGTTTACCTGAAGGGGAAACGCAGATATTTGCATGTGGTTTGGCCTCTCATTTACACATTTTATCACAGAATTTGATTATTTCTAAAAACTCAGGCTACTGAAAGTATATTCTGATTTACAGGATGACAGAGGTAGTTATCCATAAACCCCTCTATAATTAGTTTTCCATCCAATGGCAACAAAATGAAAAAAAGTGTTTTGAGCCTGGCTTTATCACATGATCTGACTTTTCTTTAAATATATGCAAATTAGCTTTTTAGCCTTTAGCCACTCATATTCCATGCAACCTTCACTGCACTTCATGATCCTCTTAGAGTGCTATCAATGTCATAAATGAGTTCCTCCACTCCACTTTAGCATATTTAGGCAGGTGAACTGTGGTTTTGCAGGGCAGCTGGACAGACTCCACCCCTGAATCCACCTTCACCTGGTAGACTGTCTCATTCTTCTCTTATCATGCCAGACCTCACTGTATCAACAGTCAGGGAGCTACTAGAGTAAAGATGGTGCCCATGTGCATGATGGGTAGTGTAGTAGTAGTGACATACCTGACATGAAATAGTGTCTAAAATGTACTGAAAGAACTCCAGAAACAAGAAGAAGAAGTCCAACAGCCAGGAGAAAAAGGAGAGCTGTGGCCCAGAATGGGAATCATTCTGTTGGAACCAGAAACATGAAGAACATGACCTCTGACCTCTGATCTCTATCTACGGGAGGTTTTAGGGTAGTTGCTGACCTTTGACCTGCAGCTGTGTTGGTCTTTAAGTTCGTCTCCTTCCTGCTGACGCTGGTGGATGGTTGAAGGATTGAGATCGTAGAGGCTCCACACCACTGAGGGGTAGTTCAGATCAAAGCTCTGAGACTTACAGGGCAGCAGGACAAACGGGTCCCCCTCATATACCTCCACAGCTGAGGCATGCTGGGAACCTGTGAGGTCACACAGACAGAGAGGGTCAATGACAGCAGCCTTTTTTCTAGAGATGCACCGATCCAGTTTTTTCCGATCCAATCCGATACCGATACCTGGACTGAGCGTATCGGCCGATACCCGATAGCGATCCGATACCGTTGTTGAATTAATGTATACTGTATACCTTCCACCATGTGAAAGGGACTAAAGGCACCAGACTTTCCTAACTAAGACAAAATAATCAAACAGTTACCGAACATTGTAAACATGTGTAACATTAATAATAATAATAATAATAATAATAATAATAATAATAGTAATAAATATAGCTGCAAGCGGCAATCCGCGGGTTCTAACCTCTTTTGCCCCAAACCGGCCACCCTGACCCTCATCCCCTGCAGTCGATGACATCGGCCGCCGTGTCCCTCAAAGATCTGTGCAACACACAGGCATGATAAGCCCCAGATTTCTTCAAATTGGCTTTTCGGCTACATGCTAATGGCATTTATAGCGCCCCCTATAGGCTGAGCTCAACATGCTCTGTTAGGCAGATTCCCAGTCCTGTTTCGAACCTACGCACCAAGTTTTGTGATGATAGGACAAAGGGTGTGGGAATTATGGCCAATAATTCCTAAGCCCCGCCCATTGTGACAATACATTGGTCCGTGGCGGCCATGTTTTTTGACCAATCTGGTTCATTTATAGTAGAAATGTGTCTTGTCACCCCCCGAAGCCATATACCAAATTTGGTGTTGATAGAGTCAATATTTCAAAGGTTCTATTCATTTTACTGTTTTTCACATTATGCTAATTAGCAAAACATCTGTAATAGCGGCTGTCTTAGTGCAATACGCTTTTTTTAGAGGACCATCAGGAGGACATCTATGAAAAATTTCAAGTCAATAGCACTTATGGCTTGGCAGGGAGAGCCTTTCGAAGTTCACCCCCTATGTTATAGCGCCCCCATCTGACGGATCAGGATGAAATTTTCGGAGCAGCATGTGGACGTCATTTACACTCAACGTACCAAGTTTTGTGTGTCTGGGTCCTTCCAGCTCGCCATAAATGAATAAAACGTAAACAATGATGGTTAATGACGAATAGGCCACGCCCACTTTCACCAATCAACATGGCACTCAAGATATTAGTTAATACTCGCCCCTAGAGCATGCATACCAAATTTGGTGGAATTCCGTCCAATGGTCTTTGAGATACGCATGTGTAGCATTTATAGCGCCCCCTATAGGTTGAGCTCCACATGCTTTAGTTGGCAGATTCCCAGTACAGTTGTGAACCTACCCACCAAGTTTTGTGATGATAGGGCAAAGGGTGTGGGAGTTATGGCCAATCATGTCTAAGCCCCGCCCATTGCGACAATACATTGGTTCGTGGCGGCCATGTTTTTCGACCAATCTGGCTCATTTATAGTAGAAATATGTCTTTCCATCTCCCGAAGCGGTATTCCAAATTTGGTATCGATACAGTCAATCTTTCAAAAGTTCTATTCATTTGACTGTTTTTCACATTATGCTAATTAGCAAAAAATCTAAGTAGGCGGAGCTTCATGGTCCAAGAAGCTTTTTTGTAGAGCACATGGAGTTGGACTTGTGTGTCAAATTTCAAGTCAATCGGACGTATGGTGTGAGGGGCCTGGCCTTCCCAAAAACGCATTTTCAAGCCTTAGTTACAGCGCCACCATCTGGCTGACTGGGCTCATATTTTAATAAAAGTTGATGCAGATCATTTCCAATCATTGAGCCAAGTTTCAAGTTTCTGGCCCATTCCAGCTCACGGGAATTTGAGCTCAAGCGGCAGACAACAAATAATAATAATAATAATAATAATAAACCAGCACAATCTTAGAAGGTTTCTACCCCTTCGGGGTTAGAACCCTAATAATACATTTAATTTATACAGCGCCTGTCAGGGTACCCAAGGACACACGTAACAAAGTGGAACAAGCTAGAATGAATGTATGTAGCGCCTGTCAGTCAGCACGGAGGGAACACTAGCACCGAAGTCAGTAGCGCCGTCCGTAAACAAACTAGCGTCTGGAGGCTCGTGCACACAGCGGGGCGACCATCCAGCATTGCTGCAAACCGGGGAGACCGCAGTAGCAGAGGAGGAGACAAAGCAGCCCAGTGAATAACCCTGAGGTTGTGGTGGAGGGAGGACCAACGGAGCAACGATGGACAGCCCACATAGTATTGAGTACGTCGGTTTGAAAGTTAGCGTTGTTAGGCTAACAGCTTTGAAATGTGACGTGATTACGTGAAACGTCCTGCAAACAGGAATACAAAATAAAACATAGCAGCCGAACCTGAGAATAAACTAATAAAGAGTTGGTCAAACAACAACTTGCGCTCTTCCAGCATGCGACACTGATGTTGACGAATGACGTAGGATGTGCTGCGACGGCGAAAAAAAAAATAATTGGATCGGCCGGTGGATCTGTTTCATTTTACCGATCTCCGATCCAGCCGTTTTGTCAATATCGGAGCCGATATCCGATCTTAACATCGGATCGGTGCACCCCTACTTATTTCATGTCATGAGTGAATGTGGTCCTCTGCAGTGTGTGCAGACTGTAAACTGTGCTGCTAAAGCTCAACTCAGACTCTGTGTGAATGAAGGCCAACATTTACATCCACATGTGACACTGCTGTCAGCAAAGCATCAATACTATGTTTGTGAACAGAAGCCATCAGAATGTGAGTGAGCTGCAGGGATCTAATCCTGAAGAACAGAAGTGAGGACAGTGTGACTGTACAGCAGGCATGGATTGGCCATCGGGCATACCGGGCAATGCCCGTGGGCCAACGTAAATTTTTGTGCCGGGCTGTCATAATTTAATCAAAAAAGTATAGTATAAATCATTTTTATCAACTGCAACGGCCCATTGGTTGATTTTCTTGAAGGACACTGGGCTTATCCAATGAAATCTCTCAGCCCTCCTCCTATTTTTGTATTTAAATTAAAAAGAGCACAATTAAGAGGCGGCGGCCCATTGGTCCATATTCAATATAGACAGCGGACTGAACCAATCAGGATATAGTACACCAGTGGACCCACCCCTTCTCTGCGCTGTTTCCTGTAACTTCTGCTAGTTTCAAAGTGTTGAACACAAGGAGTGGAAACATGGAGCTACCAAAGAGAGAGAAATTCGGTGCGGAGAAACTGCGTGCTAAGAGAGTGAAGAATTTCACTGTAGATGCTGCAAAATGTGCTAAGATCACAGACATGTTCGCTGGAGGGGCTGCTGTAGCCTCAACGTCCTCTGAGACAGAAATGATCCAACAGGCTGAAGATGAAGACAGCAGCAGCGGGCAGGAGAGGAGCAGCCAGAGATGCTGCTGACTGACAGGGACATTGTAGTACAACCGGCAAGCAGGTAGTAACATTAGGATACTACAGGGACTGTGAGGTGATGGAGGTAACGTTAGCTCTATTACATGTAGAGTTCTCAACTGGTCAAACAAACCCGACCGGACCCCTGGGGGGGACAATTCATGCTGGTGTGTTGGGCTGCGTCAGGTTCAGGCTTAAAAACTTAATTTTCAGACCCTTTGAGAACTCTAATTACATGAGAATGATGAGCAATGGCGATTGTATCAATATTAATTGGTGTTGCATACTTCGCAAAATCTGGCAGCCATGGCACCTTATTCTGATCAAATAGCAAACAGTCAAGGCCGAGAAGTGTTGGATGAGCATCAAGTGTCCATTTCAGGCTATATCATAGCATTTTAGATATTTAGGTTAAAGGTGTGTTGAAATGCTGCATAGTAGTTTGAATTTGTAGCAACCCTCTATGCTGTGGTTAAACATGTATTTTTTTAAAGATGATTTTAAAATTGCTAAATGATAAATAAGAGCTTTGCAATTTAAGCATTACTAAAGTAAGTGTAAAAAAAACATAAAAGTAATATTAGCAAAATGTATGCCCACGTTGAATAAGAGTTAGACAGTGTCAAATGCTTTCAAGACAAGTTGCTTTGCATGAGATCATAAAGCAGACTGTTTTTAACCTGATATTACAATGTTATAGCTTTTTAAAGGAGGAAGCACCGTTTAACCTGAAGAATTAGAACTGAGCTGCCATATCAGGGGAATTCAGAAAATACATATTAGAGATGATTTCAATAAAAAGGATAAAAGAATCAATTGAACTACACAGAGCAGACAAAAGTGGTGGAGTTAACAATAGACGCTCAACTTCTGAGATTTAGGATGTTGATGATACATTATGCTTGAAATAGAATATATCTAAGGAGGTAGAACTATGTGTTGAGTAAATGTTGCTTTCCAGAATGATTATTTGATAGACTTCTAAAGCAATGATAAACTGTACATTTCTTAAAATCCTAAAGGCAAAAAGTCATGGGTTTTTTCGAGTGTGCTCCACTAATTATGAGGGGCCGGTCTAAGCCAAAAATGCCAGGGCCGATTTTTGTCCCAGTCCACCTCTGCTGCAGTCTTCTACATTCATCAGGGTTTAAAGACACAGTGAAGATCTGCTGCCTTTAATCTGTTCGTCATGTGTTACTGTGAAGAAATCATGGTCCTGTAGCTGAAACACAGTGATGAAGTGAAGATGACACAGATCCACATTAAAGACATGACGTTGGACCGAGGTGACATCAGATCAGAGGGAGGAAGGTTATCTTACCGTGCACGAGGATCACAAACACCACAAACATCTTCATCTTCCTGTCACAGCTACAACAAGCACAAAGTCCTCTTTACTGAGCTTCACTTCAGAAACACATGGAGGACATCAGTTCACAGCCAGTCGTCACTTTGCTGCTGCTGACCGTCCACTGACACCAGGACTGAACTGAAGTTTGAGCTATGAGCTGTTTCCAGTGAAGCAGCTGCTAGAATGTAAACAAACATTTCCAACATGTCACCAAAACGTCTTGTTACTTTTGTGGACATTATCTTTTATATCTCACACAGTCAGGAAGCTGAACCTGCAGTCATGCTGATTCTCTGAGAACCAAACATCTTCATCATTCTGCAGAGAGGAGAAGCATTCAGGAAAACAGCTGACAGAGCAACACGAGCTGTTTCTCTTCACTCTGCTTCATCTGAAGGAAACATTTGAATGTGACGACAGAAACAGACCACACAGATTAATGTCATTAAACAAAGTTGACAGTTTTTATCCGCACACTCAGTGTTGGAAAAAAAATACCCACAAGTCATACTGGAGTAAAAGTAAAGATATAGACGTGAAATATTACTCTGGTGAAAGTGAAAGTCACCCGTATGAATAGTGCTTTATTGAAAGTTTGAAGAATCTGATATGAAACAAACAAAAGTATCAAAAGTACACCTGAAACTAATGATGCATATATTTACACTTACAGACTATAAATATGACATAATATCAGTTGATCAAATTATCAGCGATATAGCACTAAAATGACTAATATGTTCCTACCTCACACAGTCTTACATAATAAAACACCAAAGCTCATCAATACTGCATCCCGTCATCCCTCCTGCACAGGCAGCCAACACATATTATCACTAAAAGGCTCCTTGATCCAGTTCCTAAATGATCTGTCAGTGGGTGATGTCATTGTCCTCAGAAATAACCACTCACCCGAATACAACCAGCATCCGTCTTTTCATGGTCGAGTGAATCCCACGAATAAAGATGGAGTCTTTACTGTGATGGTGAAGAACGTCACCATCAACGGATCTGGAACATACGAGTGTGTAATAGGACGGAGAGACGGAGCGCCGCTTGTTTCCATCAGGAGCATCAGCCTGACAGTTACAGGTGAGTCGTAGAGTTCAGAGTGTCTCTCTAAACTAAAACTGGGCTTCAGATTTATAAAGCTGTGTGTACACCTGACTCTGTTTGATATAAATCTCAACAAGTGTCTGTTGAGACCATGTTGTGGATGGTGAGCAGTAGTTTCCCTGGTAAACAAACCGACCTGTGGCTGTCTCAGCTGCATCGTCTCTGGGCTCGTTCAGTAGAGCAGACCGGAGTTACAGTGTCAGATTGAGTCAGGCAGAGAACTCAACCCATGAAGTCTGAGTCATGGGATCAGAGTGCAGGGGATGATGTGACACTGAAGAGGAAATGCTACCTGCTGACACCTCTTTCTGCTCTGCAGGTCTCACAGCTGGACACACCGAGGACGGAGGAAACGAGGAGGGAGGAAGTGAGAACCTGCATGGTCGTTCTGGGCTAATGGTTCTGATAGCAGCTGTTTTTGCGGTGATTCTTGTTTCGTGTATCATTTTTTCAACCCTGGCATATAAAAGACTAATGAAGAAGAAATCTGAACACCTTGCTGCTGATGATCAAATATCAGTTATCATCCTCAGAACTTGTCGAGGTTCAGTGTCAATCTGATGTCACGTCCTTTTTATTTTGCTTGTCAAACATCATATAATCCGCTCGCTCCTTTATCTGATGTACTTTAACAATTTCTTGAAATGTGTTCTTGTGTATATTTATTGTGTCACATCTGAGACGCTTGAACTGCTGTAAATAAATGAATATCACTGATGCATAATCAATAAAGTAGATCTTATATTAACATGTCTTTGTCTCTGTTCTGATACTTTCATAATAAATTGTACATGAACTGTTGATCCAGGTGTAATTTACCTGAACCTGGTTCATGTGTCACATGTTCACCAGCTGATTGTATCAAACTGTCAGAGAGTTTTTAATGAATATGAGACAAAATGCTCCTTATTGATCCCACAGTGAGACCACAGAGTGAAGAGGTGCATCATGGGACTTGTGTTTGCTTCACCTGGTTGTAAAGGTGTTTTCTGGAGTGCAGATCAGCTCAGAGTTTCCCAGCAGCACCTGGATGTGTCCTGACAGGATTTATCTGGAGATAAAGAGGCTCACAGAGGCAGCGAAGCAGCTTTTCACGTTTAAATGATGAACTCAGGACTTATTACTGTATGTAGTCGTGTTTCTCAGACCTCGTCCACACCCACATGAGTCAGAGGTATCGATATAAACCTCTACCGTCAGACCACGACAGCCAATCAGAAGCCTGCAAACAAAGAGAGACGAGCCTGTGGACACATGAACAGTGAGAAGGTCATTTCTGAATAGTTTCACTCAGTGTTGGATGTTTCCTGGAAGCGGCTGTGACTCTGCAGCTCTTCTGTTCAGATGGTTAAATCTTCATGTCTGTGATTCTCTGTGGCTCAAAGTTCAGACTGAAGATCATCAGCAGTGAAACACTGTGATGCTGCTGTGCTGCCACCTGCTGGCTGTCTGACTGCACTGACATGATCATTTACCCAACATGCACCTCACACAGACAGAGAACAGACAGGAAACCTAGAAAAGATGGAGGGTGATGTTACTGAGTGTTTCCTGTGGGACTGACAGCTGGATTACAGTCTGTGGGAGATCATGGAGAGACATTAAACCCAACACATCTACGTCGTCTGATTCTGATGAAAAAACTCCTCCAGGAAATGAAGGAACACATCAGAGAGGAGGTTCATGATTGACTGCTTCCCCCAGATGATCCACAGGGTGGATGATGTCCTGATCAGGAGGCAGGTGGAGGTGTCTCTTCATCAGAGGTCAGACGGTGTAAATATGTTGGTTGGTAGATGAGTTAAGTCCACATTAACCCTCCGAGAACCACGACAAGGACAGGTACAGTACTGAGGTGATTTATGGAATATCATGGTTGATAAATACATGTTGAGGTGTAACGTACAAACTGTGCTGTTGGCTGTTTTGTGTCCAGGTGCAGTGAGGACATCACCTGGTCTCAGACTCGTGCTGGCTGGCAGCCTGCAGACACTCGCTGTACTTCAGCCTCTTCCTGACCACATTTCAGTGGTTGGAACAGAGTGAGTGCGTCAGACAGACTCAGACACGCAGGTACAGAAGCAGCTTCCTGCTGTCAGCTACAGGAAGATCCAGCTTTCAGACTGAAGATCATCATCCAGTCGGCTCAGTAGCTTCACACTCACATCTGCTGGAGAGACGAGCGCTCACTTTGAGACACGACTGTCAACCGCATCATCCGAGGATGGAGGAAACACGTCTGCTGCGTCTGCTCTGTAAGTACACTCACACATCAGCTGGAGGAAACACACACTTTGTTTTGTGGAACATGAACAGACGTTAGTGTCCATGTTACTCTGACAGGACGTCACTTTTCACACTGTTGCTTTAGAAAAAACATGAGCTGATGATGTTTCTTTGATACGACTGTCCTCCTCTGTGTTTCCTCTCAAACCAACCGGAGTGTCTTTTGTCTTTAGTTGTGACGTCACTGCTGAGCGGCTGCACACACCAAGGTGAGAACACTTCCTGTGTGTGTTTGTGTGGGAACTTTCTGCACCAACAAGGAGATTCATGATTATCAAACACCTACAACGATAGATTTCACCTGTTCTTAATCCGCCTGATCCTACAGGCTCATATAATAAACTTTTTAACAAGCACATCCTCTTCCTGTCGGCCTCCAGCCTCTCTGAAGATCAGTCCTCACAGCTCTCAGCTCTTCAGCTGGCAGTCCGTCTCTCTGAGGTGTGAGGGGGACGACAGCTCTGATGGATGGACGGTGAGGAGGAACACGACTGAAGGAACCAGGACTCAGTGTAAAGACTGGGGAGAACCAGCTGGTTCTGTCTGTAACATCAGCTACACCTTCCCATCTGACAGTGGAGTTTACTGGTGTGAGTCCACAGGCGGAGCAGCCAGTAGCAGCATCAACATCACTGTCACTGGTAAGATGAGGCTGTGCAGTCGGTGCTGATGAAGCTGTGTAGGTGGATGAAATGCTGTAGTTTGTCTGTGTGTTGAGGTGGAGCAGTGATCCTGCAGAGTCCTGTCCTCCCTGTGATGGAGGGAGATGATGTCACTCTCACCTGTACAACAAAGACCTCCATCCTCTCAGCTGGTTTCTATAAAGATGGCTCCTTCATCAGGACTGAGCCTACAGGTCACATGACCCTCCACCATGTTTCCAGGTCTGATGAAGGACTCTACAAGTGTAACACCAGCAGTGATGGAGAGTCTCCACCCAGCTGGATCACTGTCACAGGTCAGGAGGTTCCCTTTGATTCCACGACTCATTTCATCCACATGTTCACCTGACCAGGTGAGATTCTCTCTGCAGGTAAACCTACAGCCATAACCCCGCCCTCTTCTGTAGCCCCCCCCCCTCACTCCACCCCCCTCTTTCTCGTGCTCCTCCACCTGGTGGTGTTCTGTCCGTACTGCATCTCCACTGTCATCATAGTGTCTTTATATCGACGCAGGTCCACAGGTAACAATCAATCAATCAATCAAGCAAGCAATCAATCAATCAATCAATCAATCAATTAATCAGCTGTTGATAGATGATCTGACTCTATCCCTGCAGGAAATGACCTGCCCGTCTCCATGGAGATGGCTCCTCCCACCCAGGCTGAGCAGGGATTGGCTGATGAGTACGATGATGTCATGGCTGCTGTCACCACAGAGCATCACCTCTGAGTTGATCCAACGTGTTCTCCTTCTTCTTCAGTCACGTTTCCTTCGTAGGAGCCAGAACTCTTCCTGTGGAGCTGCTCACCTTCTCGGTTCTGTTCTTGTGGATCCTGCTGCTTCTTCTTGTGAGACCTGCCCTCCTCCACCTCTGATTGGCTTGTCTCTATCGATTCCCCGCAGTGAAACCACGCCCACTTCCAGGTGACGGAGGCCTCGATGTCCTCGTGGTTCTGTCGTCTCCGTTCAGTTTAAAACCTTCAGACTGGCTGTTTGACCTCCACTTATTGTCGTCATGTTGCACTGAGTCCTTCTGCTGGTCCACTGTGGTCCAAACAGAACCATCTGGGTCTTTACCAAGAACACAGATGGTAACACAGATGATGATGATGTGAGTTGTCTGTTTGTTGCCCTGCAGTCTGTTAACTGAAGCTCTGCGGTATAAATATCAAAATACTTAATGAATGTGCAGATTTACGAGGCTGTTTGTTTGATGATTTTAGCCACTTTGCACATGTCCTGCTTCTCAAACTGACAGAATGCTTTTGTAATATTTCTTTCCACTCTGCACAGCAGCAGCTTCCTGTTGCCTCACGCGAGGCGTCTGATCTACCTGACGGTGATGTTTTTGTTCTCGTGGTTGAAGGTGTGAACTTCTCTTGTTAACAGAGAGAAGCTTTGTAGTCATCAACTTTCCTGTTTCCTGTTTCCATCTTTACGTGTTGTAAAGACAGAAGAGAGAAATCTCTGTCTGATGTTTCAACTCACCTCCAGACTGTCGCTGATAAAATGATGCTGGATCCATAATAAACTCTGTTTGTTATTGTTAGTGTGTTATACAACCGTTCATGCATTAATTATATATTTTCTTTTTTTCAATGTTTCAACTATTAAAAAAGCGAAAAAATCAATAACTTAATTTTCCTGCAGTATTTGATATTTTGAAGGCGTTATGTAGACGTGGTCATCGTGCAACCACAATATAAAGTGAGTGTTTAATAGTTTCAACTGATTTTTCAGCTAAATGAGAAGTATTTAGAAGTATTCAGTCAAATAAATATTTTTATTTGACTGAAGAGACATCTGTAAACTCCAGAGGACGTCAGATTCTGACTGTTGGACCTTTTTGAATAAAAAGGGAAGTTGTGTAAAGATTTCAAAGAAAACTAAGGCATTAAATAATAAGTCACAGAGAGGTAGAACACCCTACAGAGCACCATTTTGAATTCATGATGCCACGTCTTAGATGAATAATGTAAACATGGACCAGGCTTCGCCACCTGCTGGTCAGAACACGGTTCTCCAGTAGAACCTCCACAACTCTCTGTCTGGTGTCGAGGGTTAAAGGATGATTTAAGAGTGAAAAATAAACACGTCTCATGTTATTAATGAGAAACTTCTGTTTAACAAAAAATCATGAGTTTCTTATTGTATTATGAATATTTATAAAAGTATTAATATTAATAAAGAAATCAAAACAATAGTAAAGGTTTAAAACAAACATGATAGTTAGACTCAATATTATAAACAAATGAAGGAACTCAAGGTTTTCTATAGTCAAGTTTCTTCTAAGTCTCGTAGTCTAACAAATACTGTATTATTATTGCTTTTGTCTACATTTATATATTCTGTTAATGTTAATAAGCATCTTATATGGACTTACAGGGTCTTATTAACTATTAATAAACACTTGTTCAGTGTTACATGAGTCACACTGTTGCATTCACAGTATTTATTTAACATTCACAGCTACTGAACCATCAAGAAAACAAAGACACATTAAAACATCAAACTATTAAAAAAACATTCAGAGTCAGAGACAAAAACATGAAGCCCGACACAGTCATTTCACTACAAAACATAAACTTTGACAAACAGTATAAGAGAATAAGTTCAGCTCAGAAATGATGCTCGGTGATGACGTCGTCATACGGCTGGTCCGCCTCCTCGCCATCCTCCCTTAAAACCGCCGGCTTCCTTCCTGCAGAGTGAGTCATTATTGGGTCAGTCATCAGAATAATGGTTTTTAGTCCCAGAGTTGCTTCCTCTCAATCTCTGACTCTCTCCTGGAAGTTGTAGCAACGAGCGACCAAATGAATCGAGCGTTAGCTTGAAGAAACTTGTTGATTTCCCTGGTTGGAACTTTTACACAATAACCCAACTCAACACCATATATCTAAATGTTTTAAGACATTTTAAGTGATATAATATTCCCTTAAATAATAGATGAACTCAAGTATTGCTAATTAGCTTATTAGCTGCATCAAGCAAATAATAACATCGATTAAAAATAAAAATAAAAAATCGTTTTGGATGCTGAGCGTTTTAATGTTTATGTCTACCTTGTGTTTGTGTGTATGTATGAATATGCTGCTGCCTGTCTTGGCCAGGACACTCTCGTAAAAGAGATTTTTAATCTCAATGAGTCTTTTCTGGTTAATAAAGGTTAAATAAAAAAAAAATGTAGAACAAGCGCATGAAAATCTGTCCATTATCGAGGCAGCGGTGAATGTACAACTCATGATTTCAGTCTGCGATCAGTCCCGTCAGCGTCAGCTGTATTTTTGGTGATAATAAGCTAATGTTAGCATGCTACCATGCTAAAATAACATGGGGAACACAGTAAACATTAAAGATGGAGATGGAGATGTTAGCATCGTTATTGAAGCATGCTAGCATAATGTTTCGAGCATTTAGTCTGAGAACCAAAGATGTTTTATTAAAACCTCGTCACTGTGTTGGAGGTGTTGGGTGAACAGAGAGAAAATAATTTAATCGTGCTTCTAGACTTTCCACATTTTATTAGACCGAATGGCTCAATTTCTGTAATTTCTCTGGACCGGGTGTTTGGGTATTTAACACAGTGTCCAGGTTCAATGTAACGTCCCTGGTATGAGGAGGTGAGTGTTACCTGTGAGCATCTGACGAAGTAACGGCACCATGAAGTAAGTGGAGATGCAGTACGGAGCGATCTTCAGAAAGTAGCAGATCCCTTTCAGCACAGACAGCCATGTGAACGAGGCCGGGTCCTGAGGATCTAGACAAACAAACACACCTGGTCAGGTAACGTCGTCAAAGACATTATGAGACACAGTTCAGCAAACATGAAAGAAGAAAGACTCTCTGTGCCGACTTTTAGATGCGACAAACAATCACAGCGTTGGACAACAATTAACAGGCAGAATTACAGCAGTGTTAGATTTCATCTGGGTCCATTCAACTGGAGTCTGGTCGAGGCTGGTCGGGTCCATTTGAGTTGGAGTCTGTGTGAGTCAAAATGTGTTGATTCTAGTGATGTTGAATCGGATTGGGTTGATTATGGTGGAGTCTAGCTGGGTCCGATCGGGTCGATTCAAGTGGAACCTGGTAGAGTTAGGTCCAGTCAATCCAGTGGACTTTAGGCGATTCAGATCTGGTTGAGTCATGTCGGGTCAAATCAAGCGTGGTTTAGTTAAGTGTCTGGTCAGGTTCACTGGGGTCAGTTCGAATGGAGTCTGGTCAGGTCTGATTGGGTTGATTCTAGTGTGGTCTATTGGGTCGGGTCAACCGAGAGGATTTTGTGCAAGTCAGATCCGGTGGGACACTTGGTCAATTCAAGTGGAGCCTAGAAGAGTCAGGTCAGATCAACTTGAGTCAGATCAAGCGGATTCGAGTGGAGTCCGGTCAGTCAGGTCCAGTCACTCGAGCAGACTTTTGTCATGTTGGGCTCATTCATGCAGTGTTGTTGTTTCAGTCCAGTGTGGTCGGGTGTGACTGGGTTGCTTTGAATGGAGTTTGGTCAGGTCAGACTGGGTCAACCTGACTGGAGCCTGGTCGTCTCGGGTCGGGTCGATTCAGTTAGAACAGCCTTTCCTTCTCATACTCACCTAAAACAAACAGCCAGCTGGATGGAGACTCTCCATGACCCTTGATGTTACACTTGTAGAGTCCTACATCAGACCTGGAAACACGGTAGAGGGTCATGTGACCTGTAGGCTCAGTCCTGATGAGGGAGCCATCTTTATAGAAATCAGCTGGGAGGCTGGAGGTCTTGTTTTTGCAGGTCAGAGTCACGTTTTCTCCCTTCCTCAAAGGGAGGATAGGAATCCTCAGGATCGGTCCTTCATCTGAACACAGAGACAAAATACCACTTAAAAAAGACAAGAAGACAAGATTAAATTTAGTTTTTTCTGGTTCTATGTAGGACGGTCATTTACTTGTAGAAGTATTATCGTATCGTATCGTATTGTATCGTGTTGTATGAAGGTCTGCGATCTTTTTAGATTCGATGGATCCGGATTCTCTGGTTCAATCTTTTTACCATTCTTGGTCTATTAGTTAAGCAAGTGCTAGCTTAGCATTGTGCAGCTGTTTAGGTGTCAGTAACAAAGTCCTCACAGGACATCATAACTATGGCTGCTTTGTTTAGATCAAACGCTTTTGTGCATGAAAATCATTCTGGAGAAAATTATGAACACTAATGAGATTTCGCCTGACTTTATATCAACAGGAGGGAGGAGACGATGACTGGATTTAAGATTTCTGGTGGGTTAGTGTTCCTGAACAATGGCTGAATGCTGAAAAAAAAAGGTAATAGCTGACAGCTTGTTTGCGTTTGTAGCGTTAGCAACCAGGTTAGCGTGAGGGTAACTTGCTAGTTTTTTAGCGTTGCTAGCTTGGGGGTTGTTTAGCAACAGAGAAGACAAATAGCTATTACCAACAACCTTCATTCTGCCAACACTTTGGCTGAATGTTTTCATGGATCAATACAAGAAAAGGTTTGTCATGTGGAAGCTGTTCTCGTCATTGCTCTTACCGACCACCGTCAAGTGGACAGAGTTGCTCCGCTGCCTCGCAGGAGACTCACACCAGTAAACTCCGCTGTCAGTCTTCTTGATTGTTTTGAGGGTGCAGTTATCGTTGGTGGTACTTCCCCATTGCAGTCCACAGGTTTGAAGGATCAGCTTGCCTTGCAATTTGGTGGTGTTTACGGCCCTCATGATCCTCCAGCCGTGAAAGTTGTCACCACAGGTCAGAATTATGTTCTCATACTCATGCAGCTGCAATGAGTCTGGTGACACTGAGAGTGAGGCTGGGGGAGAATCATCTGCGGACACAGAAATAGGCTGTTCAGACCCGGTATCACAACATCTGTCCTGAGCGATCCGATCACACCTGTACAGCTCGGAGAACTGGTGTGATCGGATCACTCGGACCACATTCAGAGGTGGTCTGAGTTGAGTGTGACCACAAGACCACAGGACTGCTGACTCAACTGACGTCCTTTGAGAAAGAAGAAGAAGAAGAAGAAGAAGAAGAAGAAAAGTAGAAGTAGAAGAAGAAGAAGAAACCACAACAACAGGCAGAATTTAATACACACTGTCTGAAAATGTAAATGGCATGTTTGGTTTCTGTTAACCTGCCAATATTAGTGGCAGAAGTTTGTGAGCGCCCTGTTTGTTCATACCATTGAACCAGTAACCAGCATTAAATCTTTCAGCTGCAGTTGTTTGTCTCCTTGTAAAAAGTGTCAGTTTGTGGCAGCATGTCTGTACCAGCCTGTCTGCTTCTGTGTCTAAAGTGCTAAAGTCTTACCTGCCAACACTGATCAGCTGTTTGAACACACTGTTTACACTGATTTCACCATTTACACTCCATTTATGAAAGAAGAAACATGTTATTGATCTAAACATGTCACATGTTACAAAGACACTAAACAGGAACAATATAGGCTCCTTCTTTGTCCCCGTGGAGAAAGTCCCCAGACTCCCTTAACAAATGTGTCAGTTTAGTGAGTTGTTGAGTTGGAGACACTTTATAAACTCTGTGAAACTCTGTCTCTGACTCATTCTGCATTATTTGGACCTTCTTGTAAATTCAGCAAATGTTCTACATGAACTTCTTTCTGTCTTTGAGTAGAAACATGGAGTCTCCAGGATGCATTCTAATGTAAGCTGCACAATGACGGACTGCGAGCTGAACACTTGAGATGGACGTTGATACCAAATGTGAACAGCCTCAAAGACTTTCACTGAGGGACTCCACGGGCAGTTCCTCTAACCTCCACTAGATGCTGCTCAAAGAAAAGGTTGAAATCACAACCTTCTCTGTCAACACAGCTGTCTCCTCTGTACTTATATATAATGTGAATCATTCACCAAAGTTACGTTGTGTTTTATAGTCTTGGTCACATGTTCTACAGTACATTGATATCAGAGAGATCCTGATCTTTACCTTTCATCCCCAGCCAGCTGGATGGAGAATCTCCATCTCTGCTGGTTTTACAATAGTAGAGTCCTTCATCAGACCTGGAAACATGGTGGATGGTCATGTGACCTGTAGGCTCAGTCCTGATGAAGGAGCCATCTTTATAGAAACCAGCTGAGAGGTTGGAGGAAGGGATTTTTGGTGTGCAGGTGAGAGGGACATCATCTCCCTCCATCACAGGGTGGACAGGACTCTGCAGGATCACTGCTCCACCTCAACACACAGACAAACTACAGCATTTCATCCACCTACACAGCTGTCAGTCTGATCAACAGCTGCTGATACATTTTAAAAACTGAGACAGAAGCTTTGTTGAAGGGTGAGCTGCTGGCTGAATCATCTTACAAACCCTGATTCACTTCCTTGTATCAGTTCCCATTTAAACGATTCATATGAATCAGAAGTGTGCTGCTGACTCCTGCTGATCTGTTTGTGACTCTTCCCATATTATGAGTCACACATGTGTCGTATGGGTGTCAAATCTGCGGGTTAAGAAATGTCCGCGAACAGGAAGAAGAACAGGAAGTGTCCATGTCATGCTATGAATCTTACCGACAGTGATGTTGATGGTCTTGCTGCACTCTCCGTGTTTGGATTCACACCAGTACACGCCGGTGTCGGACCGTTTGGTGGTCAATACGATGCAGGCGGAGGGCCGCGGGTCGCCCCAGCCATCGCCACACTGGGACAGAACTTGGTCTTGGTCGATATCATCTCTAAATTAAGTTGAATTTAAAAGTGAGGATGAATAATTCATTTTCAAAAGTAGAAGAGGCTGATAACATGCACATCACAAACGTGCGAGGCCAACAGAAAGGTCACCTGCACACTCACGCTCCATAGACCAACAGAAAGCTGGCCTAAAGTTAAAGGTCCAGCCTGGTGCATCTACACTGCCAGGTTCACTACAGGTATCAGATTATAAGGTCTGATTTTGTTTGATTAATGTCACTGCTGAAAATATTGTTGAACACTTCATCAGCAAAACGGAAAGCTGGAGTTATAAACTTGCCAGGATGGAGGAAACTCATGCAGCTCTGATGGAGCTCAGGATTTATCAGGACGCGGCTGTTTTATGACCCTGGACTGTGTGTGAGAGCTTCTGGTGCGTAGAAGAACACAAAACTTTAATCAACAGAAGATCCTGACTGATTCTGTCAGAACTTGATCCACAAAGTTAAGCTGCTGGATCTCATAGTAGAAATGTACATTTTCTGATTGTGATTGTGGTAGATACAAACAGGTCTGTACCCGTTTGTCAGATGTAATCGATGCAAACACAAAACTCATGATGTCATTATAATGTTATAGGTTGAAAACTTGCATGTTGAGGTAATGCAGTGATCCTCATTGAAGTTGGACACGCCCTATATGACCTTTATGTCTCAGACTTAAGACCATCATTAACATCGGGCCCATAATGTTGTCTCATCCAAGATTATCAAGATTCAGAATGAAACCAGTAAGACCTTCAGACAACCAATGATTCTGAGAGTCATCGTTGAAAGAAGTCTATCAGATTTACTGTTAATGGCATCGAACCCAGAGAAGATGTCGGTGGTAAACTGACCCGATTGTGTATCTCCACACCGCCCATTCACCGGAGCTGTGCTCACAGCTCACAGTAATCTGCCTGTACTCTGTGAACTGAGACAAGTCGGAGTTGACAGTCACATGGGCTGGAAGAGAGACAGAAACAGAACTTTATTCTGATATTCTGTAAACTTGTGTCAGTCACCAGTTTTCAAAACAGGTGGCAGCTTCTTCAGGACAGGCAGGTAAAGAGCAAAAGAGGTGGAAAGCAATGGTTGAAATGCATTCTGGGAACCCATCGGGTATTATTTGACAATGATTTGGATCTAATTTAGATATCATTTATATAAAGATATCAGTCTATAGAGATTCATCCTATGTAACAACTCCATGCTCCCTTCTGTAGCTGCAAAGTGGACTAAAATCATCAGATTACTGTTAAAGTAAAAATATAAAGTAAAGGACAACATGAAAATATTCAAGTACGACGTCCTCAAAATTATACATAAGCACAGTACTTAAGTGAAAGTGCTAAGTCACTTTCAACTAATGGTCAAATGTTTAGTAAAATCTTAATATAAAGTTGCCTCTGTTGTCAGTGAAAAGAACAAAATGTCTGCAACGCAGTATGAAGCACAGAAGTTAAGACAGCGCAGCTCATCAGACACTTCAGAGTTACAGTCGGTAACGACGACAGAGGCAGCAAACAAATCCAAAGAGCAGAAACATGTACGAACAACGTGGACATCAGGTACGAGGTGTGAGCGAGGACACTGAACAAGGTAACTTATTAAAGTGTAAATCATTTGTATCATAGCTGTGAATGTCAGCAGCCCCTCGCCTCCATCGCTCATCTGAAAGTACGAGACCTGTCAAACGTCACATCTCACATGTGTGAACTTCCCACAGACTGCAGACCAGCCTGCACCAGGTTTCTACCTGGAACTGATCTGACGAGGCGACACAACATCTTAAAGACTCTGAGTTTGCAGTGGACACTGACTTTAAGAGAAATAAGTGTCGGCTGCTGGATGGAAACAGGAAATGATGAATGGTCTCTTGTGTTGACGTTTGAGGTTTCGCTGTGTTTCCATCCAACCCGTTACTCAGTTAGTACGACCATGAGCCAGCGCCGCCGTCAGTTCACGCACAGGCGTCATTTCGGGGTATTTGTGGGAACAACTGATGCTGCTGAGGAGGTCAAACTGCCTTTGCAGCAAGCGAGCGAACTTCAGACAGACAGGAAGCGCTGAGCGGTGGGCGGCAAAAACACATCAAAGGTCATCAGAGATTTTCAGGATATATTAACATTAACAGCATTTTGCCAACCTGAAACAATGTTTACGCTTTAATCACACACAGAGAGAGAAATACATGAGAGCTGAGACTCACCACGACTTTGGGCACATGTCCCGGAGACCATCAACAACACTGAAACAACCAGCACAGATCACACACTTACATATTGTTGCTTTATCAATGGTTTAATGTTTAATAACTGCTGAAATCACAATCAGAGAGTTCAGCATCCTGATTTCCTTTAACTTCAATATAAAATACATCTGAAGTGTTGATTTGACTAAAAGTGAATTGAATGTTTTGGATTGAAATGATGAAACTACTTACAGACGAGCAGCAGCGTCGACTTCATGTCGTCTGCAGGCTGGAGCTGCACTGACCGTCTGGTAGCTGCTGTGGTTTATTTTACATCCTCTTCTTTAAACCACACGGAGGGTAGAAGGGGGTGTTAGCTTTGCACACACCGCAGAACAAAGTACATGCTACTACTTTTGATCAAACTCAGTTCTGGAATCAAAATATGAAAATGTCTTTAATGGATGTTTTCATTTGTCATTTTTAATTGTTCCGAGTTTCTTTAAGCATCACTTGCTGTTTGCTGTCACCTGTTCATGTGAACAGTGAGCTGCAGGAACAAGACACAAAGCTCACATCCTGTTTGTCTGATCAGATGTGGCCTCGCGTCCTTTCACCTCTACTAAAAGAACAGACAGCTGCATGAAGGAGCAGTAGTCAAGATTATTATGCAAAGAAATCCGCTGTGAAGGATTCCTGACTGAAGAAGAACACACACTTCGATATGTTTCAACACTCATTTTCAACTTCCTAGAAAGTCAATTCAGGACAATTCAGGAAAGATGCTTCTTAGATTAGCTGAAAGCTTCTCCTGCCTGTATGCTAAACATGAAGCTGGCAGCTGGTTATCTTAGCTTAGCATGAAATAGACTGGAAATTGGGGAAACAGCTACAACCTGGCTTTGTTTAAACATAAAACAATCAAGCTACCAGCTCGGTGGTCAGCATCTAACAATGTTAGCTTCTTCACACTAACGTCAATGTTAGCATCTCCACTCCAACAATATTAAAGTATTGTAGTGCTGCGTCTGCCACGACTAATACCAGAGCAACGTTAAGGCTAGTAGCTTTTAGAAATGACTTCTTTAGAAATGAATATCCCTTCCGACAGTGTGGTTTCTTGTAGATGGCTGCAGTGTGGTCTGAGGTGTGAGAAAGAAACGTGGTGACACAAGTTCTAAATAAACAGGAAGCACCCAAAGAAAGATTCCGATCTGGCTTTTGTAAAGGTCCTCTTTTACTTCACAGTGCTGTGGCCACTGTTGACCAGAGAACGAGCCCACATCTCTCTTGATTTATCCCGTCAGTATACAGTTTCTTTAACACGCTAAAAAATCAGTTACAGTATTTAATTAACTGCAGTTTCTCCTAAAGGGATAACAACATTGTTAGCTTCTCTACCAGGCTAACATCAATGGTAGCATCTCCACTCCAATGGGCTCCAAAACAGTGTTACCTTGTCTATCATCACTTCCTGACTCCCCAACAGAACAATCATAATTCCAACACTTCTAACAAGCGAAAATCAATGTTTGCATCCAATCTCCAAGAGGAAACAACACTTGAACCTTCTCTGACAGTTAACTTCTCCAACACGCAAATATTTATGTTAGCTTCTCGTTTTGGCTGTTAGCTTCTCCCAGCAACAGTGTTCAGCTTGTCCACCTGGCAAATGTTGAAGTTAGCTTGTCCGACAGGCTAAGAGCAACAGTAGCTTCCTCTCAGAACTGCTGCTTTGTAAAAAGGAGGTCACATTTATCTTTACTGATAAGTTTTTATTGAGCATTTCATTAAAGGCACATATGAAAGACCAGTTAAAGATCACATGTCATCACAATAACTGTTTGAAATATTAATCTTAATAAAGGACCAATTACAAAAGATCACAGAATATATAATATCATATTCATATACAGCAGAGGTTACACACATACAGCAAAGATATTTTATAAAACGTATCATTAACTTCAGAAGGCTAACTTAAGATGTATCATATAAAGCTTTATTTGTCCAATCAGACGCTTCACAACTTGCTCTCGAGGGTCCCGTTGTCTTTTTCATGGCCGGTCACTCTCAAAGTTGTGTCTTCACCTTCTGTCTCGTCTGCTGAGATTAAGATCAAAAGGGTCGTTAAATGTGATTTCAAACCATCAAATGTAAAAAGACCAAAGTGGATGTGTGCACACTGACCTTTGACCTGCCGGGCCAAGAGACGTGGTCCCGCCAGTCCGATACCCAGCGCTCCGATAGGTGCTGTGGTCAGGATGGCTAACACGGCCAACGTTAGCACGTCCAAACCGAACTTTATCAAGGCCTCATCCCCCTCCTCCCTCGCCATGTCCAACGCCTTGGAGCCAATAGCAGCCTGACACAAAGTGAACAAATGAGGACAAATAAAATGCTCTGAGAACTTCAAATACACGTTTGTAATTGATGTCTGGGCTTCCAAGAGTCTCTAAGGCATCCAGGAGGTTCTACACGTCCTTCAGATGATTCTAGAGGTACATTTAAAAGATACCAGTGGCAAACGAAGAAGCTCTTGATGTCATTTGGCTGTTATTGTATTGCTACTTTATGTGTCTTTTAGGTCCTAAAGGTCCTTTAAAGGTGCTAATGATGACTGTCGAGGCTCTAGATGTTATGTGGTCAATTATAGGAATTGTGTGTTTTAATAGTTGTACAAGTTGAAGGGGTCCTATAGGAGGGTTTTGTGGTCATTGGCGAGGTTCTAGAGGTCTTCCAGCTAGTTCAAATCGTCCTTTAGAAAGTTCTAGCGGTGACAGTGGAGATACTGTTGGTCCTTTAGAAGGTTCTAGTAGTCATGGAGGAGGTATTAGGGGCTATTATTTGGTTCTTGTCAGGGATGAGGATCTAGAGATCCTGTTGTTGTGGTACACACACATACGGACCTGTACGGTGGCTTTAGGCAGCCAGGCCACAGAGATGAAGACTTTCTCCTTCAGGTTGAATCCTCCAAAATGAACCAGCAGGAAGGTGACGAGCACTCGGATCACCAGACCGATACTGATGCAGCCCAAACCTAGACCTGAACATAGACACCAGACCAACAACAGACAAAAGTTGTTCAAACAAAGTGTTTGCTCGCTGGTCCACTTGGTTCCTAGTACTGAGATCCAGGTCCAAATAATATTCTGTTTGTTTCGAGTATAGTTCTTACCCACTGTGCTGGGGTTGAGCTTTGTTATCGTGATCTCTGCTCCAATCAGACCAAAGAGGAGCGGCTGGAAGACATCCCATGAGAGGCCCACCATGGCTGCCACCGGAGCCTGGATGTAAAGATACACAACAACCTCAAACAGCTGGGCCTGAACAGATGCAGTGATGTCATCAGTTAAAAGACTGCTGATGTTGTGTGAAACCATTGAAGTGATTCTGATGTGCGTTACCTTGTCTTTCTTCCAGCCCAGAGCAGCCAGAAAGGCCAGCACCAGCGTGCAAAGACCACCAGCTCCAGCAAAACCAATAACATGACTGAAGAAGACAGAAAATATGGACAGACCCAACAACATGAGGGTTCTCCTCAACACCAGGTCCTCCTGCAGGGAGACAGGCAGGGATTTAAAGAGTTAATTCAGTTACATTAAGATTTACGATGGCGTAACTCAATCTTAATCCACACTCTCACCATGTCTTTGCTGGGGAAGCAGCACAGAAACAGACCCAGGATCAGCCCGGCTATGACCCCTCCCACCACCTCCAGCAGCCCCTTCAATATGTTCATCCACGTAGAACCTGCAGGACAAACACAGCATATAGAACAGAATAAAGTAAAACTGAAAGGAACAGAATAAAACAGAACAGAGCGCTGTTCTCCTGTAGAGACCTGTAGAGAAGGCGATTCCCAGGCAGGTGGAGAACCCTGTTATGGCCAGAATGTCGTCAAAACTCCCTGCAGCCATCAGCAGGGTGGGGATCCCCTGAACAACAACACAGAATGTTATTAGAACCTTAATAAAACATCACAGAGTATCAACGGAACATCATGACATCAAAATGAGTAACACTGAGGTTGTTCTGAGGGCTTTTAGTTTGCAATCTTTTTATACACTACTAACATCATCAAAAACAGGTTCTATAAGTTCTTGAGGTGGTTCTAGTGGTTTTTGTGTGGGTTCAACGAGTCCTTGAGCATCACAAAGGGGGGATTAGAGCCCCTAAAGGTGGTTCTTTAAGGGCTTCTAGTGGTCTTTTAAAAGACTTTGTTTTCATTGAGGAGGTTCTAAGGGATCTTTCTGAGGTTCTTGTTGGTGTTGAGAGGATTTTAATGGTCCTTTAGGCGTAGTCTCCCAGGAGATCATCCTATAGATGGTTGTAATGGTCATTAATAGGTTCTAGGAATCAATTAGGAGGTTCTGGTTGTCATAAAGGACATTTTATGTGTTTTTTTATCACTAAGGAGGTTCTAGTGGTTATTTAGGAGGTTACTGTTGTCACTGGGAAGGTCTTTTTGGTATTTTGGACATAAATGGACATCACAGAGGTTCTTAAGGTGACATTCAGATGGTTCTCGTGCTCACTAAGGTGTTAGATTCACTACATGTGGTTCTTGTACTCTTCACTAGACCAGTGGTCATCAGAGATGTGTGGGCTCCAGTAGTCATTGACAGGGTTCTAGTTGCTATTGAGGGGTTCTAGACATACTTGGGGAGGTTCTAGTTGCCACTGAAAGGGTTATAGGAGTCCTGAGGATGTTCTCATGGTCACTCAGCGGGGTTAAATCTCCTACAGGTGTTTTTTTTTTACTTCTCATGGTCTTTTTGGAGGTTATTGTCATCATTAAGAACATTTGTAGGGTTCCTTAGGTGGTTCTTGTTGTTAGACAGGATATATACCACTATAACCTCAAGGAGGTTTCAGGGGTCCAACAGGTGGTTTGGTTGGTCACTAAAGAGTTCTAGAGGTCCATCAGAAGGTTCTTGTGATTGTTGAGGGGGTTCTAGTAGTCAGTAAGAAGGGTTGGTCGGTCTTAAAGGTATAAGCAAACATCAAATATGTTCTGAGGGTCTTAAAGGGGGTTCCAGTGGTGACTGATGAGGTTCTAGCGGTCCGTTGGGTAGTTATAGGTGTCATTTAGAAGGTTCCAGCTTACACAGACAGTTTACACTGACTGGCTCGTCTCTCTGCTGTTCACCTGCTCCCCCTGGTGGCAGAGAATCACCTGTGAGTGGATGGTTTACCTTCTCCGTTCCATATCCTTCTCTCTGCAGCAGCAACATCGACGGAACCACGACCGCTGGAGACACTGCAGCCAGGACGAAACTACACACACACACACACACACACACACACAGACACACACAAAGACACACACACACACACACACGCAGACACACACATAAAGAGTCGTTTTCAGTACAATCTTACAGATTTAGACTGGTGTGTTCATTAAGATATTTATCTTTAGTGCGTGTGTGTGTGTGTGTGTGTGTGTGAGTGTGTGTGTATGTCCGTGTCCGTGTGTGTGTGTTACCCCAGTATGAAGCCCCAGACCCACGGCAGACCCAGCAGGAAGTGAGACACGATGGCGATGACGCAGGCCTCCACCACACAGGGACCGATCGCAAGACGCACACACACCGCCTTCAGACGACTCAGCGCCTGAATGAACACACACGAATGTAACAAAGTATGTATGTACATGTATATTCTACTGTGTGTGTGTGTGTGTGTGTGTGTGTGTGTGTGTGTGTGTGTGTGCTCACCGAGGGGTCCAGGCCCAGTCCAGCTCTGGTCAGGATGATTGACAGGGCGATGTTCCTCAGAGCTGCAGACCAGTGAGTGTCGATGTAGACGGCATCCGTTATGTAGGGAACGTTACGTAACACCAGACCTGCCAGCAGCATACCTGCCACAGACATCCAGGTCATTACTTTATTAATCTCCTGCTAATTGGACTTGGAGTGGTTTCACCTGTGAGGGGTCGTACCAAGTAGTGGGGGGAAGGGGGGCAGCGTGGGCAGCTGGATCATTCCCACCAGCTTCCCTCCGAGCACGGAGCAGATGAAGAGGATGACGAGGCCGAACAGGTTTCCTCCAGGTAAACACTCACGTCCTGTGATGGACCAGACGACTCCAAAGAGCAGCGCGAACAGACATGCTGCACACACACACACACCATGAGCTTTCCTACAGCGCCATCTTGTGTCGCTCACCTGATTCTACTTCATACACTTCAGCACGTTTCACTGATGACAGCTGACAGACGCCTTCAGTGAGGAACCTGCTCTGAGGATGATCTGAATATTGAGGCTGAGTGAGCGTCTGTCACCTTTAGTGACGAGCAGGTTGACGAGTCCGGTGGGTCGAGGACATCTGTCCTTCAGGCTGATGCAAGACGAGCAGCAGGAGGACGAGTCGGTCGCTCCCGTCTTCATCTGAACACACAAACACAAACAAGTTTTTACATCATTTTGGGGGGAATAATTCTGAGTTCTGGGTGAGTTCATGTGGATCCAAACATCCCACTAATAACTGGAGAAACAGACCAATCAGGCAGAAGAGATTGGAATAAATATATTCTGTCTATCCCAAAGAAGAAGCGATCACTCACAACGATAAAACATCAACTCTTCAATCGCCGTTAAAGTTACACTCTCATCAAAAGAATCGCTGCTTCGTCAATAAGACCTGTGACGAACTCACAAGAACTTTGAGCTCGACTGATTTACACTTGGTTCAGCAGAGCAGAGCACATCGGATCTCTGTATTCATGTGAACAGTAAGTCGGAATCAGCGATTTTAACCAGGTTGAAAAAATTCTGACTAGAGAATCAGGCGAGAGAAGAGAAACACAGATGCTTCCTGTTTCTCCTCAATCTTTAAATCGTTGCATTTTGATACATCCAGACACACAAACCTAAAACTATCTCACTGGGCAGAAACTATAACAGGACGTGGGCATTGTGGCCAAAAGTAAATGGACATGTCTTGTGAACTCTCAGGTTCAGTTGTCCTGGTTTAACAGTGTTTCCTGGTTCAGTACCCTCCAGTCCTCGAGTGCTTACACTCCTCATAACTCTCTGAAATGTAAACACAAAGACATCAGACACACATTCCTTGAACCGGTGCGACTTTGACCCAACAGGGGCGCCGGTATCACTGAGGTCCACTGCAAACAAACCATAAATCACAGCAGAGCCGCTCAGTGTGAAAGCAGAACTCCCTTGAGAATCTTCATGTTTTAACTCAGTATCACAGTTATCTGTACATCCATGTTTACACTGCTAACAGGAGATGCTAACGGCTAATTCAGTTAATATCAATAGAGACTAAATGAAAACAAAAAAGTCACACTTCCTCCCAGAGTCCAAACTGAGTCATCATGATTCCTCAGACACACAACACATGTTTTTAGATTCAACTTCCACCTCCAGAGGAAAGCATGACTTCTCATGTCCTTTCAAAATAAATGTCCATAAATCTACTTAGAAAGCAGAAACAAAAGTCCATTCAGAACTCCCTTAAGAATCTTCATGTTTTAACTTTTCTGCAGTGTCACATTGATCCAGTGACTGTACATCCATGAGTGCTAACAGGAGATGCTAACAGGAGATGCTAACTGCTATTTCATTATATTTTTAATGGAAACTATTTGCTACAATGAAAACTACAGAGTAATGCTTCCATGGCAACAACAGACTTCCTGCTGCTCAGAAATTCCTAAAATGAAAGAATAAAAATAAAAACAGCAATAAACTCCATTAATATGTTGTCATTAGGATTTTGTTCGGACTCAGCTGTCCACAAACTTTTGGCCTGAACATGTTCATGTTACTGACCACAACCACAAACACTCTTTCTATTAAGAGCCTCAGAGTTCAAGGTTATCTGTGTATGTGTGTCTGTGTGTGTGTCTGTCTGTCTGTCTGCCTGTCTGTGTGTGTGTGTGTGTGTGTGTGTGTCTGTGTGTGTGTGTGTGTGTGTGTGTGTGTGTGTGTGTGTGCATGCGTGCGGGTGGTCGACCACTCACCCCGGCAGTGTCGTCCATTTCGTCCGTCTTTCTCCGCGGCAGGATGGTGATCTCTCTCTCTTCTTGACCAACCTGAACTTTACTCCCTCGCTTCCACCACAGCCAGGTGTGTGAGAGTGTGTGTGTATTTAAATTAGTCATGATAACACACATGTGGCGTGTGTGACAGAGAGAGAGAAAGAGAGAGAGAGAGAGAGAGACAGAGAGAGAGAGAGAAAGTGAAAAAAAGACTTGTTAAACTGTTTGCTCTGCTAAACAACTGAAGTACCTGGAGACATGATTTAAAACATTTAACCATTTAACATTTAAAACAAAGCTACACCTGCATGTCAAGAGTGTAAAACTCACGTCAAAAGTCTCATAACATTGTCAAATTTTGATTCAGTGTGAAGTAAATCTCTCCAGGATGTTGTTATCTTTGATAACAAAGAACTCCACTGAGAAAAATCTGGATTGAACCTTCCTTCAGTATCACAGTGATCCAGTGACAGTCATCTGTACATCCATGAGCACACTGCTAACAGGAGATGCTAACAGGAGATGCTAACAGGAGCTGCTAACTGCCAACTGTTTTGTCCTTTCAGAATGCTGCAACTCTGTTTTACTGTGAAGCTCCAGGAATGTTCTGTGGACTGCAACACTTCACCTGACTTTATATATATTTATATGAAATGTTTGGGTGAACTGTTCCTTTACATCTAATTAATCCCCAACATTTAGCCCCAGGCTAACGAAGCTGTTAGCAACGGAATAATGAAGCTGTTAGCCCTGAGCAAATGGAGCTATTAGCAACGGGAAAATGGAGCTGTTAGCCCCGAGCTAACGGAGCTGTTTGCACTGGGCTAATGGAGCTGTTAGCACTGGGCTAATGGAGCTATTACCACTGGGCTAATGGAGCTGTTTGCACTGGGCTAATGGAGCTATTACCACTGGGCTAATGGAGCTGTTAGCATTGGGCTAATGGAGCTGTTAGCACTGGGCTAACGGAGCTATTACCACTGGGCTAATGGAGCTGTTAGCATTGGGCTAATGGAGCTGTTAGCACTGGGCTAATGGAGCTGTTAGCACTGGGCTAATGGAGCTGTTAGCATTGGGCTAATGGAGCTGTTAGCATTGGGCTAATGGAGCTGTTAGCACTGGGCTAATGGAGCTGTTAGCACTAGGCTAATGGAGCTTTTAGCACTGGGCTAGTAGAAGCAGTGTGAATCATATAAACCTGGGCTGAGGTCAGTTATCAGGTCAATAATCTGTGAATGAATGATTATTGACAAAAGACACGGTCAGATCAAGTCTATAAGGACATGATTGTTATTGATTGTTGAGTTAAATAAATTCACTGACATCACACACACACACACACACACACACACGCTGTTTGCACATTCCGTCTCTTATTTATCTCACTCTTGTCCATTTGTTTGACCTCTTCGGTCCGTCCATCACTCTCTCTCTCTGTCTGCCCCTTAATAAACCACGTTTGTGTGTCATTGCAGTAATCATTAAACCTCTCTCTCTCACACACACACACACACACACGTGATGTCATGTGCACAAAATGGAAAGTGTTCTCAGCAGAGCACTTGTTGAACTTCACTTGATCTGAATGACCTCATGACCTTTAACTCTAGCACCACCCTCAGGACGAAGGGTGTGTGTGTGTGCGTGTGTGTCCGTGTGTGTGCGTGTGTGCGCGCGCGTGTGTGTGTGTGTGTGTGTGTGTGTGTGTGTGTTAGGGTGTGTAGTAAAGGACCTGCAGTTACAGTAAATGATTCACTTTTCATTACTGTAAAACATCCAAGGACACAACAAGCCAATCAGAGCAGCAGTGTATCTCTGACACGAGGGAGACGATCAGGAGGGGATTCAGTTTTCAATCTAAAGGTCCTGTCGTTGTTAGACCATCACACCTGGATCACACCTGGATCACACCTGGATCACACCTGGATCACACCTGGATCAGTAAAGGTCAACAGGTCACTGGTCAGTTGATTTGGTTGGTCCGTTTGTTACTTGGTTGGCTGGTTATTTGATTCTTTGTTCGGTTGGATGGTTGTTTAGCATCAGGTGCAATATACTTAATGTGATTGTTAGTAACATCCCATAATATTCACGCAGCTATGGAGGTACACAGATGTTATTAAGAGCAGGATTAACCTCTCATCACTGCTCTGATTCAGCATATCCTGTAGTTTCAGCTGTCTAGTCCCTGCACAGAAACACCTGTCAGTCACTTCTGTGCAGTGGTTTCAGGTGAGGTGGTGGGCGGAGCTACACTGAGCAGTACACCTGGACCACAGGTTGTGTTTTGTCAGGAGATCATGCTGAACAGTTGGTACCTCAGCTTGGTTCTGTCCGGCATCACCCGTCTGGAGGTAGCGCTTGGTGGCTTCTTCGTCCATCATCTGAAACAAACACACATTTATACATTTACACATATGACGACTCTCAGGTCCAAACGCTTGAAAAACCCTGTTGTGGTCGTCAGAACCAGTGCTGACTCTGAATGACTGTAATCCATTAGTCATAATACCAATGGATTACTAATCACTCATTAAAGCTGAGTTAACACTGACACACACGTCACATCTTTTGTAATCAACACGTGAAGAAAAAGAAAATTCAACATTGTAGTTTAGCATGCAGCTAACAGCTAGCTTAGCCTGGTGACTGTACACTCCAGAGGTCCAACAGCTGCACATTTAAAAAGCTAGCTAACCAGCTTGGAGCTGACCCAAATTATTATTCTGCAGCGCTACTCAGGATTACAGTAATCACATTACTATAAGATATAAGTAAGTAACGTGTTACAGCCCAAAACTCGTCGAAACTGGACAAAATGTCCCCACAAACCAAAAAGTCCCAACAAACCAACATGTCCCACTTTCCAGGTGTGAAATCAAATCAGTCCCACAGTGTCGGGTAGAAAGACGCATGTAATTCATTAGAAAGGAAAAACAGTTAATTATCACCAACAGATTAATTCTAATTTAAATACATTCAAATATTTGGGAGTATTTTAAGAAAGTTTCAAAGACTTCTCCATCGTCAGAATGAGGACAGGCAGAAAGTGTCCTTACATATTGTGTTTAATTATTTGGATGTTAAAGGTATCATGTGAATTTTCCCCTAATTACAGTAAACCAAATCACTCAATCAGACAATTAATTAAAAATTACAAGTAAAATTGAAGCTTTACCACATTTTAACGGGTTTGTGCTGAGCATTGATCTGTCGTTCTCGGTGTGTTATTTCCAAGAAACTTGCAGGAATTTGATCCACAATTATTGATAATCACCAACAGATAAAATGTTACTTTAACTTGTGTGCCAGAAAGCAAACAACTCAACACACACGGAGAATAAAGTTTAAACACTACAGAAATGTTTATTTTATTTGTAGAGTCGGAATCTTTCAAAGGAATTTAGTTCTTTCCAGGTAAATATTTAAGAAATGATTAATCTGAAACAGGATTGTTCAAGTTGCATTAATGACAGAAAGTTCTAAATTATTAACGAGGATAAATTAATCTGTTACACACAATGCAGCAGCAAAATCTTGATGTTTGGCAACATAAATCACTGCAGGTGAACTCTGTGATCCACATTAATGAGTTTGTTTGAAGGATCTTAATGTTGACTCTTACCTTCAGTTGATAAAGAGCCGTGTGACTGGAACAAAGATGGGAAGACGACTGACAACTTAGTCACCAACCAGCAACACGACACAGAGTGTGTGTGTGTGTGTGTGTGTGTGTGTGTGTGTGTGTTAATAACAATTTTTCTAACTCAGTTTGTGTTCGTCGCTCTACAAAATGACAGTCGTGTCAAACGTCATCACGCTGTAAAGCCTGGCATTATGGAAACACAACAACTGTCGGCTGCATTAATGCCAGGCTGTAACACACACACACACACACACACACACACACACCTCACTCACACACACACACACTCTCACTCACACACACACACACTGCAGACACTAACACATCTTATTATCACTCAGATAATAGCCGGTGTGTGTCAGTGTGTGCGTACATGTGACAGCATTGTTCCACTCACAGTGAAGCAGCTCATTAACTCACCTCACAGCTCAGACGTGACAGGACACAATAAACCTACAGAAACCGTAAAGTTCTGAATTGAAGTTCTGTGGAGACGAGACCGGTCGATGTTCTGGACCTCTGAGAGCTGCTCTGCTTCACAACGTCTCCATCTTTAAGGTGTTTATTTAAAGTTCAGGTTTCTGTTGTGGACATTTGTTCAAACCTGAACATATTCAAAGGTTCTGCATTAAAAGTCTAAAAACATCTGGATCTGTCGCTGTAACATCAGGTGAGTCAGAGACAAGACGCAACGTAACGTGAGAAAATTTTAAAACACCTCGTTACTGAAGTTATCACATCAATGTAGTGGAGTGGAAGTTTAAAGTAGCAACAAACGGAGTAAGTAGAACCTCAAAATTGTACTTGAGTAAATGTACTCAGTTACATCCATCAGTGGATATAACAGAAGACGTTCAACCCTCTGATTCTCCAGTCTAATAAAAACATTGACGTTATTTGTGGATTAGAGGAAGTGGAAACATGTCGGTGTGACGGTACGAGGTCTACACACAGTGTGTGAGTCACACACACACACACACACACACACACACACACACAGGTGACAGAGTGTGTGTATAGTTTTATTTGTGGGATACAGGTGATACAAACCAAATGTTCACGTTTACACAAAAACATCAGATCAGAGGCGACAGTCTGTTCATCTAAATCCATATGATCAATAACACTGTTCATCATCTTCATCATCATCATCAACAACATCATCAACATCATCATCGTGATAACAAAGTCGTAACAGCTAAATCAGGAAGTGACGTCAGAAACAAACACACAAATCAAACACATTCACACACATACACACACACACACTCACTAACAGCCCTGTGTAATTAGCATGACATACAAAAAGCTGTAGAAAAATACTCTTAAAAAACCAAACACACAAAGCAACAACAACAACAACAACAACAACCACTTGGAATGTTTGGATGTCAGTTCGACGTTAGCATGGAGGCTACACGGGCAATCAGCTGGGCAACTCTGGGCCGGAAACATCTCGAATCCTCTTTTCAAATGAAAATGTGTTGATTTTTCCACTTCAAACTAAAGTAGAGACTTCCTCTTCTGCTCTATTTTAAATAACCTCACACAGTCTGGCAGGTGTGATCAAGAAAAAAGGAACAAAGTGAGAAAGGATAATTTTGCGTGCAAATTACTGAGTCGCACATTTTTGCAATACTCAAGTTTTTATCTTCAAGAATAACTTGAAAAATGTTCAAATTCCAAGTGGAAACTGACAAAACATTAAGAGAGTTTAAATGTCTCCAAAGATACGAGGCAGTGAAAGTACATTCAGTCAAACATGGAGTCCTTTCTTTGATTATGGAACTATCTTCATTATTCATGTATTAAGATTGTCAATTAATTAAAGTTATGAAAAGAGCACAACTACACAAATATTCTATCTTTACTTTATATAGCTTTGTTGTAGTTTTGCCAAATTTTGACAACAGGACTGAACGATGTGTGGATATTACTTGATATTCTGTGTTGACATTGCTTAAACGCAAAAGTCCAAAAAGGTGCAACATATTTCTCAGTCACAGCTGACAGACTTTGTACAAAAACTAATGTTTAAAAGATATTCAGTAAATTTAATCAGAAGCCTGTTAGCTTATATATGTGATTACATTTATAGACTAAGTGTTGCTGAAAGAGAAGGAAAAAAAATGACAATAAAACTCTGCAGTTAGTAAAGTTTCAGTATGTTCTTCCATTAGCTAACATTAGCAGTTAGCTGAACACTATTCCTGACATCGTCTCAAATTTGACAGCTACTTTGCTGTGTTAGCTTCTATCTAATTTATCCACACTGTCTGGATAGCTAAAACTGCTGCTGTAAAAATGACACAACTGGATCAAAGCTGTTCATACATACTTGGCAAAGCTAATCTAGCTTGATGCTAACATTCACAAAAATGTTAGTTAATAATCTATATTGGCAATATTTTATATTTGTGCTTCATAATCTAGCTGGCACTAATGTGGCAGTTCATTATTTGTATTAATGAGTCTGCTAGCTAGCTTAGGCAATAGCTAGGAAAGCTTGAAGCCTGTTAGCTTAAAAGCATAAATGTGCTACGAATTAACTATTCAATAAAACATAGTATAACCATTAAAGAGATCTAACATTAACTTTCTCAACTAAGTTTTACTGAAAGATGGTGAAAAAGACAGATGTCAAAAATGATATCAGATCTGGACAGTAAGTAGAGTCTGCACTGATGTTAGCCAACAATAGCAGTTAGCAGAACACTATCTTCTCTGTACATTGTCAAAAATTTGACTGCTCGTTAGCTTGGTTAGCTGAGGCTGCTAATTAGGTTTAGCTTAGCCTCTTATATGAGTCAAAATTACATTTGCAAAACTTTATGAAAACAAGTGAATCATCTTTATTGGCTAAAGGCTACGCTCTATTTGTGCTTCACAATCTAACTGGCGCTAACTTGGCAGTTGAATATTTGTGTTAGTGAGTCTGCTAGCTATCTTAAGCAATACTAAGGTTAGGCCAATAACGCTTCTTTTAAATTGACCAAATTGGCCGTGAACTAAAAGTTAAAGCAGCACTGTTAGCATATGCTAACATCACGACTAAACTCTACTCAGTTTTGCTCTTACTTTAGCTCAACTTCAGAAACATTTAAATAGATAAACAGTGAAATCAAACATGGGTTTAATGTTTTGATTGTGTTGTTTCAGATTAGAATATAACTGTAAAATCAAACACTGTGTGTATAAAGCGCTAAAAAAGTGTCGTCCATCAAAGTTGCCCAAATAAGTTGCCGCTGTGTTTTTAGAAGCAAAGAAAATCATCCTCTCTATCTCTCTCTCTCTCTCTCTCGCTCTCGTTCTGTCTCACACATACGTACAGTACGACATTGTACAGGTAACAAGGTTGTTTTTTTACTGCTAACTTTAAGTACAGGCACTATAGAGTGAAGCATTGTGGGAAGTTGAGTGCTCAACTGGTTCGTTTTAGCTAGCAGCTTCTTAGAAATTCAGTGCTGAGTGCCTGAATGTTGTGACAATGTTCTAATGACAATGAATAGATCTAAGACAGTGTGTGAGTGTTTACGTCCAGCACACACGCACAAACCAACAACAAGCTCCGCTCACTTTAAATGAATGTAACGATAAAACTGAGGCCCCGTTTATCGTCATGAAAATATACCTGACAGGTGGAGAACATCAGGAAATGTTTCCTCTGAATAAC
Organism: Diplodus puntazzo; assembly: GCA_963678695.2. Classification (NCBI taxonomy): domain Eukaryota; kingdom Metazoa; phylum Chordata; class Actinopteri; order Spariformes; family Sparidae; genus Diplodus; species Diplodus puntazzo. The sequence continues at coordinate 28,440,297 of OZ023170.1, forward strand.
CGTTCCTCTGACGTGTTTATGGAAGCAAAGGAAGACCGTAATAATTTTTATTTTATAGGCAACTGACCACCGCTGTACGAAAGACCATCAGGGCCACCATAAACGTTACAGTCACAGTAAACGTTACAGTCACTGTAAACGTTACAGTCACTGTAAACGTTACGGTCACCACAAACGTTAGTCACAGCAAACGTTACAGTCGCTGTAAATGTTACAGTCACCGTAAACCTTACAGTAACTGTAAACGCTACAGTCACAGCAAACGTTACAGTCACAGTACACGTTAAGTCACCGTAAACGTTACAGTCACCGTAAACGTTACAGTCACTGTAAACGTTACAGTCACAGTAAACGTTAAGTTACCGTAAACGTTACAGTCACAGCAAACGTTAAGTCACCGTAAACGTTACAGTCACAGCAAACGTTACAGTCACCGTAAACGTTACAGTCACAGCAAACGTTAAGTCACTGAAACGTTGCAGTCACAGCAAACGTTACAGTCACCGTAAACATTACAGTCAAAGTAAAGCTTACAGTCATTGTAAACTTTACAATCACAGTTAACTTTACGGTCACCGTAAACTTTACAGTCACTGTTAACGTTACAGGCGCCGTAAACT